>JAECWM010000018.1:0-323067 GCA_018150695.1 Drosophila oshimai
CAGACAATAAGAAACAATAACTTGTTATTTAAAGTATAGGGGAGACCGGGGCTAGTGTGCCGATTTTGGACTTAGGCATTTCTTTTAAAGTTGTGGGCTAACTTTTTCGGAAACGGCTTGCGCTGTCATTAAGGGGGGAGTACACTTTGATTTTTAAAAAAAATTCATTTTTTTTTTTGGGCTTAAAATGTTCCTTGAGATGTATACTTTAATTTAGAAAAGACTCCAAGTCCGCCAGAATATTCCTTACCGCTTTACGAAGCGATTTCCTAAAACATGTACCGTGCATGTACATGTACAAGCACATCTTTAATCGCGTGTATCTCGAAACGGGTTTTTTCAAACTGGTGGGGAAAAAAACTCTAACCAGTTATCATCAAATTTGGATATCGCTTAGGTTTTCTTGTTCAGAATTAAATTCTGCTTAGAAATACGTGGCCACATTTTCGATTTTGTCAAAAATGGATTTTTAATCCACGATTTTGAAAGCATTTTTAGGGTGAAAAATTTGATTTTTTTTTTCTAAGGCCACAACTTTTGAAAAATTTATTTAAAAAAAAACCGGAACTCGTATTTCTAACCCAAATTTCATTACTAATCAGGATTTTGTTCCATTTATGCTCCGGGATCACATGGGAAGGAGTATTTTTCCCCACCGTTTTCCGACTTCCGCGCGAGGACGCCCGCGCGACCTGGTGCACCGCCCACATGGAGACGCCAATCGAGTTCATAAAAAAAAAAAATGCTAGTTCGAAGGATGAGTAATAAATGGGTTATAACATATTTGCCCTCCCTGAGTGTTTTATTGCTTAAAAAAATGAACGAAAATGCCTTACTTTTTGGACGTTCAAAGTGTACTCCCCCCTTAAGGTATAACCCTTGAGCACATCTGTGAATTTTCTTATGAATGAAAATCAACCATGGAAAAAGTTATTAACAAAAAACTGCGACAGAAAAAATCGGCACACTTACCCCAGGGCCGGGGTAACTGTGCCGAGTTTGGTTAAGCCAATTAAACACAAGAAATCCATGACCGTATTATGTTTATTGAATTAAAAGTAAGTGTACATAAGTTTACAAGTTTACAATAATAATATTGTTGTAAAAAAAAACTCCCCACTTTACTTTTTAGTTTTTTTAGTCTTGGACTTAATGGAGGTAGCTTTAGTGAACTTCTTGGACATTCTAGCTGGTTTTTTTTCCTCTACCAGCTCACCTTTCATTTTTCTCCTCCATCAATGCTGCTTTTATCGGCGATCCTGTCAAAATTTTGGTAGATCGGCATTTACGACCTTGACGCCCCACACTAAACTCGGCACACTGGCCCCACACTAAACTCGGCACACTTACCCCAATGCATTTGTTAAGATAAAATGACGATGCATAAACACAAAAGATAGATAACCACGGAAAAAGTCACACCATTTTGTAGGGTTTTGTATGCCCTTTCCAGCGGTACCACGTTTCGTTTGTTTGAATAGAATATAAGTAAACACAACATGAATAATTTACTTACCGGTGCCGAAAACAGAAAAAGTGTGCTCGTGGGCAAACCGCAACACCTATATAATCCCAACTACGTTGGTAAAACCGCAAACTAATACTCGACAAAAAAAAGTGTAGATGACGCCACTGCGCTTTAAGCTCTTTTCAAAAAGGGCACTCGGCACACTTACCCCTTCGGCACACTAGCCCCGGTCTCCCCTATAGCTGGGACCGTAATTATTATAAGTGATATAAAAAAAAAACAAAAATAAATATTATTTGAAATTGAACTTATTCTTCGATTTGCGGTTCAAACTTATTATTGCGAGAGAAATACAGTACAAATTATAAAACAAAAATTATCCATCCCAATTTTTAGGTAAACAAAGTGGTTCCAAGGGGGGGAAATTTCCTAATTTGGTAAAGTAGATCTGTGATTCTAAAAATATTTTTGTTTGTTTTACGAAACAGCTTTTTTTACTCCAAGCAAGTGCCGCATACCGGCGAATGATCCCTTTCAATGGATTCCGTCTGCGCTGCACTATGGGGAAAATGACCACTTTATCTGGCATTTATTATTGTGAGTAAACCAAAAGAGATTTTTCACTGCGGTTTTTTTTATTTTGTTGTTATAGACCATAAGAAATTATTTTAGAAAAATGGGCGTGTCAACGCCCCTTCCGCCCAAAAAATCGAAAAAATAGCATTTTACCAGCATTTTTAGAAGTAAACTTTTCAAATGTGGTCCCACATACACATAAACAAGTTTCGCCACGCCCCTTTCCGCCCCCAAAATTATAAAAATACAAATTTTTTTTGTTGTTGTACCGTTTAACCATTGCGAATGTCATTCAAAGTTAATTTAAGTGCTTTTACATTTTAGCCAATTATTATGAAAGTTATTCCAAAAATGTATGGTTTTATAATTTTAAAATGTTTTTATTAACATTATTGCATGTGTGCAGTTCAAAGTTCCTTTTAACTGCCTTTCCTCGTTTGTTCCGGCCCCTCTCGCTATTCCACACAGCAAAGAAATCTGCGTTGGAAAAATTAAGGTTACCTAACAAAAATGCGAATTCCGCCAAAATAGGGAAAAATAGGACATTAGGACCAATACCTGTAAACTCAGAATTGACAACGCTACAACAAAAACTTGGACTAACACTTAAACAATTCTAAACTCTCTTACATAATCCTTTCCAAAGTTGAAATTTGTTTCTAAAAATTCAGCTAAGAAAGCTCTTAGAAAACTGCAAAATATTAGTATACACACGCACAATTTTAACGACTTATTACATTTAACACACAGTGCAAACCTGCGAGATCAGCGTTCATGTTTTGGTTTTTCTCTAATTGTTGTTCCATCATTAAATATTAAAATCAAAACTCAGTGTACAAATTCACACAACTTAGCCGCACGTGCTTTCGATTGCAACAGCTGACTTAACAGCCGTTTTTCTAACATGGAACTGTTAAATTTAACATTTTGAGTTTGGGGCATAACAGCCTGATGTTTTCTTAATGCGTTAACAGTAAAATTGTGGTAATTAGAAAACTTTTAAAAAACATGCAAATGCCAGATAAAGTGGTAATTTTCCCCATAGTGCGCTGCAGAGCCTGGAAGCAGTTGCATCAAACTTTACGGCTCAGGCTCAGCCCATCCGGAAAGTAGCCGCAATACGAAGAAGAAGGAAGAGAGCAACGGCGAAAAGAACCAGAACAAGGATACCAAAAGAGTAAAAAAAATGAGAATAAAAATTTGCCAAAATTTACATACGTATAAGCAAAAAAAAAAGTGATAAGAAAAACAATCAGTGGAACAGGACATTCCTTGGATACCACTCATCTAAAAAGGGAAAGGCTCCAAGACGGCGGCCATTTAAGTGATGATAATCCATCCAAAGACAAAATGTCGAAGTCGTCAACTAGCTTTCAATGCGTTCGGACGTGCCTAACTTTCGCTATGTCTATTCCCAATTGCTCAGAGTGCGATTCGTCGGTCACTGCAGCTCAGCTTCTTTGTTTTGATGCTGTCCGCTGCTCTTCGCTGTGCCGTCGCGCCTTCCACACCTCGTGTGTAAACATTTCGCCAGATGTGGCTAAGTTGCTGACCAACTTGCCGAATCGATTGGAAAAGGATTTAATCCATTGGCGAAATAAATAAATAAATAAATGCCCGGACACTCCGACTGCAGCCCTAGAATACCTGGCCGCGGAGATTCCAGATGTGGCAGGCAATGCCGCGAAGGTTAACAAGAAAAAACGAGTAACACCGCGACACGTCCAGATCGCCATTCGGAACGACGTCGAACTGAACGCCCTGTTCGGTGGAACTGTTCCCGGCGGCGGCGTCGTTCCACACATACGCGCCTTGCTACTCAAAAAGGATGAGACAAGGAAAGAAGACACAAATGATGACACAAAACTGCGTCAGCAACCATAAGGTTTTCACGCTGACCACCAGTGGGTGTCTACTGCGTGCTCTGGCCATGGACGGGGAGACCTTCTTTAAGAACACCACCCACTTGATAATTGACGAAGTGCATAAACGCGATTTGGACACCGATTTCCTACTGCTCGCCACCAAGCTGGAGCTTCAAAAGAATCCCCATCTGCGCCTGGTGCTGATGTCGGCCACAATGGATTTGGAAGCCCTGTCCAATTACTTTGGCAACGCCACAGTCATGGATGTCGAGGGTCGTAGCTTCGATGTAAAGAAATATCACCTGAATACTGTACCTATCTGTGATATCGGGAATGCAGCACACTGGCACCACGTCGTCTTCCGGCGGGGTATTTTACCCTTACAATGAGCAAACATTAACAATGTTGTTTTTCGATTTCAAGGCCGACTTGGAGGCACCCCAAAACTAACAACCGAAAAGGAAGAAAAGATGGAAATCGGATTCTCCAAAAACCGAAGACATCAAGTGTATGCACAGAACTTAAGCGAAGAAAGACAAAATATAATAAAAGAAAATGCCGGATTTGGGCAACGCGTGAGGACACGAAGATCGGATGAGCTCGTCTACGACCAGCAGGCAGCTTTGCCCACTTCGGGCAAAGGACATAAGGAAGATAATAATTCCAGTACTTTTCCGTCTGAAGCTGAGATGGCAGCAAGGGCGGTAGCTAAAGAAGTATTTGCATCTACTGCTAGCCAGCGTTTGCCCAAGTCAAGGATAATGGATTCAACAGTGTTGTTGTAGAAAATTAAACTGAAGTCAATTTATGAATTTGACCATGAACTAAGTTCTATCGGCACCTGTCAACAAAAAAAAACACACGTGCCTGCCGAGAAAATGAAAACCCAAAATATATGAGCGGTACTTTTTACTTCAGTGCTTCAGTGAACCAAAACATTGTAATGGTGTTTTGACACATTGTTGGCTCATTCACGAAGCCATTTGTTCTTGACCTTAACGATTTTCCCTAAATGTGGCCGACAGAAATAAACACCTCCAGTGAGAAAATAACAGAGAAAATTGAACGCAAAAGCCTAGTACTCAGATCGACGAAATGAGTTCGAAATCAGTGAGAGAGAGCGAGAGGCCAATAACATCGAAACACTTTTCGAGGGTGCTGTTCGACAGGCGGTACTCAGATGATAGAAATAAAATACTATAAACTTATTTTGGCAACTAATCGCGTTGCCAACTTACTCTTAAGTATTTCGAGAACGAAAGGGAGAGCAAATAGAACTATTTAATAAAAAGGTCGTTCTCCGTTGTTGCCCTCTCACTCTCTCTCTTAAAGAGGGCTTAGCAAAATTTTAAAGATGGCGCGAAACTCGACTGAACAACGAAATGTATGCAAATTATTATTTGTTTTATTATTTACATAAAAATCGAAAATGTGCGCTTACATAAGTAAAATATTTCTTTAAAATTCGTTTAAAATCTGCAGTTTAATTCAGTTCTTGAAACAAAAAGCCTTGATATCCTGCACCCGGTGCTTGATCACCAGATTGGGAAACAGCCGTTTAGCATGAAATTTCTTCATAAAGTGAACCGAGTCGCCCGGCTTGAGATCCACCGTAGAAATAAGTTCTCACTTATAAGTTTACTTTTGCAGGACTCTAGTGGGTGAGCATGGCGTAGGAGGCTGTTAGCCCAACATTGGTGCAGCTCGCAGGTGAGCCCGCCGATCGAGTGCTCCTTGGCGACCGTGCAGAAGACAAGCGTTGTGGTCGGCAGGGAACAAAAGTCCCATTTGTTATCCGGCAGCTGGACAAGGAGTCCATCTTCGTGTAGTCCACTCGCCTTGCGATGATGTGCCCCATTCGTTCCTTGTTTAGGGTAACTGCATGCTCCTTCGGTCTCTTTTCCTTGCGAGCTTCAGCCTCGGCTTAAGTTGAGAAGGTTTCATCCTTGCATTATAATTTTCCTAACTTATTTCAAATTTTGTTGTCAACAAACCGAATACAGCATATACAGCCCGCGAACGCAGATCAGTGTGACCGCAGTACTTGATCAAAGAAATTGCCGATGAATTTTCTAAAAAAAGGTCATACTCGGAGAAAAGGAAAAAGAATGGCCTCTTTTCGACATCGAAACTGTTCGTCGATCTGAGTACTAGGCTAAAATGAGAACGACAAAAAATACTAACAACATTCTGGTATTTTAATAAAACAAAAATGAAATTTTTTTTAAATCAATCTTATAATTTTTGATGATTTTGAGCACTAAAAAGTGTTCAATTAATGACGAACACAGCGAAAATCCTCAAATACTTGGGTGGGTTTTTTAGGTTATGTTACATTTTAAAAGTTTTTTAACTAAATCTTATATTTTTTAAACTTTTGTATGCATCTTCGATTGCTGACTAAATGCCCGTTCTATTGACATTTAGATCATTAAAATCGGATAAAGATTACCTGAGAATAAAAAAGAAATTTAAACATAGAAAAGAATTAAAAAAATAAAATAACTAAAATTTGGATTTTTGTACGTTTGGAAATAGCATACATGACGATGAGGATGAGCTCTTCTCCGACCAGCAGGTCACTTTGCCCACTCCGGGCAAAGGACTTAAGCATTCAAATTGTCAGGATGAGACCAATCTGGAGGACTGCCAACTGCTTTTGGTGATGGAGTACGAGTAGCGCGTGCGTGCCCAGGCCCGCGCCATGGCCGCCACCGAGCGTTCGCGTTCGCGTACTACTCTCCTGAATCAATTATGCGGCTCTTACCATTAAAAGCAGTTTATCCACCTCCATTTATACATCTCCACCCAGCGAATGCGGCAAAAGTTTCCGTTCAGCTACAATCAACTTTAAGTATGTAATTTCACAGATACCGCAAATTTCGCTGCGATACAAAGAGCTGTGTGCAAAGTCGTCCCCCAACAAATGGAGCGAAGCTGAAGTTTCCAGCAGTTGAGAAATAACTTCAGGCTGCCTATCGTGCCACAGGAGGCACAACAATGAAAGCAGGTAAAAAGGGGCTGAAGGCACTGCAAAAACTCTTAAAATATTATTTTTAATTATTATAACATAACATATAATAACAAATTTTATAAAATTTGAAATAATCTAAAAATTAAACCTAAGAGAATATACCGCAGAGCAAAAATATTATAACTTAGGAACTATACACCTAGAGAAAAGCCAAGGTTTGATGGTTTATCAAATACAATCAATCAGTCAGTCGATTTGTCAACTTCATTTCTCTGTTTTTTTTTTTTTTAACAGTTAAATATTTAAGTAGGCATCTAAGTATTCACCTAAGTATGCGTTGAAACTACCTTTGAACAAATTGACATTCGAAAGGCCAGTTTAACAGTACGTTCGGTTGAAGCAGTTTGGAAACGTTCAATAAATACGAGCTCAAAAAATCTAAAAAATTGAAATAATATCTACATATATCACCAATATCTAAGATCTGCAATCTGCTATTCGTGTGAGTGCTATTCCAGGCGCTGGCTATTCCAGGTGAGTGCTCTGCCATCTAACTATTTGTAGTTATGCATTCACATAAACGCAAAACCTGCACATTTTACATTATAATTGGGGATATTTTCAATAGCTAATCGTGGCAACGTGTCGGAGTTGGAACTGGAAACAGCATACATGACATCCCTTTACAACACGCGCGGACAACATTTGATGCCGAGCTGTATTAGCTGAAAATTAATTTTATAATTTTGTATACGCATCGTTTGTTAAAACAACACCAACATGGCCACGGCTGAAGCTCAAATCAGTGTGAACCGTAACTTGCAGAAGCAGGACCTCAGCAACTTGGAAATCAGCAAATCTCCCCGGAGGTGATCTCGCGGCAGCCGACCATCAACATCGGCACCATCGGTCATGTAGCGCACGGCAAGTCCACCGACGTCAAGGCCATCTCTGGCGTGCAGACTGTGCGCTTCAAAAACGAATTGGAGCGCAACATCACGATCAAGCTCGAACGCTTAAGCGAAAAGAAAATCGAAAAATTTTGAGCTCGGCGGCTCTGTACGATGCCAGCCTGCCTACGTTCCCAGCCAGGAGAGACGCACCAACCGCCGGAGCAGCAGCCAGACCTCGCTGTGGCTGCTGCTCCGGCGGATGGTGCGTCTCTCCTGGCTGGGAACGTAGGAGGGTGCTGGCATCGTACAGAGCCGGTTGTGGCATTTGGCCGAACAGCGAAGCCACAACCGTAGGAACGTAGCTGCGCCTCGAGCTCACTGGTGACCTGGGCTACATATGTCTCGTAGAGCTGCAAGTGACAAAGAAGACGGGCTTATATTGGCCCACCAAGCACTCGATGCGCTCCACAACGTACTCGCCCTTGGGCGGTTTGATCACCATCACTCCATCGATGCGGCCAACTATGGCAACATATCGCACTTTATCAACCACTCGTGCGACCCACCTTGCATTTTTTACGCTGCGTCCAATCAGGGCGGGCGAGGAACTGAGCTTCGACTACATCCGCGCGGACAACGAAGACTTGCCCTACGAGAACCTTTCGACGGCTGCGCGCGTGGAGTGCCGCTGCGGAGCAGACAATTGCCAAAAGGTTCTGTTCTAAACGGACACAGCCTTCCTCACATTGTCCTTTTTAATTGCACATATATTTTTTTTTGCAACTCATTTGACTGTTGTTGCTGATATAACCGATTTCACAATAAATATCTAATGATATCAAAAAAAAAAAAATGAGGATGAGCTCAGATGAATTTTAATTTGAATTAAGTTTGATCGCCACCGGTCAACGAAAAACACCCGTGTCTGCCGAAAAAAATCCAAAACACATATTATGTGAGCGCTACCCACAAAAATGTTTGTGTGTGTGCAATGTTTTTACTTCAGTGCTGCCCACGATTTAAGACATTTACTTTAAACAAACCGGAATTTTTTGAAATTTTTGAATTTTTGTGAAATTTTTTCTTGTTTGTTAACCCGGCGGTTAAAGTTGCGGTGTCAGGGACCGATAACAAGATTACATTTTGGACTTTTTTTAAACCGTGCTGGGCGGCCGTCGCGTGTTAGGAGCCTCTCTTGTGCTCGTGGACTAGGTAACAATGCCTCTGGATGATGGAGCTATTCCAGCCCTGTTATTAACCCTGCTATTAACCCGAACTTATGCGCTGATGATGTGGACCATTGCAGGGATTCTTTGAATCTATTCGTTATTGGGAAGAAGTCAAATGAGAACGCTGGCAGGGAGTTATCAAGGTCTCCCAGGGGCCGTAGTATGAGGGTGACTTCTGTCAGGTCTGTCAGGAATCTAAGTCCCAGAATTATGATTCTAAGCGAAACTTTTTGGACGAGGACAAGGACGATTAAGAGATTATCAAGCTGAATAATTCTTCCCTTTCGCGACGCCTCCAGATTTTATAAGTCAAAATCTTGCTGATCAGTTGCGCTGTAAGTCTGTTAGCCGCATAAGAAAGAGAAGCCACATAGGTATTCACAGTGGGAATGATGTTACAACTGACTCTTCGTTCGGTCCGATTGTAAAACGATATCATGACCGTAAAGTTACTATTGCACAACTTACATCAGAGGATGCAACCCCTTCCAGCCAAAATTATACGGGTCAGGGCAACAGCTATGTTCTTCTATCAGATGATGAATTTGACATTCCGTCTCCTGTTGAACCTCTGGAAATCCAGGATCAGCCAACCCTCTTGAACGGTCGCCAGTCCCCTTCGACTAGTCACAGTTCTCAAATTAATTCCTTCAAATACTGGAATTTCCTTGAACTCCCCTTTAGAAACGGCTCTTTTGGAAAACCCTGGTAATAGTTCCTCTCCGCCTAGTACATCGAGAGCTGGCCCGCGGCGTCCTGCCTTTATAATCAAGGGTAAAGAGACTTATGAATCTTATTAAGGCTGCTACGACCAATATATGTTTTCAAATAACTGGGCCTGCCACAGTTAGGGTATCTCCATCTGACAGCGATACATATAAGATAGTTAAAAATCTTTTGTGGGCTAATAATATCTCATTTAACTCTTGGCAATTAAAAGTGATTGAGCTTTCAGAATCGTGGTCAAAAAACTCTACTCGTCTACGGATCCCAAAAACATTAAGGAAGATTTAGCCGCCGATGGTCATGTTGTTGACAAACACGCCACGTACTGAAAGTTTGACATATGGGCTAATCCGAGAATTTTGAAACCAGCCCGAGTCAAAAAAACTATCAAATCGTGGCTGAAAGTATAGATAATCACCTTATTTAGCTTGATGGAAGAAGTGTAACGTCCGCAACAAATTTAAATTAAGATTATTTTTATTAACGGAACTAGTTATCTTTCTTTTTTAAGCTGCATTGATATGGTCATACATTCCACTTCATTATAAGTTATCTTACTTTTTTGGTTAACAATTCTTAATTCGCTAATAAATGTAGAAATGCACACAAACCTCAAATTTTACTTCCATTTTTTGTAACGTCTGCAACGGAGCTTTAAGCAAGCAAAACTTTTTTTCAAAAACAGTTAACCTCTTGTTTTTAAACAAGTTTAAAAGTGCACTCAAGAAACTGCATATGGCAAAAATTTCATGAAAATATACCCACATCAACGGCAGCTGTGTCAATTCTAACAATCAAATTTGCGTACAAATGTAACGTCCGCAACGCAGGATTAGCCCATATGTGTATGTAAAATATGTATGTAGACTAGATTTAAGGCATATCAAAATGTTCTATAACTTCTTTATTATTTATAAGAGCATAAAATGGTTCGGAATGTAGTTAGACAGTGCACTTATCATTATATTTCTTTTAAAACCGTAACGATTGCATATAAAATGAGAGTGCCACAGATTTTCGCGGTTTGTGGGCGTTAAAAGGGGCGTGGTCAAGTTTTGAAACAAACTTGATTTGCGCTTTTAGAAGTCTGTGTGCAAAATTTGGTGGTTCTAGCTTTAATAGTTCCCGAGATCTCGATGTTTGTGCGGACAGACGGACGGACGGACAGACAGACATTTGCAACGTTTACAGTATTTGCTTACTCTTCGAGTATCGCAAATAAAGAGCCAATTTTTTATTTATTATTTATTTTGCTTTTTTTTTTTAACTTTTATCATAAGAGTGTAATTTTAAAACATAAACAAAAACATAAGTATAAACTTGTAGGTTTTTATATTTTTAAATCTTTAATTTTTTTGTCACGTTTTCTATCTTCTCGATCGGCGTCCCTTGGATAGTGTGCCCGTCCAACATTATTTACAATTTCCTTAAAAACTAAATCGATTAATACTAGATTGCACTTAATATACTAAATAATAATATATACTGAAATTACACAGCTTACATTCGGCCAATCCTGACTCTAGATCGACCTCGATCTTCACATATTTACTAACTACATAATCAACTACACAGATTAACGATTTTTGTACACGATTGCACCCAAGGTTTAAGTCTGGCGGCTTCAAGAATGCCCTTGTAAGGAAGCTGGGTGAGCTGGCAATCCTCTATGTCGGTGACTTCGTATCTATCATTCGGGAACACACGGTTGATTTTATAAGGGCCACGGTATTTCGGTGAGAATTTCTTACAAGATCCTGGAGTAACGTCAACATTTCGGATAGCTACAAAATCATCAACCTTATAACGTAGGGGTGCCTTATGTTTCAAAGCATATCGAAACTCATTTTGCTCTTGTGATAGTTTAATATTCTCGCTAGCTTTTATCCTTTCAGAGGTAATATCACACGGGTTAAAAAGGCTAAACTTCTCCTCAATGTACTCGGATAATTCGTCTACAACGGGTCCTCGCTGGTTGCTACCAAAAAGCAAAATACTAGGAGTCTTTCCGGTACTCTTCTGAACAGAATTATTAATTGCAAATTCAACTCGGTTGACTAACTTGTACCAATCGGATTGGTTCAACGGCTCAGATAGTTTTCCTAACATCGGGGTTAACACTCGGTTTATGCGTTCTACCTGACCGTTTGCCTGAGGAGCAGCGGTAGCAACTTTAACGTGTTCTATATTACGATCACTTAGGAAACTAGAAAACTCAAATGATGTAAAACAGGTACCACGATCCGAAATAATTCGTCGCGGTCGGCTATAATACTCAAAGTATTTCGAAAGACTGCAATTAACTTCTTTGGTACTGGTAGAATTAACCGGGTACAATTTCACGAACTTGGTAAAAGCATCGATAGTGACCAACAGATGTTTTCTTTTCGAATTGATGCAAGGCAACGGCCCCAAATGGTCGATGTGAAGGGTATCAAACGGAATTGGGGCTTTAGGAATACTATGAAGGGTACGGTCATGGATACTTTTAGGTACTGAATGAAGGATGCACGGCAAACAATTGCGGATAAAGGATTCAACCTTGGTCCTCAACAATGGAAACCAATACTTGTCTTTCAGGTCATTGACACACTTATCGACACCAAGATGACCCAACTTTTCATGGCTTAATCTGATCAACTGTTCTTCCATTTGAGTTGGGGCATACAAACATAATCTTCCGGCATTATTCTTTCTGTAAATTATTCCGTCAACAAGTTCAAAACAACTAACGGCTTCTCTTTCTAATTTATCACGGAGTTTGACAATTTCCGGATCCCTAATCTGCTCGGTTTGTAAAAGTAAATCTATATCCCCGGAGTAGCCCCCACTACATTTACAACGGTATCGATATTTTCATCACACGGGGAAAACGGTTGATGCGATTCACAAGGATCTATGGAACTATCGGGGACAGCTAACACGGGACGACTAACGGGATCTAACTGGTTTAAGGAATCACACGGTGCTAACGGTTTATCATTATCGTACGGACTCAAGGATCTAACGGTCTTACGCGGGTCTACCGGGTTCATTTGGCTAACGGATTCACACGGATCTATCGGGCTCAAGGAATCATACGGCTGTATCGGTTCTTTAACAATATCATGAAAAGATTTCGGCTTAGTTGAAAGTACACACGGATCGCAAATTTCATCTACCACGGGATCTAACAATTCGGGTTGTTGACTCAAGGCATCAACGTGCGTCATACTAGAACCAGGTCTATGTACAATAGAGTAGTTATAGTTTTCCAATTCTAAAGACCATCGCGCAATACGAGGATTTATTGATTTCTTACTTAACGTCTGAACAAGGGAATTACAATCGGTAACTATACGGAACGGTTTGTGCTCTAAATACACACGGAAACGTCGGAGAGAATATATTATCGCAAGGGTCTCAAGCTCAAAGCTATGATAACGAGATTCAGCGGCTGTTGCTTTACGAGAATAGAAAAAGACTGGATGTAACTTGCCATCATCTTGGCGTTGCATCAACACGGCTCCAAACCCGTGAGAGCTCGCATCGGTATGAAGTTCGGTTTCACTATGAGGGTTGAATAAGGAAAGAACGGGCGGACTTGACAATGCTTTCTTTAAACTAGTAAAAGCTCCCTCTTCAAGTTTTCCCATCGGGAACGGACCTCCACTTTTAAGCAGATCGGACAGTGGCTTAGCAATACGTGAAAATGACGGAACAAACTTACGGAAGTATGAGAAAAGGCCTAGACAAGAATGTAGAGATTTACAATTCAGAGGTTCAGGGTATTCACGAATGGCCTTTAGGTGTGTCTCGTTCGGAAGAATACCATTCATACAGACGTTGTATCCTAAATAATCAATTCGTTTTTTTAGAAACACACTTTTCTTACAATTAATTTCAAGACGGTTCTCATTTAGACGGTCTATTAATTTGGAAAGCAAAACAAGGTGTTCTTCTACTGTACAAGTCGCTAGGATGATATCATCCATATAGACATAAACCTGACGATTACGTATCATTTCATGAAGTACGTTGGAAATGAATCGCTGAAACACGGCTGGTCCATTTTTTAGGACGAATGGCATACGCAAATACTCATAGTGCCCGTCGGGTGTTATGAATGCAGTGTATTTCACGGACTCGGGGTCCATACCGATTTGGTGGAATCCACTCTTTAAATCTACAACTGAAAAAACCTTTTTGCCTTCGAGATATTCTAAGCAATCTTCTATCAATGGGGACGGAAAGTTATCTCTAACTGTCAATTTATTTAACGCTCGGTAATCAATACACATGCGGATTTCTCCATTCTTTTTCTTGACAAGGACGATGGGAGATGCATAAGGGGATTGACTAGGTCTAATAATATTACTAGCTAGCAACTCGGCAACGGTTTTATAAACAACGTCTCTCTCTAAGTATGATAATCTTCTTGGTGCACTATGAAACGGTGTAGAATCTGTTAATCGTATGCTCATTAAACATTTAGGCGACCCGTACGTATTAGGTATATTATCCAAATAATGCTTGATGATACCGTTACATTTCTCGGCCGAAGAAACACCAAAATCAAGGCCTATATTTACATTATCAAGGTCATTCGACATAGCTCCACAAATGCTTTTCATATCAAAAAGCCAATCAGCGAGGGAATTATCAGGAATCAAGGGAGCATTTGGATTTACAGAACCAGTACTTAATTTAAAAGGTTGTGTTTTATCTAAAATTAATCTATTATTTATATCGCCTAGCAAGGATGCACAGAATGATTCGTTAACGAAAGCAATACGATTGTTTATTGAAATTAAATTTGATTCATTTCTTTCATGATTTCTTTTCACAACAAGTTTTATATTGAGTAACTTAAGGGCGTCTCTGCCAAGAAGGAGCGCTGTAGGTAGGATGAGATCGGGAATAACGTAGACTTCTAAATCATAATACTTTTTCTCGAACAAAATTGAACAAGGTACTTTTCCGTACGTGGGTATTGATGTGCCACCAATTCCGCGAAAGGGGCTTTTCTTTAGCTGATGATCTTCATTTAAATATGGGTAATATGACTTTCCCAAAAAGCTTATTGGGCTTCCGGTATCTAATAGAGCGAAAACATCTTTAATAACAGTGCATCCTGCTAAACTACTTAATCTTAAACTTACTAACTGAATAAACGGTTTGTCATCCATGGTTTCCTCAGCTTCCGGCAAGGTGAAGCCCACGGTGCGCTTGGGACACTGGCGGTGCGTATGGCCCACTTCAAAACAGATGAAGCATCCGTTGTCCGGTCTTTTCGGCTTCTTGCAGTCCTTGGCGGTATGCCCCATTTGTCGGCAGTTGTAACACCTAATATCCTTCGGAAATACGGCTCCTGGGCGAGGGATCATGGTGACGGGCTTACGATTGGGCTCCGGACGTACAGACTGGAATCGCATTAGCTTCTGGCGTAGTTCATCCAACGTAATACAGTAGTAGAGTGGAGCAGCGCGCCCACTGTGGTCCTCCAGTCCATCGACGATGTACTTTACGACGTCTACTTCATCAAAGTTCCCTTGCTGGGCAATATTGCGCATCGTGATAAAATACTGCATCAAGGTTTCGGACTTCCCAATTGTGCGTTTTTGCAGTTGTTTAGCAATTTCCTGGTTTGACATTCTGTTTCCAAAGACTTGAGTAAGCATGGCGCTCATTTCTGGCCAGGAAGACACTTTCTCGTACAGCATGTATTGCCTAGCTGATCCTCGGAGAAGACGGATGCCAATAGATAGGCATTGTGTAACGCTTAGTTTATGGACCTCGGCAGCTTTTTCCAATTCACGGATCCAAACTTGGACTGACAAGTTGTCATCTCCAGAGAACTCCGGGATCATGGCCTCAACATCCCTTAGATCGACTTGATGTACGGAAGCATTCGGTGTAGTCATGTCTTCCAATTCGGCGACTTCCAATTTCAGTTCGGCTAGTTTCTTTCTGGCGGTGTACAGTTGCATCATCTGATTGATTTCCAATGTTTCCTGAGCAATTGCGCGAATGTTCTGCTCGACTGGTTCCTGCCTCGACATGTTTATACCTGTTTGCTGCGAACTTCCAGAAGGTTCCGAGAACGGCGTCACAGCGTCGGCCATTTGCAATTCCTCACCCCCGATCAGCGTTAGCATGCGGTTTGCAAGCTTCGGTGTGTTCGGAGAATCCTGCTCCTCATCCTGACTCTCGATCTCTGCATTTTCGTTTTCCTCGATGATAGCCTCTAGATTCCATGCACGGTTCAACGCCGCACGGAGTTGGTGAATTGTTGCATCGGCCCCGAAAGTTATGTTCTTCTCGGAAAGGAGTTCCAGAAGTTCGTCCTTGGACATCTTAATAACATCGCTGTATGGTAACATCGCGTAACACTTGGGCAAACCCCACACCTGATTTATAAACTTGTAGGTTTTTATATTTTTAAATCTTTTATTTTTTTGTCACGTTTTCTATCTTCTCGATCGGCGTCCCTTGGATAGTGTGCCCGTCCAACATTATTTACAATTTCCTTAAAAACTAAATCGATTAATACTAGATTGCACTTAATATACTAAATAATAATATATACTGAAATTACACAGCTTACATAAGAAAACATTTTTCTGCAATGAAAGAGCTTAACAGCTTAATTTGGTTTTTATTAGGCTAATTTGAAAACAAAAAAAATGCATTATTAAAAAATGAATTCGATTTTTTCAAATTTAAAATATTTTGTATCGCTGTTAGCAAAAAGAGCCATATTCAATGAAAATGGGCCAAAGAGCCAACGAGAAAAAAAGAGCAAGTTTTGGCTCAAAAGAGCTTCTTGTTTTAAAAAAGCATACTTGTAAATTTTTTAAATAACCAAATCTTATTTGAAACAACGTTAAAGAATTGTTTGTGCTATCTGCATACAACATTTTTAATGTTTTGATCTTTTTATATTTTAAATTAATAATTTTCCAAAACCGTCACCTCAAAAATTGCTTGTGCCATTCCGACCAAGTTCCGTCAAAACAACCAATATGCCAACGAATTATTTATTGTTAAGCGGGGTCAATTTGTGCGGCGAAAGCAGCTGCTAGACCTCGCTCAGTTTCAGGAGAGCATGAATGACGTAGAGCAGCCGTCGCCGGCTATACGAGTGGAAAACAAAGTGGATCGGGACACCATAGATGGCGGCTTTAAGCATGTATATACAGAAAAACGTAATCGGCGAAAATGTACCCAAACAGGAAGCGGGCCATCTGGGCTGCAAGTGTGATGAAGAAGATGGCGGAAAGAAGTGCGCTGCCTCCACCAAGTGCTGTGCCCGCCATCTTCGAGTGCAAAAGCCGCTGCTCCTGCGATGCAAGCTGCTCCAATCGCTTGGTGCAGCACGGACGGAAGCTGCCGCTAGTGCCGTTCAAGACGAGCAACGGAAGCGGCTGGGGGGTGCGCACCCCGAACGCCGTGCGTAAGGGTGAGTTCGTGTGCGAGTACATCGGCGAGATCATCACCAGCGACGAGGCCAAAGAGCGGTGCAAGACTTTGTCAGCCCGATCAGTTTTCTTCATAGGAGCACGGATTCCAAATCTCAGTATACCCCCAACACTCCCCACAATAACACGTGAAAATGTCGCCTTTAAAAGTGTTCACAAAAAAACGAGGAAGACCGTTAGGCTCAAAAAACATGTGAAAGAAGCCGAAGGGAAAGCCAAAGCGAAAGGCAAAAGAAAAGAATAAGGACGGCAAAATGGTGGCTGATATTGCACCAAGCCCACCTAGTACGCCAAACAATGAGCCAGAGAAAGAAAAACCGAAAAAGAAAGTACCCTTTAGGTCGCCTCCTGGCTCGTATCAAGAAATACCGAGGCGGGGGCGGTGGCGGCCTCCAGGCTCGACGAACAAGCCGAAACCGAAATTATGCTTTTGTAAGTACCAATATTATCCATTTAATAACTATAATTAGTTACCATATTTTTGCATTCCTTTTACAGCCTTTTTGCATTCCTCCGAAACAAAATTCCTTTATTTTAGGAAAACCTGAACTAAAACGCGTATTAAATGTTTAAAATGCCTTGATTTATCCTGTGACTCTTTTAGAGAGTATGCAGACCAAAGTGCGTGTGATTTCCATTTCCGCTCCTGTGGCAGCCATAACGAATTTTTGCCACCCCGTGGACTTAAACGCGCGTCACGTGCGCAATTAAGTTGACGCGTTCTTAACGGATTCCCTTCGAGCCGCTAAAGACCGAACCGGGAATTGGCCATTGACTTTGACTGGAGCAGACTTAAAATAATATGAATAGTTTAAAAAAAACTTAAAAAAAACGCTTTATAGTAAATCCAACCAAAAACTAAAAAAAAATGTTTTACGACAAAATTGATAGATTCCCTGTCGGAACAACGGGCCGGCAGAGTTGATGGTGTTTAAAGCGTTGATATGCAATAAATCTGCGTGCTGGAATATAATTCGCACTAATACAACTCCCACCATATAGATACACTAAATTTACATGCAGGATTATAGTTTGTACTATGTCAATGCACTAAATCTGCATTTTAGAGTACACGTAGCAAGAAATTATCTTCATTTGGCATCCCAACGCTTTAAACACCATCAACTGTGCCGGCCCGTTGTTCCGACAGGGAATCTATCAATTTTATCGTTAAACCTTTTAAACATTATTTTTTTACTTTTTGGTTGGATTTACTATAAAGCGTTTTTTTTAGTTTTTTTAAACTATTCATATTATTTTTAGTTTTTTTTAACTATTCAAATTATTTAATTATTTTTGGAACTATCCGATAGCTTTTTCCTTTTTTTGCATCTGAAAATGATGTAGAACTGTTGTAAAATGCATGTACAAACCATGTAGAATTGATGTAGAAACCATGTAGAATTCATGTAGAAATCATGTAAAAACCATGTAGAAACCATGTCAAATTCATGTCGAATTTATTTAGCAACAATGTATAATTTATGTGCATTTTACGTATAAGCCGTGTAAAGTTCTCTTTGAAAGTGTTACGCAGCCAGATAGCCAGACCGCCACAAGTAATACTAATATAAAGCGTTAAAAAATGGTTATTGCTTTCAAAAAATATGTACAAGTGTTTTGTTCGAAAGCAGCTTTATCAAGTGGATTTATCTTTTGACTGCCAATTGGTTGAGCTTTAATTACCAATAAATTGCACGTGTCGAAAGATTAGTGAACTTTTTGATGCCTTATAGGCACACAACAACCAGTGCGGCTGTACTGGGTGTTGTCGGTCTGGATGAGCACGGGTAAACCTGTAAAATAATGTAAGTGATTAATAGGTTTAATATAAAATAGCTTAGTAAATTCACACTTACGTGGGGGAACGGGCTCAGCATTTACCAGGGCAGCGAACATGGCCAAAAGGAGGGCAGCGGCTTGGAAGAACTTCATGTTGATTTGGTGGTTGGTGATTGACTTTGATGTACTACTGAGATACTGATGCCCCACTGCAGATCGGGAGCTCTTTTTATACCAGAACAATCAGTCGGAGATCTGGGCAATTCCACCCCCGGGGGATTGCACAGCACAGGTTAAGAGATCGGCTTTATCACTTCACTCGTCAATCAGAGATTCAGATTCGCGTTGTTGAGTTTACGCGATGCGATTCATCCGAAGCCAGAACCTGTCTGGGTTGTCTACGCAATTCAATTAGTGCTGGGCTGATTATCAGTGTTCGGCATTCGAATAGGTGCAAACGACACGATCGACCATAAGAACATTGCAGTGTGCAATCCAGCTTAGAGTGCTAACCATACCTTTTCTCTGTTTCGCTGGAAAAGACGTAATGGTTTCCATTGACCGATAATGTTTTTATTTAATTTATTCTTCGTTAAACTTGCTATAAACAAATTTCTGAAACAAACAATCTCAAACCTTTATTAAATTGGCCGCAAGTAAATACTTATGAGGTGGGCAAAACCACAAAACTCGTAAATTTGGAAAAAACCATCATACATCATTTTATAGACGCTTAATTTGTTTTTCGGTCAGAAAGCTTTATTTGTTTGACCAAATGTGGTAATTATTATTTGAACTAAAATTGTTTTCGATTACAATTATAAGTAAGTTCTACGTTGAGCTGGTTCCGTTCTAACTAATTAATCTAATCTAACTAATAACTAATACAATAATTTCTTAGTCTTTATTAATAATAATAATGTTATAGAACTACAATATAAGAGGCAACCTTTTTTGGTTAGTCAGCGGTCTTGATAAAGGCAATAAAACGCATAAACAGAAACATTTAGAATTTTGTCTCAGCGTGTAGATCTTACTTAATAAAATAATATGAATAGTTTAAAGAAACTAAAAAAAAACGCTTTCCGGTTTAAAAGAGCGCGCTCTTCTATAGATATCGATAAATTATCGGTAAAAAAAAACAAGTTGGCAGGCCTATATGCAAACCAAAAAGAGTTAGAAGCCAGCCAGATAGCCACAAGTGAAACTTATTTAAAGCGTTTAAAAAAGGGGAAGAGGGCACTGCAAATACTCTTAAAAATTATTTTTAATTATTATAACATAACATATAATAATAAATTTTATAATATTTGAAATATTATAAAAATTAAACCCAAGAGAATTTACCGCAGAGCAAAAATATTATAACTTAGGAACTATACACCTAGAGAAAAGCCGAGGTTTGATGGTTTATCAAATACAATCGATCAGTCAGTCGATTTGTCAACTTCATTTCTCTGTTTTTTTTTTAAACAGTTAAATAGTTAGGTAGGCATCTAAGTATTCACCTAAGTATGCGTTGAAACCACCGTTGAACAAATTGACATTCGAAAGGCCAGTTTACCAGTACGTTCGGTTGAAGCAGTTTGGAAACGTTCAATAAATACGAGCTCAAAAAATCTGAAAAATTGAAATAATATCTACATATATCACCAATATCTAAGATCTGCAATCTGCTATTCGTGTGAGTGCTATTCCAGGCGCTGGCTATTCCAGGTGAGTGCTCTGCCATCTAACTATTTGTAGTTATGCATTCACATAAACGTAAAACCTGCTCATTTAACATAATAATTGGTGATATTTTCAATAGCTAATCGTGGCAACGTGTCGGAGTTGGAACTGGAAATAGCATACATGACATCCCTTTACAACACGCGCGGACAACATCTGATGCCGAGCTGTATTAGCTGAAAATTAATTTTATAATTTTGTATTCGCATCGTTTGTTAAAACAACACCAACATGGCCACGGCTGAAGCTCAAATCTGTGTGAACCGTAACTTGCAGAAGCAGGACCTCAGCAACTTGGAAATCAGCAAATCAGCAAATCTCCCCGGAGGTGATCTCGCGGCAGCCGACCATCAACATCGGCACCATCGGTCATGTAGCGCACGGCAAGTCCACCGACGTTAAGGCCATCTCTGGCGTGCAGACTGTGCGCTTCAAAAACGAATTGGAGCGCAACATCACGATCAAGCTCGAACGCTTAAGCGAAAAGAAAATCGAAAAAATTTTGAGCTCGGCGGCTCTGTACGATGCCAGCGCTTTCCTACGTTCCCAGCCAGGAGAGACGCACCAACCGGCGAGCAGCAGCCAGTCCTCGCTGTGGCTGCTGCTCCGGCGGATGGTGCGTCTCTCCTGGCTGGGAACGTAGGAGGTGCTGGCATCGAGCAAGCGAGTCGTCCCGCTGTTCGGCCAGATGCCGCACAGCGAAGCCACAACCGTAGGAACGTAGCTGCGCCTCGAGCTCACTGGTGACCTGGGCTACATATGTCTCGTAGAGCTGCAAGTGACAAAGAAGACGGGCTTATATTGGCCCACCAAGCACTCGATGCGCTCCACAACGTACTCGCCCTTGGGCGGTTTGATCACCATCACTCCATCGATGCGGCCAACTATGGCAACATATCGCACTTTATCAACCACTCGTGCGACCCACCTTGCATTTTTTACGCTGCGTCCAATCAGGGCGGGCGAGGAACTGAGCTTCGACTACATCCGCGCGGACAACGAAGACTTGCCCTACGAGAACCTTTCGACGGCTGCGCGCGTGGAGTGCCGCTGCGGAGCAGACAATTGCCAAAAGGTTCTGTTCTGAACGGACACAGCCTTCCTCACATTGTCCTTTTTAATTGCACATATATTTTTTTTTGCAACTCATTTGACTGTTGTTGCTGATATAACCGATTTCACAATAAATATCTTATATCTTAAAAAAAAAATAAATAAGGATGAGCTCGGGTTAATTTTAATTTGAATTAAGTTTGAACGCCACCGGTCAACGAAAAACACCCGTGTCTGCCGAAAAAAGCGAAAGCGCTACCCACAAATGTTTGTGTGTGTGCAATGTTTTTACTTCAGTGCTGCCCACGATTTAAGACATTTACTTTAAACAAACCGGATTTTTTGAAATTTTTGAATTTTTGTGAAATTTTTTCTTGTTTGTTAACCCGGCGGTTAAAGTTGCGGTGTCAGGGACCGATAACAAGATTACATTTTGGACTTTTTTTAAACCGTGCTGGCCGGCCGTCGCGTGTTAGGAGCCTCTCTTGTGCTCGTGGACTAGGTAACAATGCCTCTGGATGATGGAGCTAATCCAGCCCTGTTATTAACCCTGCTATTAACCCGAACTTATGCGCTGATGATGTGGACCATTGCAGGGATTCTTCGAATCTATTCGTTATTGGGAAGAAGTCAAATGAGAATGCTGGCAGGGAGTTATCAAGGTCTCCCAGGGGCCGTAGTATGAGGGTGACTTCTGTCAGGTCTGTCAGGAATCTAAGTCCCAGAATTATGATTCTAAGCGAAACCTTTTGGACGAGGACAAGGACGATTAAGAGATTATCAAGCTGAATAATTCTTCCCTTTTGCGACGCCTCCAGGTTTTATAAGTCAAAATCTTGCTGATCAGTTGCGCTGTAAGTCTAGAGCAGCCACCTAGATATTCACAGTGGGAATGATGTTACAACTGACTCTTCGTTCGGTCCGATTGTAAAACGATATCATGACCGTAAAGTTACTATTGCACAACTTACATCAGAGGATGCAACCCCTTCCAGCCAAAATTATACGGGTCAGGGCAACAGCTATGTTCTTCTATCAGATGATGAATTTGACATTCCGTCTCCTGTTGAACCTCTGGAAATCCAGGATCAGCCAACCCTCTTGAACGGTCGCCAGTCCCCTTCGACTAGTCACAGTTCTCAAATTAATTCCTTCAAATACTGGAATTTCCTTGAACTCCCCTTTAGAAACGGCTCTTTTGGAAAACCCTGGTAATAGTTCCTCTCCGCCTAGTACATCGAGAGCTGGCCCGCGGTGTCCTGCCTTTATAATCAAGGGTAAAGAGACTTATGAATCTTATTAAGGCTGCTACGACCAATTTATGTTTTAAGATAACTGGGCCTGCCACAGTTAAGGTATCTCCATCTGATAGCGATACATATAAGATAGTTAAAAATCTTTTGTGGGCTAATAATATCTCATTTAACTCTTGGCAATTAAAAAGTGATCGAGCTTTCAGAATCGTGGTCAAAGGACTCCACTCGTCTACGGATCCCAAAAACATTAAGGAAGATTTAGCCGCCGATGGTCATAAAAAATATTTAGTATTTCTTGTGCAATTTATTAAACTTTGCGTGCATTGCAATAAGGTGTGACCCCTTGTTGCAAATAATAACATTAAATAACGGGTTTGATTTTTAAATATTATTGATATAATATTTAGTTCTAGGAGAAAGCGAAGGAAAACAACGCAAGCCACCGTGCTCTTGATTTGTATTAAAAACAAGAAAGAACGCTATAGTCGGGTTTCCCGACTATAAGATTTGCGATACTCATTTGCCCTCTTTAAAAAACAAAACGAAAAAAAAAACGATAGAGTCGCCACCTATGGGGCTACATTAACTACATTTGTAGATTCACAAACACGTGTAGATTTAAGGCATAGCAAAATGTTCTATAACTTCGTTATTATTTATTAGAGCACAAAATGGTTCGGAATGTAGTAAGACAGTGCACATATCATTATATTACTTTTAAAACCGTAACGATTGCATAAAAAATGAGGGCGCCACAGATTTTTTGCGGTTTGTGGGCAAGGAAAAGGGGCGTGGTCAAGTTTTCGAACGACAAACTTGATCTGCGCTTTGTTTCTAGAAGTCTGTGCCCATAAATTTGGTGGTTCTAGTTTTTATAGTTCCCGAGATCTCGACGTTTGTACGGACGGACTTTGGACAGACGGACGGACAGACAGACATTTGATCGTTTACACGTATTTGTTTACTCTTCGAGTATCGCAAATAAAAATGTCGATTTCCGCAAAATGGATTCGTTCTGATTCGTTCGGCAACCTGTGAGCAGCCGTTCGGCGGTGAATTCAAAAGCCTTAGCTATTTTGTTTGTTCTGTTTTTTGTACATGGTTTTGTATAGTTATTTGTATTGCCTTGCAAAAATAATAAAACTTCGCTTTAAAAGTAGAAAATAAATGCCAAACGAGGTGAGCCCTGTTTTTTTTCCGAATCGTTAGTCCGAACAAGTCATGCCGGTTTCTGTAGCACCTACGGTTTTTTCCGAAATTTTTAAAAATCCGTCCGAAAAACCGTCGAAGGTTTCTGTGGCACCCCGGATGTGTGTGTTCTTAATATTGCATACAATAAGTACAATTATTTTGTTTTTTCTTAACGTCCGATTAAAAATGCGGTTGTCGGTATTGCGTGAAAAAGGTGGCAGGTTTTAGTGTACAAGGATGTGATTATTTTCCCGCCAAGTAAGCTTTGATTTTAAATAATGCCAAAACGCTTGGGATTAAATCATATAAATTAGCCCGCCAAGCAAAAAAGGTGGCATGGATGTCAGGAGGATAACTCCGCTTTAACAGATACAGTGTCATATCAGCCCGATAGATGGCGCGTGTGGATGTCAGCAGTTAACAGAGTTTAGCCCGACAGGTGGCGCGTATAGTGACACGGTGTGGCAACGCTGCATCTCGGAGGGTCTTCGATGGGTACTAGAAGGTTCTGGAGGGTATTTCCACTCATTTTTCGAAAAATCTGGACAACCTGGAGGGTGGTCCGTGGGAGGGCACAATTTTTAAGGGGTCTTTTTGTGGCAAAAAAATAATCGAACACTATTTTTTTTAAATTTTTAAATTCTTTTCTTGCCTGTTCGATTATGAGTTGTGTTTCGAATATGGAGGTTTATTTGTTTCAGTTCAAATATTAAGAGTTATTAGTGTAAAGCTCGAATTATTTTTAAAGTTATTATTAGATACTTCAAACAGTATAAACAAGGCGAAATAACTGTGTTAAATGTATTTTGTTTGATTTTAGAGCAGTTTAATGTTAGAAAAGTAGGTGTCCGATTATGCGTTGGGTTCACTGTATCTTAATTTCATACAACACATTATTTTATACAGTGCCTTATCGAAATATGTTTAAAATTAAGATGATTAATATTTAACTAAATACTCTACCATGGTATTTGAATAATTTAATTTCGTTACGTTATTTCGTTATTTCGGCTACGGCTGTTTTTTTAAGCTAGAGCTATATCAAAACTGAAACAAAAAAATGGAGAGGCCAAGTTGGCCTGGCCAACGGAACTTGTTGAGCAGGTGCAACAGGTACGATGTCCTGGCAACGCAGCGTAAACAGAGCAAAGGAGCTCAAGTTCAGCTGTTGCATTGGCAACGGTCGTGCGACGGAATGTTTTATCAATAGCCACCAATGGACAAGGACCACGCCATAACAAAAAGAAAATTCCAAGAGCAGACAGTTCCTTCGGCAATGTCGCGCTTCAAAAGCGATAATTAGACGGAAAATCCCAGGGAAGAGTGAGTCCGCAAGGTACGGGATCGGATCATGGGGAATACGGAGAGTAATGTGACCAGTGGCGTGAAGAAGCAGGCTGGTGTCTCCACCCAGGCCCTCTACAAGTTCGTGAACCTCAAGGGCGGCGGCTTGCTGGTGGACATGATGAAGCGGGCCTGTCAAACGAAGCAGTTCGCCGAGATCGATCACGCCATCAAGACCAAGGTGGAGCCCTTCCTGTACAACAAGGGCGCTGGGCGCTACTTCCCCATCTCAAAGCTCGTACTGTTGCGCAACATTGATCGGCCCCGCTCCCGCCAGCTGCCCGAGATCCGGGCACTCGAAAATCCCGACGACGATTTCAACATCCATGACTACTGTCCCGATGACGTCTCCGAGGCCGAGTACATCTCCAATCCGACCGCCTATCGATTCGTCTGCTGGGATCTCAACGTAAGTGGATAAATTACAAGGTTGAATTGGTTATTAAGTTGGTATGATTAAATTTATTTATAATTAAATACTTTATCAATAATATATTCATCCTTTATTTAAAGTCAGTTGACTTATTTATGTAACACTTAAGTATAAAGCCCTTTGATCACTTATTACCCGCTTTTTAAGATGCGTGGCGCTGTGGGAGAGACTATCCTCCATTTGTGCCTTTTGAACGCTTCGTCGCTGCACGCAGATCTTGCGAAGAGGCTGCTAAAGTTCTACCCAAAACTTATCCTGGACACCTACATGAGCGACGAGTACTACGGGGAAAGTGTCCTGCACATTGCCATCGTCAACGAGGATCCAGCTATGGTCAAGTATCTGCTTGATGCCAACGCCGATGTTCAAGAGCGGTGAGTAATTGTAGTTCGTTTTTATTAAAAATATATTTTGTACAAAGTAAAGTTGAACTTATTTTAAAAACTTTATGAATAAATTTCTAGTCCTTGTGTGTTTTTTTTTACATTTTATACCCATTGATTTCTTAGCGCTCCGTTTTTCCCACCTTCCCTCAAATAACATATGTTACTATTTAAAGGATTTTTATCTAAACATTGCAGCTGCTGTGGAGCTTTCATGTCGGCGGAGGACACAAAGTTTTCCCGGACGGATTCGCCGGATCACGAGTACGTGGCTCTTTGTCCCATGACCAACTACGACGGCTATGTTTATTGGGGGGAATACCCACTGAGCTTTGCCGCCTGTCTGTCGCAGGAGGAGTGTTTCAGGTTGGTTTTAGCCCGCGGAGCCGATCCCGACTTCCAGGACACGAACGGAAACACAGTGCTCCACATGCTGGTCATTTACGAGAAGATTGAAATGTTCGACGTGGGCTACGAGGTGGGAACAAATATCCACATAAAGAACATCCAGAATCTCACGGCCCTCACTTTGGCCGCCAAGCTGGGAAGGGTGGAGATGTTTTTCCATGTGATGAGCATCGAAAGGGAGATTTACTGGCAGCTGGGGAGCATCACTTGTGCCGCCTACCCGCTCCTGATGATCGATACCATCAACGAGGAGACCGGCAACATCAACAAGGACTCCGTGCTCAATTTCGTGGTGTTTGGAGATAAGTTGGAGCATTTGGAGTTGCTCGATGGCGTGGTTATTGATCTGCTGAAGACCAAGTGGGATACCTTCTGCAAGTCGCGATTCTACAAGCAGTTCTACATGTTCGCCCTATACTTTATGATCTCGCTGTTCAGCTTTATTCTGCGTCCAGGTCCGGACAACAAGGACGAGGAGGAAGATGGCGCCAACAGCACCACGGCTAAGAATGATCTGTATAGGATTAATGGCTCGGATTTGTACCATCATCAGACCAAGAGGGTTTCTCAGAGTACCGAATACAGTTGAGTATAGGAAAAGTAAAGAACGCTTTTATTATTTTCTTTTTTCTTTGGGCTATAAAACTATGAATATTTACTCTTTAACCTTAAATTTTGTATATTTTTTAGAAACATTTTGGCTGAATTTTACTGAGTACTATGATCCATCGGAGGTCGAGGTCTTGCCCGCTTGGTGGGAGAGTTATGCCCAGTGTCCTCTGATGAATCTCGAGTCCGATTTGGCCAAACTTCGCATTATGGCAGAGCTCTTAAACTTTGTGGGAGCTATACTATATCTTTTGGTGGCTTTGCGAGAGGCTCGTTTCCTTGGAATTAAAATGTTTATTGAGAACTTGGTAAGAGCATTAATTAAATTAAGTTGGTGCATTTTGTAATCCAAACTCGTTTAAAAGATGACGGCTCCTTCTCGGGTTATGTTTTTGATATCCTGTGCTTTGATGATGACCATACCCTGGTTGAGGGTTTCCTGTCTCACCGAGATCGATGATCACGTCACTGTTGTGATAATGCTAACTACTGCTCCTTACTTTTTGTTCTTCTGTCGGTAAGTAACACTATAAAACGAACAAAAACATAAACTTTTTAAAATCAAAATGTTCCTTCCTCTTAATACTTTCCAGAGGCTTTAAAACAGTCGGTCCCTTCGTTGTGATGATATACCGCATGGTCATGGGAGATCTGCTCCGATTCGTCTCCATATACTCGGTCTTTGTGTTTGGCTTCTCGCAGGTTTGTTGTGCACCACTTATTTTTTAAACTTTTCTAGTAACATATGTTTAAGGTAAATAATTCATATTGATAAAAAAAAAATACCGCGGCGATAAACGCGACATTTAGCTATAAACTTATTTTTACAAATCGTATACCTAATACGAATTTACTTCTTAATAAACTCTGATAATACTAAATGCAAAATAAAATATCCCTCAGGCCTTCTACATAATTTTCCTGACCTTTGACAACCCATCGACCCCCGAGGATCAGGATGCGGAGGCCAATCCGATGCCCTCGCCCATGGAGTCGATAGTGGCCATGTTCCTGATGTCGCTAACGAACTTCGGGGACTACTATGGAGCCATGGTGTCCACGCAGCACGAGTACGAGGCGAAGATCCTGTTCTTCCTGTTCATGGTGATTGTGAGTGTGTTGCTGGTGAACATGTTGATCGCCATGATGGGAAACACCTACCAGAAGATCGCCGAGATCCGCAACGAGTGGCAGCGCCAGTGGGCCAGGATCGTCCTTGTGGTGGAGCGGAGTGTCCCACCCGCCGAGCGGTTGAAAAACTTTATGCACTACAGTCAGTCGATGTCGGATGGCAGACGAGCGTTGGTGCTTCGTCTCAATATGACTGTAAGTCTTAAAATGTTTGTTTAAATATTTATTCAACACTCCTTTATTTACAAATAGAAAGCGATTATGAATTTTAAACATGATTTTAGGTAAAACAAAGTACTTAATTTTGCTTATTTTTTTAACTAACGTAACTTAAGATACATTAAAGTTGTATGTGTTTTTATAACAATTATATTCATTGTGTGCTCATTTGCCCAGGACGAGGAGAAGGAGGAGATGAAGGAGGTGCAGGAGATGAAGCGCATCCATCAGCGATTCTCCAAGAAGCGGCAAATGGAAAGGGAGGCCCGCGCCCTTCGACGTCAGCAGGAGTACGAAAAGTTCTTTGGCACCGCCCACAAATCGGAAAGTTCCGATAACAACAACTTTTAAACACCTATTTTAATAAACCAGAGTCACTTAATTAGTTCAAGTTTTATTGAGCCTTGTTAAAATGTATTCTTTTTGTGCAATAAATTTGGTCTACATTGCGTTTCACAACAAACATTTAAGGCTTTGATTAATTGCTTGGGTTGAGAAAATAAGAGTTCGCAAAACTTTATAAATGCAAAAAAATTTCTTCTCTAAAAATCTTTATTTAAATTTTTAAATAAAATATATATATTTATTTTATTTTAAATAGAAATTGATTCAACAGTTTGCTAAGACTTAGCTAACGAAAGCGCTACAAAACCTTACATATAAAAATTTTAAACACTTGAACAAATCCTTGAAATAAATTTTAGCCACAGCCATTGGCACTTAATCGATGACTTATTTAAGAGAGCCACAAAAAACATGTGACACAAGTGTCGATGCATGCGAACGACAGGAAGCCCAAACAAACAAATATCAAAATCAAATTCACTCAAAATAACATTTAATAAAATCAATGTGCTTATAAAGTTCTCCCCCCAAAAGAAGGAAGAACAATCCCATGTTTTTGGAGGGTCCTGGGTAAATTTGCATTTGCATGTGTTGGGGGTTGGGAGTAGTGGAACCATAACTCAAGGACTCAACGACTCCCACTCCTCTCCAGCTCTCATGTGCGTTGACAGTTTTAAATCAAAGAGCAAAGCACAAGTGCAAACAGAGCTAACAAAGGTCAGACCCTCAACCCTTGACAACCCTCACACTCAACCCCAATCGGCAAAATAAATTGCAAACTTTTCTTTCTTTTGCACTTTGATTTGCATAAATAATTTACTTTAAACAAACTCTCGAGTATCGGAAAAAGAAAGCAAAGAAATTTCCAGCCAAGAAAAAGGCTGTTAAACGTAAGGGGCAGAAAGGAGACCGAGGAAATCTGAGTTTTCTTTGAGCTCTAGTGGCAGTTCACCTGGGAATGGTCCCATAATTCTTATTTGAATGCTTGTTTAACAATTTTCTCTTTCACAGAGCCAAATCCCTAAAGGATTCAACCTGAGTCGGGTATAATTCTTGAGTTTCTTTTTCTTTTTTAAATTCTTGTAAAAGAACATGGCCAGCGAAACAATTACGATAGTTAAGGCCAAATCACAGACGGCATTTAAAAGTCATTTGGCAAACGCCCCTCACCGAAATTGCGCTATAAACGCTGTTGCTCAAAGACCATAAACCTGGCCGTTTTTCCGGGAATACCTAAAAGGTGAAAAACTGTCCGTTCGCATTACCATTTTGCATTTTCCTCTTCCCATTGCCAGTCAGCGCTTTTATTGTTATTGTTTTACAATGTTTGTTTGTGCCGAGGGGCGTTATTTCTCAGCTTTCTCAGCCTTTTTTTTATGGCTGGAAATTTCACAAGTCGATTGGGACAACAAGATCCAAAATCTCAGGTTTGTAAAACTTTATACCCTCAGTTTTCCGCTTTTAAATACATAAAATAATGTATAAACATTTATGGATTACAAATACATAAATCAACGTTGTCAACATTTAACTCATAATCTTAAAAATTAAATGAAAATTAATTAAACATAAATAAAATTCTTTAAGTAATAATTTTTATATTAATTATAGCTGGAAACATCCTTTTACGTGTTTAACAACAAACATTTAATTTAACATGTTTTATAATTTTTTTAGAATTAAGTTTATCTCAAAGGGAGTCAGTTCACAATATAACAATTAAACCAAAAGAGTTACCTTTATGCCCTTGCATCATAACTTACTGAACTTTGAAAATATGAATGTTTTTTAATTCATAACGTAGAAGGTCGTGAAAAATATTTACATTCAAAAATTATGGGAAGTGGGCGTTGACTCGGCCCTGTAGGCGTGCCCACACCATTCACAGCTGCCAGCTAAGTCGAACCCAAAACATGTGATTACGCAACGAACTCGACACCTAGAACTCAGCCCCAGACTCCGACTCAAAAGGTGTGTAATTACTTGGCAAAAACACAAAGGCAAAGCCAATCGCCGGAGCTGGGAACATACTTTCTGGCCACACTGTGACACATTCAGATGGTAATTGTTCGCCCAAAAGGGGGTGCTCGTGTGTGTGGGGGGGAGGGCGAGGGGTTAAGCGAACCCCTTTTGTTGTGACCCACAGGGGTTGGACACCATATCATTAACGCCACACCAAAGGAAAACAGTTTTTTCAGCGGTTCTTAAGCTGAGAACTTTTGCACAGATCGAATTGGAACGCAAAAAAAAGTTGAGAATTGCTTATAAAGCCCCGATCGCAGCGGGAACTAAATTGCTCTATTCAAACTCAATTAAAGTCAAGCTGCGGCCCCGAAAGAGAGCTCCGATTGTGAGTGATCCCTGCTCTTTAACACTTTCAGATGGAAAGCGTACCCCCCACTCCTTCGTCCTTTGTGCGCGATCCTGATCAAAGACGGCTGCTAAACGCTTCCGGTGCAGCGAAAAGGGACGACAGGGGACGCGAACCTGAAGGATCCTCCGACCTGAAACGATCCCAACCGATCCGATTCGATCCCACGCATTATCCATTGATGTCAATCACTGATATCCCTCTCCACAAAAACAACAATGCAAGGTGTCAGCCTATTGTATCTGTTTCTTTTCAGCTCTCAACCTTCAACATTCATCTTTTCTTTTCGGCCTTTGTGTTGCTTGCTACAATTGCAATTACGTAATCGTTATCATGATGTGCAAATCGATAAACGGATGTTGTCCTGTCCCACCCCCCGACAAATCTTCCTCCCCCATTAAACTCCATCTTTATTGGCCCAGACGAGCCCCATAAAAGTCGTTGGCTTAATTCAAATGGCCGCCACTTGCCGCGAATCTTTTCTGTTTGCCAACTCATAAAGCGAAACTTTTATGGGCTCAAATAGATAGCTCCGGGGTGGTTGGGATGTGCATAAGAAGGCTATAAGTAAACAAAAAAAATTGTAAACAAATCTCTTGAGGGACATTTTAGGTATTCGGTATCAAATAGATTTTGTAGCTAACATTTAAGAAAACCTATAGCAAGAAAAGTTTCTGTTGCTGTACACATTATAGTGCCCAAGTCTATTTAGTTTTAAGATTTTTAAAGATCTTTTGGATATTTTCATTTTAAAAAAAACTCACATTTAATAGAACCAAGCTAAAATTAAATTCAGATTTATCACATTTAAAATCACATTAAATTTTTTCTGTGTATGAATAATAGTAGTCTAAAATCAGCAGAGAATCTTAAAAACTAATGTATATTATAGGAAAACGGTGTATAATAATGCTCTTATAATAACGTTTCGTTAATTGTGTTCCTTTAAATACAACAATTTTAAATTAAAAATGTTTAGTTTTGTATTTTTACTATTATACGTTTAAAATATCTTACTATCTTATTCAAAAAAAGTTTACAAGTAAAGAAATATTTTGTAAACAAATAATTATTTTGCATTTCCCAAGAAAGTTATATTAATACGGTTGTAAATTATTTTACTGACCTTTTTATTTTGTGTAATATCCAATATCCAATACCCAAACATATTTCTAATACAAATGAACAAAGCACCTGAGCGCACCTTCAATTTATTGATCGGATTCTTGTCTCCCAACTCACATCTTCGCCATCGTTTGAATAAAACGACTCGAATTGATTGAAAACCACTTGAAAACCGAAGGGAAGCGAAAAATAAAAAAACAAATTCTAACAAAAAAAACCGCAAAGTTTTAATTGAATTTCCTGAACAAAATAATGTTTTGCCACTTGAGTCTCGCGGGAGGACGCTAAGCAAACAATCAACAACAACAGCCACAAAACGTTGACGGCGACGCCGCCAAGTCTGAATGACTGACTGACTGATTGACGGACAGATTGAATGCCCTGGGACGGATGGGTGGATGGATGCCTTGGACTAGATATGCATACACACTCGGAGCTAAAATTCAATTCGCCAAATCAAATCACTTGAGTGAAAATGTTGCATTCAGCCAAAGAAAATAAATAGAAAAACACACAAATAAACAGGCAGAAAGGGGGCCAAAAGGTGTCTTTGAATTGCTTAAAGACCGCTTTGATCTGCGACAGCATTAAACGCGCTCAATCAAACCCTTTGACTTTGGGGAAACCATTTGCCAAATGACTGAAATTAATTAAGCGAAGAAGCCACAGGAAAATAAATCAAAGCGAAGCACTGGTAAACACCAAAGGATAATTGAAATGGAGCCTTGAAAACCGAACGACTGCTGCTTTAATTGTTGAATAAAGCTAAATATGAGACAAGATTCGATTTTTTTTTTATTTTATTTAAAGTTTTTGATTAATTTATTAAGTTTGTGATGATGGGTAAACAAGATGGGTAAAAATAAAGAGCAAGCTAATTTTAATACTTTGTAAGTCATTTTTATTTATTAAAGTCTAAATAACATCAAAATTTATTCATCATAAATTTTAAACGACATGTTTTAAAAAATATATTTCTTTAAATTTTGGTGGAAAAATTAAATTTGTAAATTTATTGTTTACATGTCTGAACATTTGTTTTAAAAACAGAAATTTTTTTATCTTATCTTTATTTATTTTGAGTTCAAAACTTCTCATTATCTTTATAAGATATTTATTAAGATTTTCACTTTAGACATTTTAAGTTAATACCAGTATTTATTAATATATTTGATCATTATTTCATTGTTGGTTAAGCCAACATAATTGTGTCTCTTATGAAGTCATAAATCCGCTAGAAACCCGAGGAGGCGTTAAACATCAATGCAGAAGATTGCAGGCTGTCAAAACGATTCGAATCGTTGTAGCCTTGTGGTTGGAAAACTGCTTTTGACAGCCGACCGTCAGGTGGAGTGGACCTCATTTGGCAGCGGTTTTCCCTGGGACACGCCCGGCCCGCCCCTGAAAACGATGTTGGTGTTTTTGGCCCTCGGGCCACAAACCGCAAGATTTGGACACAAATTTCGTGCTTTTCGGCAGCTAATCGATGGGAGGCTGTACACGAGATCGGGGACTCCGTTCCAACTGTGCTTGTTGGTCGTAAACACACACCGTGGGATTCGGCACGCCGGCCCGGAAGCAAACTCACCTCTTCTCCACTCGATTCTGGAATCCTGTGCCCGCTCGGAACCCACTTCAAACGAAAGTCGCATCGAGTGGGCACTTTGACGGCGACGATTTGCTCGGAGAGGAGCGACAACAAAAATTAGGCCCACACTGAGAACAATTAGGAAATGATCAATTTGGAATAGAGGAAAAATTACTTCAAAATATTATTTATTTTAAAAATACATCTTAGAAGTATGAAGTTTAAGGCACAATATTTCAATGAGTGTTCATAAATCATTATATTTTTTTACTTTTGGTAAATATGTAAAAATTTTGATCCAAGTCACATATTTAGTTTCGAAAAAGAAATTACCATATAATGAATCTAAAAATACACACATAAGTATAAAATTATATACAAATTGAAGTCCATCTATTTTAAGAACTTTATTTGCAAGTGCCTGGAGCCCATAACAAATTTTTTGTAGCATACTTTCAGACACCTTTTAAAGAGATTTCAACCCTGTTAAAACCTGTAGTTCAAATATTTTTTTGCGGTGCTTTCAATCACTTTGAATACAACCCCATTCCCCTGGAAGGCAACCCCTAAATTCGCGAGGAGAAAAATATGCAAAAAGAATGGAAATGAAATGAAATATGAAAACGAGGCATAAAGAAATTTGACTCAAGGATCGCGGCGGTTCCTTAAGTGGCTCGTTTCGATTACAATCGAGTGAAAAAGGCCTCAGGACGAGATCCCAGGCCAAGTCGTAAGTTAACCCCACCGGACCGCCACTCCAGCTTCGTTTAAGAAATTAACATCGTTTAGCTCAAGTGGCTGGCGAAGGAATCGGCTAGAAGGGGTTAAGAACAAAGGGGTGGGGGGAGGTGTGTTAAGGTTTCTCGGTTAATCTGTTATGACATCTAGGACCTGGAAACGTAATGAACTCTAATCGAGCAAGGATTATGAGTGGCCATCGAAGACCTACGCTCTGACAGCTCCGACAATTGGATTTGCATTGCATTTTCCCACATTCATCTAGGACTGAACTGAACAAGTCGATGCGGGAACAGGGCTTACACATGTTTTTCACAGCAATTATCCTTTTAGCAAACACCGCAATAAGGTGAACTGCTTTTCCTGGGATGATATTGCGAAATATTATCAGTGTTTGGGAACAATGCAAATGACAATAACTGACCCCGGAAATAGTATTCTATTCAAAGCGGTAAACAACGATATTGTTTTCCTCGAGTTCCCCTGAAAACGGGGAAGACAATGGGTGCACAAAACGGATACAAAAGTTGCAGGAATTGTGCAACATCCATGACAGTGGAGAAACCGGTTTGAATCAGGTGAAGCCGAAACGGAAGTCGACAGTCCATGTGGGCGTCCTTATATCGCTATAGAGTTTTCCTTCAGAGAATCCTTTTAAAGAATGGCTCGTTTTGTTCCCCTAATGGTCTGAGCTTGGGATGAGCCCTGAGACGAATTCCCTGAGACAATTTGGCCATTTACTGTCGCTAAATCACGCCTGGATCTGAAGGAAGGATCTTGGAAATTGTGGGAAAAGTAAAGAAAATATATTCTTATATATTTAATTTGTTTAAATACGTTTTAACACTTCTTATTGATAAAACTTTAAAGAACATAGAACACTTAATAAATTTGGCTAAATTAAAAGGCAAAAAAAAAATCTATTTAGTCAGATACCTCATTAAAATTAATAAAAGTGAATTATTTCCGATAAATTATCATTATATACAATGAGATACAAATAATGGGAGATAAATAAGCTACAATAAATGTTAGCAATACAAAATAAGTTTCGGTTGAACTAAACAAAAATAGCAAAATCATGATGTAAGATAAAATACAATAGAGTTTTCAAACGGATCGGAGAGGAGAAACGTCAAAAATTAAAAAACTTGATGCATATATTTATTCAAGATTTGTGAGAAGAACTTGTACATACAATTAAATTATGAAAAACACACAACTCTAGCACTTGGTACTATATTAATAAATATATACAATAAATCATAAATAGAACATTTTTCGAATTTTTCCATTTACCATGAAAATTGTTACCATAGTCCCTAGGAGAACCTGCCATCCCCCGATCATTTTCCTCCCATCAACATCAAACGATAAATGCGCCATAATTTTTCATTTTCCAACCCAAAACGAAGTGAAGAAGAGCAATAGAAGGGAAATTCGTGAGCATGCCAAAAATGCTCTTAACTGGAATGACATGTGAAAAGCGCCAAAATCTGTGAGGCAATCAAATGGACACGTACACCAACAGCCAGAGGAAATCAAAGGAAAACGTAGTGGGTGGAAAATGGAAATGCAAAATGGACAAAAGCCAAACTAAAAACGTGAGAAAATCCAGCCAAAACGATTCCTTTTCCATCTGCCGACACCAGGTGCGAGGCGAACTGAATTATATAATTCAAAATGAGGGAAAAAACATTAATAACTGTGCTAAAATGATAAAATGATACATGTATGTGCCATATCAATAATTGAACAATTCAATCAGCTGCACAAAGGTGGGAATGTAACCTCATTTGGCTTTTTATTCGTTTCATTTTTGTCATTATCATTGGATCCATTCTGAGCATTGTTAAGTCTCACATTTGTGCGATTGTTCCTGAATTTAATTAAAAAAAGAATGAATGAAGAAAATTATATTTGCGGAATACAAAAAAGGAAAAAGAAACCAGCTCCCCAAATGACAATTGAATGACAACAGCAACAACAACATTAACAATCAACAATCGAAAACAACAACAATGCAGTAGCAAACAATAAAACGAGAGTTTTTCCTTTCTCTTCAGAGAATCGGAGAATTGAGAATGGGTTAAGCGGGTGAGGGTGATTTCTGGCGACAGGATAATGGTTAATATTGTATTCGAATAATAGTAATCACGGGACAACTTGACTCATCTCTCACCTGTCATTAAACGATTAAATTAAAACTACATTCATCCAATTTTCAACTGAAGACTACTGTACTCAAACTGATAAGCAGGCTGCCATCTGCCATCTGTCTGTTCTAGTTACAAATTTAAAAATTAAATGAATATGGTAAGAAATTAAAAATTATTTCCAATTAAATTTAAGTCCAATTAAATAAAGTCTCTTTATTTGTAGGTACTTTTAAGTATTCAGCGTTATTGTAATAATAAATTTACTCAACTTCCGTTCACTTTCTCAATCAAATCATTTCTTTTAAGGTTTGGGTTTTGATTTTGAATTTTAAATAAATAATTAAAAACATTCTTCACTCAGATATAAAATAGATTCGATCGAAAACGTAGCTCTTATTTAAACCTCATATAGACTGGCCTGCCTGTAACATACATTCAGCTGCATTCATCGCACTCTCTGCGCTATTATCACTCACTTAGTGTCCTCGTCTGCTAAGTGAAATGCTGAATACTTAGAAAGAAAAATGTGGCCCGAACAAAACTTTTTCCATTACACAACGCACAACAGTTCTTTCCTTTCATTATTATGTGAGTTTGGTTGTTGTTGCTGTTGTCCTTTCTGCGTTTTTTTTTTTTTGGGGAAAGCAGACACAAAGGAAACGTTGAGAACGCTGAAAGCTTTTTATGCTCTTACGCTATGGGCCAGGTATAAGAGCTTTGTAAATGCAATTGGAAATTGCACTAAGCTTTGGGTGCTTTGCGTGCATGTGTAGGAAATAAAGGATGGAAAAGGGAAAAGGGGAGAAATTCACAATGAGGGGGGTGGAATAAGTGCGGCTAACTTTAGTTTTGGTTTTGAGGTTATGGAGTTTGAGGATTCTCTGAGATAAAATGGAAAATCACATCCACGATGCAAAAAGAAACTATTTAGCTCATTTGTTGAGTAAAAAAAAGGGCACAACCAATATCAACTAGGGATGCTCATTGTTTAAGTTGGAGTTTAACAAACCGTTAGTTAATTTAATGATGGTTTCTATCAAGTTATCTTCCCACATTGTATGGATTACAAAGAAAAATATAATTGACTGTTAAATCGTTAATTGGATTAAAGACTTAAATAATGTGCAAATTTATGTAAGTTGTTCTTTTAAACAATCTTTGAAAATGGAATCAACTAAATTAGACTTAATCAAAATTTGAAACAATCAAACTGAACTAAGTATTGAAAACAACGTAGTCGCCAAAAAAGATATCTCCAACTTTGTTTATTATATGAAAAAGATTTTATCTTTTATCATGGATAGCTAACATTTCAAGTAATTGAATAGGGAAGATCGAGATAGAGAAGTTTATCTGAAAAATATCAAGCTGGGAAGTTAGGAATATTAACTCCGAGTAAATTTTATTTTAATCATAAATCCCTAAAAGCACATCAAAATATTCGATTGACTTGGTCCTTCCATCAACTGTAAAACAACTTTTTATAAAAAAAAACTTTTTTCTTTTGATGCTTATTTAGAAAACAAGAAATAATAAATGGTTAAAACATTTTTATAATCAAGCACACAGGAGCGTTCTACAAGCAACTGGGCGAAGATTTGCCTCACTTCCATTCGCTCCTTTGTGGGCTTCTTTATGCGAGCTCACTTTTCTATGGCCAAATAAGTAAATAATTGCAGTAATATCCTTTCTGGAGCGGCCAGGAAGAAGTGGCAAAAAGAGAACGGAAAAGAATGGAGAAGAATGGCGAGCGAAATGAAAGAATGCGAGAATGGAGAATGGAGAGCGGTGCGAGAGAATGGAAAGCGTGTTTCCATGTCCTTTTCACAAACTAAAAAGTCCTTTCACACACACACACACAGAGGCAAGTGCACATAGAGAGCGGTATATAGCCGAACATAGACACAGAGACACCCACAATGGACAAAAATTCACACCAAAGGCCCATTGTGATTGGCCCGACACACACACATTCATTGCACAGAGAGAGAGTCGCTCTCACTCTCAAGCTGTCTCCCTCTCGTTCTGACTGCAAGGAAGTTGCGGAAGTGCAACGTCGCTGTGCAAAACAATAACGGAAATTGTGTGCCCACTGTGCGAAAATCAATGTTTCTCCCAGGCGCTCTCTTTCCCTGGCTCTCACCCCCCACCCAAACGAGGTCGCCGAGGAGCAACAACAACAACAACGACGGCAGTAAATCGAATAACACGAAGCAGAGCCGAGCTCTATTGAGCTCTTCTATTGAACACACCCCTCAATGGGCGAACAACTATAACCGATATAAAGGAGCCAATGGAACAAAGCCGTCGAACAAAGGCCCAGACCAAAGAGAGAAGGAACGATGGCCGGCGAGCGAGCGAGTGGGAGTGAGACCGCGACGGCGGCGCAACTCTCTCCCAGGTAACAGCCCCAGCATCCGTCCCGCTCTTGCGCCCGCCGACTTACCTGGAGCGGGGGTTGCTCTCCCGTCCACAGGGCCGGTTCTCTTTGGCCGAAGAGAAACTGGCTTCTCCGGCAGTCGTGTCGGCCTCAACGGAACGCAGTAACTTCATTCAGAAAATAACTGTTGAGCCGAGCAGAAGCAGAAGCAGCAGCAGCAGCAGCAAGAGCGACAGCAGACAGTCAGCGACATACAAATAAATCAAAACCAGAGACACAGTTTGAGAAACCAAAAAAAAGCACAGTTTTACCGCAAAAAAAAGATAATACCACAGACAATAACTTGAAATCACAGTTTAAGCACAGACATTGTGAGCAAATAAGTGAAGTGTAATTAATCTTGAAAACGGAAACGGAAAAAGTGAACAAAATTGCTGGAATGGCCACCTTATCGACGCACCCCAACTACGGTTTCCACTTGGGCCAGGCCCAGGGATTGGAGGACTACCCAGGGTCCCAGGGCCAGCTGCAGCTGAGTCCGGGCATGGACATGGATATCAAGCGGGTGCTGCACTACTCCCAGAGCCTGGCGGCCATGGGTGGCTCACCCAGCGGACCGGGGGGCAACGGAGCCCCCATGGGCCATCACATGTCCCACCAGATGACCCCGCACCACATGCACCAGGCGGTCTCCGCCCAGCAGACCCTGTCCCCGAACAGCTCCATTGGCTCTGCCGGAAGTCTGGGCAGCCAGAGCAGCCTGGGAAGCAGCGGGAACTCCGGGTCCAACCATCAGTCCAGCGGGATGCACAGCCTGGCCACATCGCCGGGTCAGGAGGGACACATCAAGAGACCCATGAACGCCTTCATGGTGTGGTCCCGCCTGCAGCGTCGCCAGATCGCCAAAGATAACCCCAAGATGCACAACTCGGAGATCTCCAAGCGACTGGGCGCCGAGTGGAAGCTGCTGGCCGAGTCCGAGAAGCGGCCCTTCATCGACGAGGCCAAGAGGCTGCGGGCCCTGCACATGAAGGAGCACCCGGACTACAAGTACCGCCCCCGGCGGAAGCCCAAGAACCCGCTGACAGCCGGAGGAGTCCAGGGAGGACTGCAGATGCAGGCCGGAGGTATGGGTCAGCAGAAGCTGGGTGGTGGTCCCGGAGCTGGAGCCGGGGGCTACAATCCCTTCCACCAGCTGCCGCCCTACTTTGCACCCTCACATCACCTGGACCAGGGCTATCCGGTTCCCTACTTCGGCGGCTTTGATCCCCTTGCCCTGTCCAAGCTTCACCAATCCCAGGCAGCGGCGGCGGCGGCAGTGAACCAGGTGAATCAGGGTCAGCAGCAAGGCCAGGCCCCGCCCCAGCTACCGCCCACCTCGCTGAGCAGCTTCTACTCGGGCATTTACTCCGGGATCTCGGCCCCCTCGCTGTACGCCGCCCACTCCGCCAATGCCGCCGGGCTCTACACATCCTCGTCCACCTCCTCGCCGGGATCCTCGCCCGGAACCATCACCCCGAACGGAATGGACGGGTCCATGGACAGCGCCCTGAGAAGACCCGTTCCTGTGCTCTATTAGAGCTGCAGATACCATCGTAGAGTACAGAGTAGAGTACAATTGTTGAAGCATTCCCAAAGTGATCCACTGGTTTTAAATCTTCAGAAGCTCTAAGTAAGCCAATCCTCCAAGCCACTCCGCTTAATTCTAGTACAATCTTCGCGCACTTCTGATCTAAGTACTAAGAGATAAACACAAAACATTCCTAGCCAATACACAAACTATAACTATAATTTATTTCGCGCACTCACAACTTCACAAAAAAAGAAAAAACACACACACACCTAATTGTAAATTAATTTTATTTAGTTTTAAGCATTGTCCTTGTTGTTTTTTCGCATCAGCACCAATCCTTAATGTAGCCCTAGTTTTAAATGTCTAACCCTCTCAAATTGTAAATATCCCAGCCTATCTCGTTATAGTGTCAGTGTAGCCCGAAATGCGAGGAAAGAACGTACATCAATGTATTATTGTATTATTAATTGTATTAAAAAAGTAAACGTTATCATCTAAGCAAGAAATGGTTTATGAAAACCAGCACAAAACAAAGACATTTAAAAATGAATAAAAAACAAAATGATTCGAAAAAACCAAATTTGAAAACAAGACTATTTATTTTGAACTCTTTTACAGCCAAAATAAATTATTTTTATTTCAGCACTTATTTTCAGGTCGAAGGGAATTATGTGTTCTGACAATCATTTATAGCGCTTAGCCCAACACTTAATATTTATGAGTTTAAAGTTAACTAACTTCTTTTTAACATTTTTTTTTTTACGCTGAGTGTCTTTCACTTTTTCAGCTACATATGTTTATTTATTATACTATAAATCCCATTATTGGATAAGCATCTCTTGATATTTTTATTAAAAGTTTTTTGTGATGTTTTTTTCCATAAACTTTAAGGTTTAATTAGTTAATATTCTCAGTTCGCATAAAAATTATTAACGAAATTCATTATCAATTTGAATATTTATAACGCAGACTCAAAAACTTTTAGCATAAATTGCTCGAGTGAGTCATTTGGATATACATTTGTACTTTTAAAACAATAATTTCTTCATAATCTTAATGCGGACGACTTTTCACCTTTTTGTAGTGATCGTCTTAAATTAACCTTGTCTCTGGGTGTCTTTACCTTTATTTTGCTCATTTATTTGTGAGTTTTTTGTTGGTTAGTTTACACCCGCTGGGAAGAGAAGAAAAAACTTAAATTTGATTTGCCATTATACAACTATTTGCCGTTGTGTATTAATTTCTATTGATTAATGCGCTGTTTATTTTGCGCCTCCAAGACAGAATTCGATAGTTTGAACAAAAGGTCGTCTCTGCGATCTTTGGATGGGGGTCACATTGTGTTTTTTGGGATCAACGGGGGGCCCGGACCCTCTAAGAGCTCACTATCCGGAGTGTAACTGAATCCCCCGGCGAAAGAAATCAACGCGTGTTTTTTTCCGTTTTGATTTTTGGCTTCTTCTCGTAATAATAATAAGAATAATTGCGGTCATTAATAAATCCACTTGCATTGTCTTCCCCCAAACTCTAGCTTTTCGATTGCCGTTTTCCACTCTTTGGAGTCCATTCAATATCGCCCCTTCACTTCTTCCCTCGGTCTTTGTCAAATGTGTTAAAATATCAAATATTGATTATTGTTGTTATTATGCGTATTGTTGAGATTGGTCTTTTTGTTGTTGTTCCGTGCCTTGTTTCCCCGTTTGCTCTGCGTTCTTTATTTCATATCTATAGTAGGTACATTTCACAAATATTTACCCAGCATTGACGTGATATTGAATATTTATATAAAGATTGGATTCTTTGAGTTTAAAAAAGTTGGCTATAAAGTGAAAAAGTCAACAGAGCGGCTCAGAAAATAAATATATAGCAGCAAACAGTGCCATATGCTTTATATTTTTTTGTTCTGCAAATTGAATTTATAACATAATTCTATTATAGTGCTTGGGACCTTGAACAATATTCTGTTTCGACAGGAAATGTTATGTAAATTTAAAATTTGAGTGACATTCTAAATGAGACTCATCAAACAATAAAATTAAAAATATATAGGTAAACTATACAAAATATATAATAATATTGTTTAAGATTAATTTTATTTCAACCTTAAAGTATGTAAATATCAAATCTAATAAATTGTATTATCACAAAAACAAAAACTTTGTCAACTGTAAATTATGGGCCCGGAAGTGTTACATTGATACATACTTTCTCACAAGCAGAAACCCCCTTCTTACTTTAAAAGTACTGAGTATAAAAGCAACACTACTCCAGTTGCGGTAATATGAGGGCTTACAATTCCGTAGGCTATTATTATTTTTTAGCCACACCTACCTAATTACCTATTATTCCAGTACTAGATTTATAGACGGTATATAAATAAATTTCATCCGCTATAAAATTTTCATATGTGTGTTTTTTTAAGTAAGTGTTTTCTATGTTAATCCGATCAAAAAATTGTTTGTAACCAAATCCTTCGTTAAACCCAATCGGAAGTGATCAAATTTCGCTAAAGACCTAATCCAGCAATCCGACAAAGCCAAGCTTAAAACAATAACCCCTCTCGCGCCTCCCTAATCCGTAGTTCCCCCCTTTTGTATCAGGAAATTATCGCACAGATTCACGGCGAATAATTGAAATTCCATTTTAACTCGTTGGGTTTTTAAGGATTGTCGAAAGCGGTTTTACGAGCGACTCGCCTACGCCTCCTTCGTCCCATTTGGTCATGTCTGTATACAAATATCATTTGCAGCCTCTGGGTGCTTCGATTTTTTACTACTTTATGGCGGGGGATTAGCGTCCGGTCCGCAGAAAGGAGTGTGCAAAATGTCGCGAGATTTTTATGCGTCTATTGGTGTCTGTTTGGATTGTTGTTGTTGTTGTTGTTGTTTAGCTACCTGAGGTAACTGAGACCCGGATTAGCCGCAACGACAGACTCTTGATTTCCTTCAACTTTTCCCAAAAATCCGTGTGTTTTTGTGCACTTTTTTAGGCGAAAGATGCACTCGCTAATCCGGCGGATTAGCGACAAAGGCCCAGACGGATTAGCATAACGGTGATACAATTTGTCAGCCAAATTATTGCGACGACCTCGTCGGCTGGTCTCATTTTCCAGCATTTCCCTGCCACTTCCAAAAATACCTTTCTTACGCGGAAGGTTCGGTTTATTTGCAGCTCGGGTTGCGGGTGCCATAAACCATTAACTGGATGTGAATATGGTTGCAGGAGCGGCCTGCAAAGGGGTCAAGCCGTTGTCTGCTATTCCCTATATATGAATCTCCCCCTTCCAATATCCGTATCCTCAATATGGCGGCGATGTCTGCCGTCTGTCAAATCCTCCCACCTCCTCGACTGCCCTTCTCCCCTTTCCCCCCATTTTGTGTCACTGGCTATGCAGCCTAATTTGTGGGTGGTGGCTTTTTGTCAAACTGTTTCATATTTGCGATTGCTTAACAGGGTTGCTTAGCGGCTACACTGGGCTACAAAATTAAAGGCTCGTTAAGCGAGCACTATATAAAACAGAGCAGGGAAATAAATAATACCTAAAATTATATCCCATTTAAAATCATTATTGCGAGTACGTAATTTTTTTTTTAAATAAACTAAAATACTTAGCTTCTTCAATGTTATTTGTATTTTTATTTATAAGCTCTGAATCTTTTCATGTTAACGTTGAAATGGTCACGTACAAGACAATTTAAAGAAAATATTATTATAATAAGTTATAAGATTACTATATAAATAAACTAAATTATACAACTTAAATTTTCTCTTCTCGCTTAAGTTAAACAAGTCAAATAAACATGGGTAGACTTTATATATTTTACTTCTTGGCTGGCTCAAGCCGTTTAACTTAGTTTTAAAGTGTTACATAAATAATTCATTAAATTCATAGCAATATTAACCTTAACATTAAAAAGTTAAAAAGTAGGTAGGTATTTACAATTATGGTTATAGTAATAAAGCAGTTGCTTGTAAGAAATACAAACTAATATCTTGTAAATAAATAAACTGAAAGCTAGTTTTATAATACAAAAATTAAAGTAAGTACCTAAGTTATGGTTATTAGTAATAAACACAGCTAAAGGCCAAGTGTTAAAATTATAATCTGGATGTATAATTACAAACCCCCTTTTTTTTATTTAACAGAATTAAATATTAAACAGTTTTAGTAAATAGTAATAACTTAACCAAAATATATATTTTCATTTATTTATAAAATCTTTATTTTGCTTTAAACGCCACTTATGAATGTTTTTACTAAAAAACAACAAAATCTCTTAACCTTTTTCACCTGCGCTTTTTTTTTTGCAGTTAGAGCTCGATTTTTTAGCTTTACATTACTATTATTTGATGGCACAATTTGTTGGCCAGTGTCGTGTCTCATATTTCATTCAAAATCGACAAGCAACTACCCCAACCCCCTCCCGTTCCGTCTGGACTTGAAGCATATTGTCGAGGGTGGCTCTGGATGTGGATGTGGCTATAGCAGTGCGACTGTGGCGCGTGGTTGACAAGTAGCAAAGCGTGGCGGCTTTTTAAGTGCTAGTTTGACATTTTTTTGCCTCCACTGCAGTGGTGCTGCTGCTTCTCAGCCAACCAACCAACCAGACCGTCAATAAGTCGCAGGCTAACAATTAATTAAAAGCCTCCACCGCATAGCACAAAAAAGCACGGCGCACTTAGGCAAATGAGCAGCGGCGGCCCACAGGGCGAATACGCGATGTCGACTGTCGCTGTCGACTGGGACTTCGACATAATTTGTCAGTGAGCACAGGGCGTCAAAGCAGCGAGGAAATTGCAGCCGTAAGTGCAAGGATAACGCTGATTTGCCCAGAGTGAAGTCGAGTCAAGTCGAGTTGTTGTCAACTCAACAGCGTCATTAACATTTGGCACGAACGCCAAATGGAAATTAAATGATGATAAATTTGCAACCAGCCGCAACTTGACAACTGATTGCAGTGGCAGTAGCAGAAGCAGGAGCAGGAGTGGCAGGAACAGGACCTATTTGCATACATGTTCGAGGCTCATTCAGTTGTATCAAATTTGATTAGGTGCGAGGCATTTGTCAAAGCAAAATGCTCGGAGATGTGAGCCCCGACCTGGGCGACAAATTTGTGGTTTGCCTCGCCACTCATCCAACCCTCCAAAAGCGACAGCGATTGATGAGATGAGCTCCGAGTTCTGTATTCAGTATGTTCTGTATTCTGTATTCTGATTTCTGAGCTGGACGCTCGACGTCGAGTGCCAAAACACTTACGCCCTGCAAATGAGGTGGATAAGTTTATGCTGATGATACCCGGCTGGGAATTGAAAAATCACACAGAATTTTAATCACAAAAAAAGGGTGAAAGGCAGACAAAGGACCATCGTCATTAGCAGGCAAATTAGCTGGCAGAGCAGATAAATGGGGATAAAAGCTGGATTGGGTGACTGAACTTCTTTACACAGGGGGTTTCTTCTGAGGAAGACGGAATATTTACTAAATTTAGAATCAAATAGAGTCAAAATTATTAATATTAAATACAAACTTAGATCTTAATAAAAGCGTTATATTTAACCCTATTTATTAATTACATACCGAAGTATAAGTTTTTAGAAAATAGGTATGTATACTATTTTTAAAGCTTTTACTAATTCTACTAAAATAAGCTATTATTGACTACATAGAATTTTGACTAAATTTTACTAAATACCTACGATTTTGCAACTCCTTTTTTACTTTTAATTTTACAGATTACTTCGGTGGCTTATCAACGTAACATATTAATATTATAATGAAAAAAGGAAAAAATTATCAAGTTGTTAAAATTATGAAATGGTATTTTGAGTCTTTAGTTCCCAGGCTGTTGAGCAGTTTTAATCTGCTTAAAGGTAACTTAGTTAACGTGGGCCCCAATTAGCCTCTAGTTCCCATTCAAAAAATCTAAATTTTCACCTCGAAAAGCTCAAAATAATGAATACCAGTTGTCAATAGAGCTTAGTTATTATTTTTTGCAATAAATTAAGGGTACATGTTTATACTTTAAAAATGTTATCAATTGATCCCTGGGCTCTGCATTATGTTTTGAGGCTCTTGGCGGGCGTCCAGCGTTCGCATGACAATGGGCCAGCAAAATGAAAGGATTTTTATGACGCGAGCCGAGTGGAAAACTTCCGTTCCGTGCTCCTGGCCACTCCTCACCACGTGTCGGCAGAGATTGGAGCAGGGGCAAGAAAAAAGGGATTGGATCGGAATTAAACCCCGAAACCCTGGGCCGTCGCCACATTGTCTATTCTGTTCCGTTCTGCTTCGGGCGCTCTACTACACTGAAAATAAAAGAGATCTCTTTATTTTCGTAATAAATTTGGATTTTGTGTAAAGCTCAAACTGTTTTCTTTATTAAATAAAAATTATATTGAAAAAAAAATTATGTATGATATTATAAAAATACATGCAATACATGCAATGTGGAATACCTAAATAATAAATTGAATTATACATTAACATTAAAATTGAACAGTAAATATTGTCTAAGGTGTAAGAAGATAAAAAAGTTTTAAAGATAAAAAAAACTTAAAAAGTAGCTTTATATGATCACTTTATTGCCTTATTTCTTGATCTTTCAATTTAACAAATATTTTTAAACAATAACATATAAATAATAATGCGACACTTTAATATTTAAATTAGTTTTTATAGCTTAATATTATATTTTTTTTACACATATTTTTCTTAGTGTTCTTGGATGCGATCCATGGCTTCGTTGCGGCTGCCTAATGCATTATTGTTCCTGTCCAGTGAGACGAGGACAACAACAACAGCGGGAGCAGGAGCAGGAGCATCATCCTGGAGATCCGGGAGTCTTTATGGCATTTCATAGCTGCTCTCGAGCGTAATTTGTTTCCTGTTTACGCGCAGCAGGACATCGCACATCGCGTGCGCAGTGGCGTATAAATTATTGCCCGAATCATGGCTCGACGAGGACGAGAGTACGGAAACCACCACCAGATCCATGTGACCCATCGCCGGTGCATCTCAGCCTCGGATTCCCATCCGGATTCATACTCAAGTGCCTGCCCATTAATTTGCTTGGGCCAGGGTGCTAGGGCAGCTACTCAGCTCTACCCAGTCCACCCCTGCCACGCAAATATTTGCATAAATTTGTAATAATTTTATCGTCAATTTGGGTTTTATTAGCATGTTCCGAGGCCCTCTCATCTACACTTGAAGCCTCCCCCTTTGGCCTGGCTTTGATTTGTGGCTTGTTGCGGGTGTCTTCCCCGTTTCATGGCCTGCTTTTTAATTTTTTATTAATTTGTTTAAAATTTGTCACTTTTGCCGTGGTGCCTCTCAATGGCCACTGATTATGATAAATGGGCGCCGAATGATGAAAGCGAGCAGTGGAATGGAAAATGTTGAAGTGTTTTTTAGGGAAGGTGGTGAAACATTTTGCACTTGAGATAAAAGAGATGACTTTGTGTATGAAAGCACTACAAAATATTAAAAATATTTTAATAATAAAATGAATATATAAAAATAAAAATTTTATTACACAAACTCTTTTTTTATAGTTTTTATTTTTCACAAAAAAATATATAAATTAAAACAAAATATATAAGAATATAAAAATATAGAAAAAGAACACATCGTTTGGAATTATTCGGTGTTGATTTCATAATACATCGAAGAATATTTAAAATATTTATAACTCACTCAAGTACATATATCAATAATAAACTTAAAATATCAAACTAGTTTAAAGATAAATTAACTTTAAGGAAGCTTAATTCATTTTAAATGACATCCATAAAATTTAAATATTAAACCCACGTAGTTTGCTGATCACCTTTACTTCCAAAAATATAACTTTTGTTTTTAAACAAAGAAATAAATCCCTACAAACCAACCAAAGCCCCGAACTATTCCTATTACTATAAGGACAAATTCTAGGAAGGGAAATGGCTTAATTTCTGCTTGGTTAGCTCATTGATTTGCCCCGTGTCCCAGGACCCGATGCCAGACATCCTGTGACAAAGGAGTAACAGGGCTCCAAATGGAAAAAAGGAGGGGGACGTGAGCTGCAGTCAAAGGAACAAAACCAACAACTGCCACAAGGGAAACAGATGAATCGAGGAACCTAACGAGTTGGGTTCCAGGTCTATTATGACATAATTAACTCCTCGAATTGGCCCGACAAGCGATTACATAACGCGTACTAACCGGAGGAGGGTGGAGGGGATTACGCAGCCGATTACGCACAAAACGCAAACTGTTTACATTTTTGGCAAACAACAAACGGAAATGAAATGCAGGCTCCCGGACAAACAAATAACCCGTACACCAGGACTCGGACCGGGGATTGGCAGAGGACAATGGTCGTCCTCTGACAATGGCCACATCCCATCCATTCGCCATCTGCCTGATGTCGTACCCGGAAGAAAGCCGGGCCAGAAAAGAAAGCAAAACATCTCGCTAAGAGTGGAGAAACAGCAACAAACAACAAACATAAATAGGAACAGAAAACAGAGAATCAGTCTTTATTGATAACTGCATTTCGCCCATTGTCGGATTCCGAGCTGCTCAATGGGTTAAACGCCACCAGATGGTTGGGACCCTCTTCTGTTAACTGCCAATAGCTTAGGATTATAACTGTAGCCCCCGACTCTACTTGGAGCAACGGAATAGTGCTCTCTTTTTTTTGTTAGACACTAATCACATTTAATAACAATTTTTTGTTTTTTTGGCAACAGCAGGGGCAGGGCAGGGGCAGGGAAAGAGGTGTGGGGTCTGCTCAACTCATCAACACCTTGACGAATCGTAAACAAAACCAAATTTGAGTAATCAGCTTCATTCAACAAAAGTTGAAAAGAGTTGAGAAACGTGTAGCAAAAACACAGACGGACAGACACAGAGGGACTAAGAAATACAAGGCGGAATAACGAAAATGAATTTTGAAAAAAAACTTAAAGGAAATGGTAAAGAACTGGATACTCTTAAGAATTTGAGTTCATAATATTGGTTAACCTTCTGAATCTGATTCAATTTCATTGCGATTATTTTGAGAGAATATTTAATGACTTTGGTAGGTAACCACTGATCTTGTTAAGCAATTTTTAAATATTTTAATTTATAGAACAAATTATTTATAATATTAGTCGAGCTAATTTTGATAACTTTATTTATAAAAATCAATCAATTAATATTTAAGTCCAAATTGTATGTTTACCTAAACCAGAACATTTTTATCAATTTAATTTTTTTTTATTATTCTCGTACAAATATCAAGACCTAAAAATCTAAGCAAATCAGCAAAATGTTGTTGTTTTGTATATACTTAAAATTATAAATAAGTCATCAAAAAGTCGTTTTGAAAAATGATTTAAGAAAATCCAAAAATGTGCTCATATTTGAAGGTAATGAAAATTGAGAACAACTTTTTAAAATATATTTTAAAACCCTAGTTGAGTTGTATTTTTAAGTTATTACAAAATTAAAAATAAATTTTACCAGAATTTAAGACTCTTGAATATTTCCCACACCCAAGGGGAGGGCATCAACAGGCCAAGACTCTGGTCTTTCCCACCAGTCAACACCGTAGTTGGAGCTGGTAACTGGGAACTGGGCGGTGGGAGCGGGTCAAGGGGGTGGGGGTCATTGGGGCTGAGCTGGGGGCCCCACAATAATAACAAAACGCAAACAACAAAAGCGCTTAAATGAAACAAAGCCAGCGGACAATGGGTGCGCATTATTTTCTAATTTATCGGCATTGTCCGTCTGGTGGAAGCCTCTCGCTTTGGATCGGATCGGTTCGGATGGGATTGGTTCCTACGCTGGCCGGGGCTTGTTCGATTTTGTGTGTTTTGATTTGGCCTTTTTCTTGGCCCGAAAAGCTCATTGTTGTTGCTTGTTTTCATTATTGATTTAAACAAATCGAACAGCAAGTGAAGAGCGGTATTAATTCGGTTTTAATGAAGTAATAAACAACGGCGGCGAGTCATCGCGTTTTCTTTGGAGTAATGCTGATCGGCCGCAAAATCTGTTAAAAACAAAAAAAAAACTAAGCGTAATTAGTGTTTATCTCGGAGAACTTATCTGTTTTGAACAATCCCAGCAATTAATTGCATTTTGTCATTACAAATTATAAAACAGAAAGACCGGGGAGATAACTATTTCTGGTTGCAGTTTGGCACGCAAAGCTATTTGGCCCGACATTGGGTTGGGGTTTGGGCTTGCGATTGTCCGGTTCTGTTGGGTTGGGCCAAACACTTTCGCTCCGGGCCGACTCCATTCTCCGCTGGCCGTTTGTGTGACAAATGTTACGTTCCAATAATTATGTAAAGAGCCAAACGGAAGGTTTGGCCAACAACTGACCCAATTTTTCAGTCATTTACGTCGAACAAGTGATTTCTCTGAATGGAAGTTTTGGCTTGCAAAACGGATTCTAAACGAATTTCAATTGAGTCGTCAATAGGGTGAGAAATTGTGATTTCTGTGTAACAAAGGCCATTTTATCATCTTGTAAAGAGTATATGTAAAATTTAATTGCAAAAAAAAATTAAAGTTTTCGGTAAATACGTATATAATAATTTGAAATTCCTACAATTGTGGTTTTATAATTATATCTGAAGTAAAAAATTAAAATTGCTAGCTAAAAAGCAATAAAATATTTTAAAAACAAAGGACACTTAGAATTCAAATGAGCAGTAGAAGGAAAGTATTCCGTACAGCTAAAAACAAACCCATCGAGAGGCCTAAAAAGATTCAAATATTTACAGAAGCTATGTTGGCATTGTCCATTATCTTTGGACTCCTGTCACCGAACCCTGTGATTACCGGGAATTCGGAATGGAATCTCCAGCGTCACGAGCTGTCTCCCCAGAGGCCAAACAAAGTCGCGACAAAGCCAATTGACAGAATCCTGGCGAGGAGCCTTGGAGACTTGGCCGAATGTTAATTACAGAGATAACTGAACCGGCAGACAAAAAGCGAAGCGACAAATTCCAGTTAATAGTCGAGAAGAGAACAACGCTGCCGGCAGCATGTTATGTATGCAAATCAATTAGCAATAGTTTGCGATGGCCCTGCTCACGACTCTTACAAGGGGCAACTACTGTGTGGATCCGTTCGATAGATGCTATATTACGGGTATTTGACTTGACTGCTGGCCACTAAACGATGGCAAACAGAGGAGCAACAGGCCCGATTGGCTGCCAATCGGCTGTGGAAGCGTCAACTGGATCTTGCAACTGCAGTTCAGAGTTTTTGTATATTCAGTAATGGTAGGGTATACAGGTTTATAGAAAACACCTGCACATATTTAGAATTTATCATGAGTGGTTTAAAATTAGAGGATCAGTAAATATATATTTTATATTGCTTAACATATTTAAAAACAGACTTGACAAAGTTTTGAGCCTTAAAGTGGTAGGTAAGTATTTTAAGTTTGCTTCATCTGCCTAATAAAAAAAACCTTAGCATCCCCACTTTTAATGGAACACAACAAATATTCATTACAAACATTTATATCACAATTATCTACCTATACACCGAGTTTTATTTAAATCAAATATCTTATAAGTAAAAAAAAAACCGTAATGGGTATTCGAATATAATACAATATCATTCTTACTTGGTTCTCTGCTCTAATATTCAAATGAGCCCCTACAATGGGAGTAGTTTGGATCTGTTTGTTTTGGGCCATTTGTAGTTTGACTTTGTAATTCGTAGCTTCGCTTAACACTCGATTGGTTTTGTTGTTTAGCACGAGTGCCCTGGCTGATCATGGCTACCTATGGTCCAGAAACCCTCAACACTCCATAACAGCTGCCTGGGCTGGGTGCCCGTGCCCCTGTTCGATATCATTAGGGTTCATTATGTTCGATGTCCAGGAGGAAAAGGTGTTCTACTCCCCGCTGCATTTCGTTTGATTTGGCATGTTTATTGTTTGATTTTGTTTTTGTTTACGCTCGATACCATTGCGAATTCTATGGCTCAAACTCTGTTGCGAACATAATTACGTTAATTCTTTGTGCCCATCATCGTCATCGAGCATGAGGGTAGTAGCGGATCCGATATCGCTATAGGTCCTCCCTCCCCACACACATATATATTTTGCTTGATTTATGATGTGACGGAAGTGTAGTGTTTCGGAATTTATTAGACAAAACATTCGGTCTGTCCGTCCGATGGTTACGCAACATCAGAGAGATCTCTGATGTACTGCTGTCCACTAAAGTGCACATTCTACACTTGGAGAAAGGGGTATTAAAAAAAAAAAAAAAAAAAAATTAAAAAAAAAAATTTAAAAATTATATAAAAAAAAAAAAAAAAAAAAAAAAAAAAAAAATATAAAAATATATATTTTTTTTTTTTTTTTTAAAAAAAAAAAAAAAAAAAAAAAAAAAAATTTAATAAAAAAAAAAAAAAAAAAATAAAAAAATTTTTTTTTTTTTATTAATATTTAAAAGTTTTAAAAAAAAAAAAAAATAAAAAAAAAGGAAAGAAAATAAAAAAAAAAAAAAAAAAAAAAAAAAAAAAAAAAAAAAAAAAAAAAAAAAAAAAAAAATTAATTTTTTTTTATTTTTTTTATAAAAAAAAAAAAAAATAAAAATTAATTTTTTTTTTTTATTTTTTTAATTATTATAATAAAATTTTTGTGTGTTCGTCCCACCAAATTTATATGAAACGTGACCGCCCAAACGACAAATGAGAACGCACAGATTTTCAAGTTTCAGGATTTTATTTACTCGATCCTCTAATCTTAAATCTGCTCTCTCTGATCCGGCTTCTCGCCTGCGCTCGTCGACACTCTGCCTCCTTGCCCGTTGCCTGCTCTGCTTTCCTCCTGTAGCTTCCTCTGGCTGTCCTCGACTCGTGGATCCTGTTGTAGCTGCTGGCTGTTTGGCTCTAGCTCATAGAACGTATGGGCGTTACCGTTCCCAGAATAGGGTGAACAGAGACTACCACCTTCAGGCGTACGCCAGCGGTGTCAGCCTACTGTCCCTTGTTCTGTCCCGGCCGGTCAACACCAGGACTTCGTTCACTCTCGCCTACCGATTCAGGCGTACGCCAGACCTCGACAGGACGATCGTTAAAACTCGGTACCAGGTTCAGACGAACGCTCCGTCCTAGCTTTGTTGCCGATGAGCCGCTGGCTTGCTCCTGCTATCTCGTTGGCTTGATTCTGTTTTCCCTTGTCCGGTGCAGCCGGGCGATGATACGAGATGCTCGTGAGGTTCTGACGCGGTGTGGTTTCTGGGCTCTGATGCTAGCGGAGACGCTCACTCAAGCACTTGGACGCGCCGGGCATACGCCAGGGTCTAGTCGGCTGTGTTTTGTGTGAGGTCCTTGGCTTTAGGCTGCGGGTCGCGCCAGGGTACTGGTTTACACACGATCAGACGCGCCAGGCGTACGCCGGGGTCTAGTCAGAATCGCTGTAGTCGCCCAGCACCTGGGTCTAGACCACGCTAGCAACAGGATACGCCTGCTTACACTCTATCAGACGCGCCAGGCTTACGCCAGGGTCTAGTCAGCGATAGGCGTAGTCGTCAGGCACCTGGGCTGGCCCTCGCTCGCGCCAGGATACGCTTATTCACACTCTATCAGACGCGCCAGGCGTACGCCGGGGTCTAGTCAACGATAGGCGTGGTTGTAAGGCACCTGGTTCTAGAGCCTTGCTTCAGCGCGATCGAACGCGCCAGGCGTACGCCAGGGTCTAGTATCGATCGGCTTGGCAATTGGGCACCTCGATTCAGCCGCAAACCACCCACCTGCGTCTCGTCTGCCGGTCCTGGTGATCCTGGAGGGTCCTGGCTGTCTCGGCGGCTTGCGTGTCCTGGCAGGTCCTGCGTCTCGACTGTCTTCGGTGTCCTGGACGGCGTGGGCGTGTCCTGGCAGGTCTTCCGTGTCCTTGCAGGCTCAAGCGCGTCCTGGCGGCGATCCTGTGTCTCGGCAGGACTTGCGTGTCCTGGCCGAGCCGATGTCCTGGCTGATCCTGTGTCCTGGCAGGTTTTGTGTGTCCTGGCGGTCCTGATGACTGGCAGGACTTGTGTGTCCTGACTGACTCTGCGTGTCCTTGGCTAATCCTGCGTGTCCTGGCAGGATTTACGTGTCCTGGCTGATCCTGCGTGTCCTTGATGTCCACGCCTCTGATCTCACGTTTACGTTTCGATGCTCGCACATTTACTGAGTCCCGCTTCTGGCGCTCGGCCGCCTTATATAGGCCGCCCTTGCACCGTTAATCCTCGGCGTCTCCTCATTTCGGGTCCAAGGTCCACGTTTACCGTTTGCCCTTTTGCCCTCTGCGCACGGCACCACAGCTGCCAACGTCCAGCGCTGAACCGTTATTTCCTTTTGCATCATTCCGTCTCTCTTACTCATGCTTTCTCGCTCCTTCTTGCACTGCCGTTACTACGGGCGAATTCGCCGCGTATCTGGCAACCGGCAGGCTGCTCCTCTCGTGATCATTCACACTTATTTGTGGGGAGTTATTCAACTCCTCACATTCTCCCTTTTCTTCGGGAACAAAATGAGACTCGTTTCTCATCTCTGCATCCTCGTGTATCCTTGTGTATCCTCGTTTATCCTCGCGTATCTCTGTGTATCCTTGTGTATCCTTGCAACTCCTTGATCCTCAGACACTCACAGCTCATGTTTGAGCTTCACAGCGCCTTTGTTTCATTTGATTTCCCCGCCCCGAATGTTTCCCCGCATTTTAATCGTTAACGACGATAACTGACTCGTTTTTCAATTTACTTTTCTCGCGATTATTTCCTCGTTCTTTAATTTTGAATTTTCCCGCGACGATGACTTCCTCGTTCCTTGCTTTGTATTTCCCGCGACGATGATTTCTTCGTTCTTCACTTTGAATTTCCCGCGACGATGACTTCCTCGTTCTTCGAATTCAAATTTTAACATCTCCCGCGTCGATAATTTCCTATTTATTTTTAAATTTTGAATTTCCCGCGACGACACTTCGCCTTCAAATTCCCGCGCCGCCGTCTCCTCTCTCTCGTCGTCTGGTCACTCAAGCCTCGCTTTATTCGATTTGCGACATTCTATCGATCTTGGTGCGATACTTTCAATGTGACCGTGTACATGCCGATATTTTTAGTATTTTTCTTGCATATCGATTGCCATCTCAAACGATCTTGGTGATCGAGATAACTCCCATCCCTGACCATATGATGATTTTCCGAAAACTTTGGTGAGTGCATTTGTTTTCTCTCCTTTCGTTTCGCTTTCTTTTACTCTTCCCTTTCCCTTTTTAGCCTTTGACTAGCTATGTGCGTGCCCTTCCTTGCCCTTGAATCCGGGGTCATTGCCCCTTTCGCCGTCGGCTTCCACCGGCCCGGAATTTGTAAAGGCTGCTGGCTCATGTTCCTGTCATGTGAGTGGCTGCATTTTTGCTGTTCTTTTCTAATTATTTTCCTTTTATTTCAGCCTGCCGTACTATTCCATATCTGTTCTTGTCTTCTGGTTAACATCTGTATATGTATTTTTTTTTGTGTGCAAGTGATTTTATCCGCGTTTTTGTGTATTTGTGTAATCTTTGGCCGTTTTTTTTTTCTATTGGTTACGGTATAGCTTTTTAAGCTGTACCGTCTCCCCCCTTTCTTCGGGAAACAAAAATATAACCAGGCGACCGCACTGAATCTGGCGTATGCCTGATGACAACGCTGCGTATTCCTGGATCTGATCTGCTGCCCTGGATTCCACACTGCATGCGGCTAGGCGTATGGACTGTTGACTCTGGCGTACGCCTGACGAAGAAACGTCCGGCCTTTGCTTCCTGCGTCCCTGGGAGACAGTGTACTTTTCCTTTTCAGTGGATCTCATACATGTTCAACCTGGCGTGTGACTTGCTGACTCTGGCGTACGCCAGACGCTGATGCAATTCTACCTCGTTGTTGGAGTTCCTGATTCTGTGTTTGTGTTGTGCATAACTCCGTTGACTCCGGCGTAGGCCTGACGAATAAACGACTTTATGTTCATACTCTGTGTTACTCTGATTTCTTTGTAAATGTTTTGGCCTTGAACTCCGTTGACTCTGGCGTACGCCTGACGAATAAACGGATACGTTTTGTTAGTTCTCGTTTGTTTTTCCCACCCTGCTTGCGGGTAGGCGTTTGTTCCGTTGACTCCGGCGTATGCCTGACGAAGAAACGGGCTGCCTTTCTACGTCTGAGTCCCTGGGAAAATTATTCTGTGGCTGGCTTACGCCTGCATGTGTAACAGCATCCATGTGTTGATTTTCCTCGCCTAAGTCACTCGACTCATTAGTTTGAGACTGGCGTATGCCTGCCTCTTCCTCTGCTTCCGGATCTGTATTTTCGTCTGTTTGTTGTTGCTGTTTCAGGTCGCTGACGTGAATAGTACGTTCCTTCTTGCTCTTTTGATGGCGTATCCTACAAATGACTGGCGACACGAAATCCACGACTTGAAAAGGGCCATCGTATCGTGGGGCTAGCTTTGCTGCGAAACCCTCTGCTGCCTTTGACAAATGATGTTCTTTTGCCCATACTATATCACCGACTGCTGGGTTCCATTGTCTTCTTCGCAGATTGTAGTGCCTGGCTTGGTCCTGAGCAGCTTTCTCCATATTCCGGCGCACTATTTCGAAGATCTCCTTCATCTTACAGGCTTTTTCATCTGGTGTTTCTGTTTCTTTGCCCGTGCCAATGGTTTCCCTGTCGTATAGTGCACTGGGTAGCCTAGGTTCTCTACCCTGCGTTAGAAAAGAAGGGGAGTATCCGGTCGATTCCGATGTACTCGAGTTCACCGCTAGCATGATTTCTGGCCACTTTTCGTCCCAAGTTCTCTGATCTTGTCCTGCAAACTGAGCTATCATTGTTTTTACCGTCCGGTTTGCTCTCTCCGTCGGGTTTTCTTGGGGGGTATAGGGCGCAGTAAACTGTTGCCTGATTCCCATCTCGCTTAGAAACCTCTTAAACGAACGACTGGCAAACTGTACTCCGTTGTCGGTTATAACGACTTTTGGGACTCCAAATCTCGCAATGATTCTTTCTCGGAATGCCTTTTGAAGTGTTTCTGCTGTCGCAGATCGTAGTGGCACTAACTCTGTCCACTTCGAAAACCTGTCGATCAAGACCAGCAGCATCTGGTTACCATGTTTCGATCTCGGCAATGGTCCAACAAAATCTGCGCACACTGTTGCCCACGGTTCCTCTGGTATCCGGGTAAGCATTTTTCCAGCTGCTTGCATCTGGTTGGGCTTGTACTTGAGGCATGTCTCGCATTTTCTTACATGTTTCCGGGCGTCCCTGTGCATTCCTGGCCAGTAATAGCGGGCTGCCAGCCTTGCTATTGTTCTTCGGCTTCCCACATGTCCAGCTGCTGGGGCGTCGTGATTCTCTTTGAGGACTGTTTCCCTTAACCCTTGTGGGACACAGAGCTTCCATGCTACCACATCTTCGCTTCCTGATCTGTGCGGGATGTGTCTATATAGTGTGTCGCCCTCCATAAGGTAATCGGGAAACTTTTGTGGCTGTGTCCTGATCTTCTCTTGCATGTCTCTGATCCAGCTGCACTTTCCGTGGGTACCCTGGATTTCTTCTGCACGACGTAGCGTTTCTGGTAGCGGCTGTCTTGATAGTGCATCTGCGACCACGTTCAGTTGCCCTTTTCGGTATGCTATTTCAAAGTCGTACTGCTGCAACTCCAGAGCCCATCTGGCTATTCTTCCTGAAGGGCTTTCGATGCTGTTAAGCCACTTCAATGCCATGTGGTCGGTCACTACTTTGAAGTGGTAGCCTTCCAAATATGGCCTTAGCTTTCGGATTGCCCAGACGATGGCTAAGCACTCCTTTTCCGTTGTCGAGTAGTTTTTCTCTGCCCCGTTCAAGGTTCTGCTCGAGTACGATATGACTTTCTCGCCCTCCTCCGTTTCTTGAGTCAGTATCGCTCCTAGGCCGTAGTCACTGGCATCTGTCTGTAGTATGAACATTTTTTCAAAATCTGGACATGCTAGTACTGGGTCGGCCACTAGTCTTGCCTTTACCTCTTCGAAGGCCTTTTGATGGTCAGATGTCCATACCCACTTTGTGCCTTTGCGCAGTAAGTCGTTTAGCGGTGATACTATCCTTGCGAAATCTGGGACGAAACGTCTGTACCATGAGGCCACTCCCAGATATTGGCGCAGCTCTCGGACTGTGGATGGAGGTTCCAGCTCGGCTATAGCGGCCACCTTTTCGGGATCCGTTCCTATTCCTTGGTTTGTGGCGCGGTGTCCCAAGTACAGCAGCTCGCTTCTAAAGAAATGGCATTTCTCGGCGTTTATTCTTAGGTTTGCTTGCTTTAAGCGTCTGAAAACCTCTCTCAGGTTTCTTGTGTGTTCCTCTAGTGTGCGTCCGATCACGATTATGTCGTCTTGATACGCGAACGCGTGAGGTGACATTTCTGGTCCAATAACCTGATCCAGAGCTCTTTGGAAAGTGGCCGATGCCGAGTGAAGGCCGAATGGCATCACCTTCCATTGGAAAAGTCCTTTTCCTGGCACCGTGAAGGCCGTAAACTGTCTGCTGCCTTCTTCCAGTGGAATTTGCCAGTATCCATCTTTCAAATCCAGGCTGCTGATGTATCTTGCTTCTCTTAGTTGGTCTAGAATGTAGTTTATTCTCGGCATTGGGTATGCGTCTTTTATTGACTTGGCGTTGATCTGCCTAAAGTCGACGCACAGTCTCCACTGGCCTGTCTTCTTTTTCACCATGACTATCGGGGAGCTGTATGGGCTTCTCGAGTGTTCTATGCACCCCATTCGAAGCAGATCATCGACTTTCGCATTGATTTCCCCTTGGACTTTCGGATTCTTTGGGTAATATCTTTGCTTAATCGGCTTGTCGTCCTTCATCGTGATTCGGTGTACGGCTATGTTTGATGACCCACGCATTGTTCGGAACTCTGCGAGTTCAGTATCCAGGAAACTTTCGATATCCTTTTCCTCGACTGATTGCTGTACTACCGCCACTGACAACCTTTCTTCTAGCCACCCGTCGTTCCTTTTTCTCTCTGGGATTATCACAGTGTGTCCAGCACACCTTAGCTCGGCTCCGATCCCTGTTAGGAAATTCCATCCCAACACCAGCGGGTCGACCACCCCTGGTAGGATAAGGAGGTTTATGAACAATCGTTTGTTGCCGAATTCGATTTCCACCTCGAGCTGTGTGTTTATCCCGCTGCATCTGCCGTCTGCCAACCTAACTTGCCGTCTCATCCTTGTAATCTTCCCTGTTTCAGCCAGTATGTCCGCCAGCTCCTTGCTAATAAAACTTGCTGTGGCTCCGGTGTCGATTGTGGCCTTGTATGTACTTCCGCCAATCGCTACCGCTGCGGACAACTGCTGCTCCTCTTCGATTAACTTGCCAGTTAGTTTGGAGAGACAGCACCTCGCGACCCCTGCTCGCCTCTCTGCGGCTGGGATCGCTGGCCATTTCCCGCTTGTTGGCAGCATTCCATCGTTCTCACACCGACCTTTCCGAATGCCCAGCAAAATAGCAACTGCTGGTTCCGGCATCCCATTGCTCAATGCCCGTGCCCGCCGCAGCGGCGACATGCCTGCTCTGGGTTGACAATGTGTGTTGGGTTTCGGCTTAACCCTTGTGCTTGTCCCTGTTGCATTCTCTGAGTTGTGTTTGGTGGTCTCCAGCTCGTGTTGTTCGGCACCCTCCACTGTGTGGCATTCGGCGTTTTCCATTGGTCGTTATTTGGTGTATCTTGCCTGCCTGACTCCTCACATCTCCTGCATGTGACGGTTCCTGGTTTTTCTGTTCTGTTTCGGCTGAACTTGTTCTCTTCCGCAAACTCTTCTCTTTCCTTAGCGAGCTCTTCATATTCGTCAGCCAGAATCATCAGCCTGTCAAGGTCCTTGCACTCGTATGATCTCAAGGCGATTCTCAGTTCGGGCGTGCAGTTGTCTTTGATTCGGCTGAGCGTTTTTGACTTTGAGTAACCGAGTGGCCTCATCAGGGTCTGCATGTCGATCATGTAGTCTTTGAACGACTCCCGGAATCCTTGCTTCCTTTCCTTGACCTGGTCAGCCAGCTTGTCGAAGTATCCCCTCGGTAGGAAGAATGTTTGGAAGCTGCTTATGAATTCGGCCCATGTTTTCCAAAAGCGGTTGTTAGATATAAACCATTTTAGGGCTTTTCCTTGAAGCAGTTCTGGCATGGCCCTTGGAATTAAGTCTAAATCCAACCCGTACGTGTTAGCGGACCATTCTACCTTCTCCAGGAACTCTAATGGTTTCTCGGTACCATCGAATTTGAATGACCATTCCCTCACCTGTTTTGCGACTTTAGCGTAGTCAGGCGGGCTGGTTGTTGGTTTCCTGGTATTTGGACTTCTCTCCTTGCTGGTACTTCTGTGTTTTCCTTCTTCCTGCATACTGTGTACGTTCAAGCTTGCTATGAGATCCTCTGAGTTGGGGTTTAATAATTTAATTCCTGGTGTTCTGCCTGTATACTCTTCTTCGAGTTGCGCCAGGTCCTCTGCCCATTCTGGGTCTGCCTGGTCGACCCACTCTGACAAAGCCCTTCTCATGCTATCCACGCTGCCTTCCAATTGTATGCCAAGTCTGGCCGCCACATCGGCGAAATCCTCCTTCTTGAGGTTGTATATCCATGTCTTTCCCATTTCTGCGTTTTTCAAATTCTCACTGTCGGGACAATCACGTTTTTGGGCGCCAGATGTAACGAACTGATATTTTTACTTTCTGCTCGCTACTTATTTGTGCGGCTAGCTCAGTAGAGTTTGTGTGTTCGTCCCACCAAATTTATATGAAACGTGACCGCCCAAACGACAAATGAGAACGCACAGATTTTCAAGTTTCAGGATTTTATTTACTCGATCCTCTAATCTTAAATCTGCTCTCTCTGATCCGGCTTCTCGCCTGCGCTCGTCGACACTCTGCCTCCTTGCCCGTTGCCTGCTCTGCTTTCCTCCTGTAGCTTCCTCTGGCTGTCCTCGACTCGTGGATCCTGTTGTAGCTGCTGGCTGTTTGGCTCTAGCTCATAGAACGTATGGGCGTTACCGTTCCCAGAATAGGGTGAACAGAGACTACCACCTTCAGGCGTACGCCAGCGGTGTCAGCCTACTGTCCCTTGTTCTGTCCCGGCCGGTCAACACCAGGACTTCGTTCACTCTCGCCTACCGATTCAGGCGTACGCCAGACCTCGACAGGACGATCGTTAAAACTCGGTACCAGGTTCAGACGAACGCTCCGTCCTAGCTTTGTTGCCGATGAGCCGCTGGCTTGCTCCTGCTATCTCGTTGGCTTGATTCTGTTTTCCCTTGTCCGGTGCAGCCGGGCGATGATACGAGACGCTCGTGAGGTTCTGACGCGGTGTGGTTTCTGGGCTCTGATGCTAGCGGAGACGCTCACTCACACACTCGGACGCGCCGGGCATACGCCAGGGTCTAGTCGGCTGTGTTTTGTGTGAGGTCCTTGGCTTTAGGCTGCGGGTCGCGCCAGGGTACTGGTTTACACACGATCAGACGCGCCAGGCGTACGCCGGGGTCTAGTCAGAATCGCTGTAGTCGCCCAGCACCTGGGTCTAGACCACGCTAGCGACAGGATACGCCTGCTTACACTCTATCAGACGCGCCAGGCTTACGCCAGGGTCTAGTCACCGATAGGCGTAGTCGTCAGGCACCTGGGCTGGCCCACGCTCGCGCCAGGATACGCTTATTCACACTCTATCAGACGCGCCAGGCGTACGCCGGGGTCTAGTCAACGATAGGCGTGGTTGTAAGGCACCTGGTTCTAGAGCCTTGCTTCAGCGCGATCGAACGCGCCAGGCGTACGCCAGGGTCTAGTATCGATCGGCTTGGCAATTGGGCACCTCGATTCAGCCGCAAACCACCCACCTGCGTCTCGTCTGCCGGTCCTGGTGATCCTGGAGGGTCCTGGCTGTCTCGGCGGCTTGCGTGTCCTGGCAGGTCCTGCGTCTCGACTGACTTCGGTGTCCTGGACGGCGTTGGCGTGTCCTGGCAGGTCTTCCGTGTCCTTGCAGGCTCAAGCGTGTCCTGGCGGCTATCCTGTGTCTCGGCAGGACTTGCGTGTCCTGGTCGAGCTAATGTCCTGGCTGATCCTGTGTCCTGGCAGGTTTTGCGTGTCCTGGCGGTCCTGATGACTGGCGGGACTTGTGTGTCCTGATTGACTCTGCGTGTCCTTGGCTAATCCTGCGTGTCCGGGCAGGATTTACGTGTCCTGGCAGGATTTACGGCTGTCCTTGATGTCCACGTCTCTGATCCCAAGTTTACGTTTCGATGCTCGCACATTTACTGAGTCCCGCTTCTGGCGCTCGGCCGCCTTATATAGGCCGCCCTTGCACCGTTAATCCTCGGCGTCTCCTCATTTCGGGTCCAAGGTCCACGTTTACCGTTTGCCCTTTTGCCCTCTGCGCACGGCACCACAGCTGCCAACGTCCAGCGCTGAACCGTTATTTCCTTTTGCATCATTCCGTCTCTCTTACTGACGCTTTCTCGCTCCCTCTTGCACTGCCGTTACTACGGGCGAATTCGCCGCGTATCTGGCAACCGGCAGGCTGCTCCTCTTGTGATCATTCACACTTATTTGTGGGGAGTTAACGAACTGATATTTTTACTTTCTGCTCGCTACTTATTTGTGCGGCTAGCTCAGTAGAGTTTGTGTGTTCGTCCCACCAAATTTATATAAACGTGACCGCCCAAACGACAAATGAGAACGCACAGATTTTCAAGTTTCAGGATTTTATTTACTCGATCCTTTAATCTTAAATCTGCTCTCTCTGATCCGGCTTCTCGCTTGCGCTCGTCGACACTCTGCCTCCTTGCCCGTTGCCTGCTCTGCTTTCCTCCTGTAGCTTCCTCTGGCTGTCCTCGACTCGTGGATCCTGTTGTAGCTGCTGGCTGTTTGGCTCTGGCTCATAGAACGTATGGGCGTTACCGTTCCCAGAATAGGGTGAACAGAGACTACCACCTTCAGGCGTACGCCAGCGGTGTCAGCCTACTGTCCCTTGTTCTGTCCCGGCCGGTCAACACCAGGACTTCGTTCACTCTCGCCTATCGATTCAGGCGTACGCCAGACCTCGACAGGACGATCGTTAAAACTCGGTACCAGGTTCAGACGAACGCTCCGTCCTAGCTTTGTTGCCGATGTGCCGCTGGCTTGCTCCTGCTATCTCGTTGGCTTGATTCTGTTTTCCCTTGTCCGGTGCAGCCGGGCGATGATACGAGATGCTCGTGAGGTTCTGACGCGGTGTGGTTTCTGGGCTCTGATGCTAGCGGAGACGCTCACTCAAGCACTTGGACGCGCCGGGCATACGCCAGGGTCTAGTCGGCTGTATTTTGTGTGAGGTCCTTGGCTTTAGGCTGCGGGTCGCGCCAGGGTACTGGACTACACACGATCAGACGCGCCAGGCGTACGCCAGGGTCTAGTCGAAATCGCTGTAGTCGCCCAGCACCTGGGCCTAGACCACGCTCGCGCCGGGATACGCTTATTCACACTCTATCAGACGCGCCAGGCGTACGCCGGGGTCTAGTCAACGATAGGCGTGGCTGTAAGGCACCTGGTTCTAGAGCCTTGCTTCAGCGCGATCGAACGCGCCAGGCGTACGCCAGGGTCTAGTATCGATCGGCTTGGCAATTGGGCACCTCAATTCAGCCACAAACCACCCACCTGCGTCTCGTCTGCCGGTCCTGGTGATCCTGGAGGGTCCTTGCTGTCTCGGCGGTTTTCGTGTCCTGGCAGGTCCTGCGTCTCGACTGTCTTCGGTGTCCTGGACGGCGTTGGCGTGTCCTGGCAGGTCTTCCGTGTCCTTGCAGGCTCAGGCGCGTCCTGGCGGCGATCCTGTGTCTCGGCAGGACTTGCGTGTCCTGGCCGAGCCGATGTCCTGGCTGCTCCTGTGTCCTGGCAGGCTTGGTGTGTCCTGGCGGTCCTGATGACTGGCAGGACTTGCGTGTCTTGATTGACTCTGCGTGTCCTTGGCTAATCCTGCGTGTCCTGGCAGGATTTACGTGTCCAGGCAGGATTTACGGGTCCTTGATGTCCACGTCTCTGATCACAAGTTTACGTTTCGATGCTCGCACATTTACTGAGTCCCGCTTCTAGCGCTCGGCCGCCTTATATAGGCCGCCCTTGCACCGTTAATCCTCGGCGTCTCCTCATTTCGGGTCCAAGGTCCACGTTTACCGTTTGCCCTTTTGCCCTCTGCGCACGGCACCACAGCTGCCAACGTCCAGCGCTGAACCGTTATTTCCTTTTGCATCATTCCGTCTCTCTTACTGACGCTTTCTCGCTCCCTCTTGCACTGCCGTTACTACGGGCGAATTCGCCGCGTATCTGGCAACCGGCAGGCTGCTCCTCTTGTGATCATTCACACTTATTTGTGGGGAGTTATTCAACTCCTCACATTCTCCCCTTTCTTCGGGAACAAAATGAGACTCGTTTCTCATCTCTGCATCCTCGTGTATCCTTGTGTATCCTCGTTTATCCTCGTGTATCTCTGTGTATCCTTGTGTATCCTTGTGTATTCTTGCAACTCCTTGATCCTCCAGCACTCACAGCTCATGTTTGAGCTTCACCGCGCCTTCGTTTCTTTTGATTTCCCCGCCCCGAATGTTTTCCCCGCATTTTAATCGTTAACGACGATAATTGACTCGTTTTTCAATTTACTTTTCCCGCGATTATTTCCTCGTTCTTTAATTTTGAATTTTCCCGCGACGATGACTTCCTCCTTCCTTGCTTTGTATTTCCCGCGACGATGATTTCCTCGTTCTTCACTTTGAATTTCCCGCGACGATGACTTCCTCGTTCTTCGAATTCAAATTTTAACATCTCCCGCGTCGATAATTTCCTATTTATATTTAATTTTGAATTTCCCGCGACGACACTTCGCCTTCAAATTCCCGCGCCGCCGTCTCCTCTCCCTCGTCGTCTGGTCACTCAAGCCTCGCTTTATTCGATTTTCGATAATCTATCGATCTTGGTGCGATACTTTCAATGTGACCGTGTACATGCCGATATTTTTAGTATTTTTCTTGCACATCGATTGCCATCTCAAACGATCTTGGTGATCGAGATAACTCCCATCCCTGGCCATATGATGATTTTCCGAAAACTTTGGTGAGTGCATTTGTTTTCTCTCCTTTCGTTTCGCTTTCTTTTACTCTTCCCTTTCCCTTTTTAGCCTTTGACTAGCTATGTGCGTGCCCTTCCTTGCCCTTGAATCCGGGGTCATTGCCCCTTTCGTCGTCGGTTTCCACCAACCCGGAATTTGTAAAGGCTGCTGGCTCATGTTCCAGCCTACTGTCCCTTGTCCTGTCCCGGCCGGTCAACACCAGGGCTTCGTTCACTCTCGCCTATCGATTCAGGCGTACGCCAGACCTCGACAGGACGATCGTTAAAACTCGGTACCAGGTTCAGACGAACGCTCCGTCCTAGCTTTGTTGCCGATGAGCCGTTGGCTTGCTCCTGCTATCTCGTTGGCTTGATTCTGTTTTCCCTTGTCCTGTGCAGCCGGGCGTTGATACGAGATGCTCGTGAGGTTCTGACGCGTGTGGTTTCGGGGCTCTGATGCTAGCGGAAACGCTCACTCAAACACTTGGACGCGCCGGGCATACGCCAGGGTCTAGTCGGCTGTGTTTTGTGTGAGGTCCTTGGCTTTAGGCCGCGGGTCGCGCCAGGGTACTGGTTTACACACGATCAGACGCGCCAGGCGTACGCCAGGGTCTAGTCAAAATCGCTGTAGTCGCCCAGCACCTGGGTCTAGACCACGCCAGCGACAGGATACGCCTGCTTACACTCTATCAGACGCGCCAGGCTTACGCCAGGGTCTAGTCAGCGATAGGCGTAGTCGTCAGGCACCTGGGCTGTCCCTCGCTCGCGCCAGGATACGCTTATTCACACTCTATCAGACGCGCCAGGCGTACGCCGGGGTCTAGTCACGATAGGCGTGGTTGTAAGGCACCTGGTTCTAGAGCCTTGCTTCAGCGCGATCGAACGCGCCAGGCCTACGCCAGGGTCTAGTATCGATCGGCTTGGCAAATGGGCACCTCGATTCAGCCGCAAACCACCCACCTGCGTCTCGTCTGCCGCTCCTGGTGATTCTGGAGGGTCCTGGCTGTCTCGGCGTCTTGCGTGTCCTAGCAGGTCCTGCGTCTCGACTGTCTTCGATGTCCTTGGCGGCGTTGGCGTGTCCTGGCAGGCTTTCCGTGTCCTCGCCGGCTCAAGCGTGTCCTGACTGCTGTCCTTTGTCTCGCAGGACTTGCGTGTCCTGGTCGAGCGATTGTCCTGGCGGCTCCTGTGTCCTGGCAGGTTTGGTGTGTCCTGGCGGTCCCGATGTATGGCAGGACTTGCGTGTCCTGATTGACTCTGCGTGTCCTTGGCTAATCCTGCGTGTCCTGGCAGGATTTACGTGTCCTGGCAGGATTTACGGGTCCTTGATGTCCACGTCTCCGATCACAAGTTTACGTTTCGATGCTCGCACATTTACTGAGTCCCGCTTCTAGCGCTCGGCCGCCTTATATAGGCCGCCCTTGCACCGTTAATCCTCGGCGTCTCCTCATTTCGGGTCCAAGGTCCACGTTTACCGTTTGCCCTTTTGCCCTCTGCGCACGGCACCACAGCTGCCAACGTCCAGCGCTGAACCGTTATTTCCTTTTGCATCATTCCGTCTCTCTTACTGACGCTTTCTCGCTCCCTCTTGCACTGCCGTTACTACGGGCGAATTCGCCGCGTATCTGGCAACCGGCAGGCTGCTCCTCTTGTGATCATTCACACTTATTTGTGGGGAGTTATTCAACTCCTCACAGTACTAAGTCTGCTGGTATCTGAAAAACTTTCACAAAGGAACTCGAAACTGTCACAAAAAGGAGCAGCAGCCTGGCAAGGAGCAGCCATTCGGCAAATGCTGTCACACCAAAAAAGGCTTCGATGGCATCACATTCAATCGAGTGCGACCCATGCGAAAAAATTGAGAGAAATGCAAACTTTTGACGAGACATTTTTCGCTGAATTCATCTACAAAATACAAGCAATATGGATGGAACTGAAGCTGAAAGGGGGCAGTGAGGTGGAGGGTAAAAAAAACGTGGAGAGTGACATAAAGGATTGTCGGCAATCGGGGCGTGTAAACCAATTAGCGGCCGACAAAATTGTTACTATGGCAAAAGGTTGGTTTGGTTAAAAGGTTGCACAACGCAAATTATATTTTACACATGCGAAAATTGAATTGAACTGAATGGCAGTAATAAACACAAGCAGTGAGTTTTACGTATTCCAAAGATAATTACATTGGGAAGTGGAAAAATTTATCATGTTTTAAAGTCTGTTAAGTTAAAAAAAAGGAAGACTTCAGTTCTTTCTCTATTAAGACGACTAGAACATTGTTCCTCTAATAAGTTCCTTCATATCATTCATATTGAGTTTTCAAATAGCTTTCCAATGTTTTAATGTTTTTAATATTTGTCAAACACTGACTTAGCTAAAAGTCAAATTAAACAGATGTCTATGTCCAAAATTTTATAGGAAATTCCATTTTAACTAGCTCTGTTTGCTTGTAGCATTTTAACTTAAACAAACGATTATTATTAGAAAAAAAACATTTAATTTTAGAGTCTTGGTTGACTTTGTCCTGGAATTGCCCATGTACAATTTGGGTTATTTGGAAATTCCGAAGTGTGTATCACACTTATCAAAAATGTTAACCTAAAGAAGCCTTTTCAAATCTATTTGTTTTTCCTTTTATGATTTTCATTTATCAAAATCCTTTGTGAAAATTCGCATGCAAAAATTACCCAAAAAAGGCATTGTTTTTTTTCGCGTTAACTGGTTCAAAGTGGGTTCTGAGTTAACTTCTGTGGGGGCTTCAGCTTCTGTTGGGAGTATTACGCAATGGAGCGGGTAAACAGAAAAAAATGGGTAACAGTAACAGAAACTGCGTCACTCGATTGGAATGGTACGGAGCAGCAGCTGGCGATTGCACAGGTGTGTCTATATCATAGATATATCTTCCAGTACGGATCGATGGCGTTGTCATTGAGGGGTTTTTTTTTTTTTGAGCCTCGCCTGTTGCTGCTGTTACGCATTTCAGCGGGTCAAAAAAAAAGAGATAAATAATGGAAACGAAGTACAATTAAATCGAAACAATTGCGATTACAAAACAAGTTGCCATTGTCTGCTCTATGATCGCTATTTGTGTTTGTTTCAGTTTTTATTTGTCCTATTTGATGTTGTTCTATTGCTCAAATGGTGCGAAAACTGCGCTTTCATTTCTATGTTTTCTACTTTTTGTGTTCAGTTCAGTTCAGTTCAGTTTCTTTATGTTTTTTTAACCCCTAGCGCGTATAGCCTTAATAAATTTATTTACACTTTGTTGCGTTTTTTTTTCGTTTTTTGATTTGGGGCGCGAGTCATTTGTTTGAGGATGATTTCCGGACCTTCAGTGCAACCCCTAATTGCCGTCCACTTGAGGGAATTTCAGCTGCACTTATCTAAGCCGAAGCATCAGTTGTTCGGTTTCTCAAGCTAATTCCATATGTTTATCGCGGCACTCATCGAAATTATCCGGTGGCCGAAGGGGCGGAGTGTGTTTTAGCTTTTTGCGGTGGCTTGTCCCCTCTTATAATCTGCCCAACACACTCCCCGCTAATTGGTAAAATTCTTTTCACACGCTGGTTTTTTAAACGATTCATTTGGCTTGTTTATTTGATCACTGATCTGGTTTACTGAATGGGCCCACAAAAATTCGGCTAGTCGCCATTCAGTATCTTCTATTTTCCATTCAGTTATGGCATATTTTTGTGTATATTTGAGGGATTTGAATTTATTTTCTATAACTTTTGTTGCCCTCTTTGTGTGGTGCCTTTTGTAGTCTGTTACTGAAAGTGTTAATTTCTGGGTAAATTCAATAGACGGATCTATGAATTTGTTCAATCACATAAATAAATGGCTTATGTTCAGGGCTTAGATTTTTTATTGTTTTTAAACTTGAAGGGACCAGTATCTATTGGTTTATCAGCCAAGTAACAAAAATGTATACACAGTTTTAGTTCAAAGTGGCTTTACAAGTGTCATTAAAATTCAAAAAACTAATTATCAAGTTTAAGTTAAATTTTTGATTTTGTGTAAATGGTTATTTTAGGGAAAGCATTATTTCTGTGCACAATTTCTTAAATAATTTTAATTGTAAAAATAAATACATATTATTTTTGGTTTAAAACAATTAATTAAATGAGTTATATTCCATTGTTTTAAATTAAAATTGTTTTAAAAGAAGGTCAAAGTATTTATAAAACCTATTTTCTGGTAAACAACTTGAATTAAACATTACCAATTTAACTTATTTTTTTGTTCTGCTAAATATTCCATTGCTAAGAGCCTGTCAAATTCGATTTGTGTAATAACAAGCACCTCTTAGTCGATCATCACTTCTCAATTGTTATTCCCGATTGTTGCGTTTAAAATTTTCCATATTGTGTTGGCCAACGTTGTGTCTGAGTGTGTTTGCCTATGACGATCGCAATTTGCGTTGCCAATTAGCGATGGTTTTGGCCCGAAATGCCTGAAAATCTATGGCGACAATTCGCTTTTGTTGTCGATAGATAATTGTGCAAAGTGTTTTTTTGGCTAACTGTATCAGTTTTGATTTTCCAACGGCTACTGTGGCTTTTTGGCACCTGTTGAAGCATTTAGCTGAGCTTTGGTTGTCCAAATTCAATGGCAATTCGCTTGGAAAATCCGTTCTCACAGGCTGCCGGACTCAAGTGGGCGTCCCCGTCAGCGTCCCACTTCATCCGGCTGAGCACAATGAAAATGTTTTGCCCCGGTTTTCCACCCCGCCTTTTCCAAGCCCTGCCACTCCACCAAACAAAAATCGCTCGCCCATTAGAGCATGTTTAATGTTATTTATTCATTAGGCTCAAGTGTGCGCGAAAAATAACAATTATCAAAAAAGAAAAAGAAACTCACAATTTTTTCGGTTCGCATAAAAAAGTATAAATCCGTGGCGGGGTCCGATTTCCCGAAAAACGATAATTGAGAGGCTGTGAGCGCAGTCGAGGCTGTGAAAACACGAGAATTTATGACAAGGGCGTATGCTGGATTTTACCAACGAGGGTTTAAAAAGTTTTACATCCCCTACAGTTTTAGAGAAGTATTAAAAATTGTTGTAACTAAACCCAGTTAAATCTTTACATAAAAACAAAGCTCAAAAATCCAAGATTTTTCGAATTTACTTAAACGTTTTACCCCCTCGTTGTCGCGCCACTGGCACACTCACACTGTCCTCCTTTTTCCACCAACATATAACATATTTTTCGCGTTCCGCCGCTGCAGCTGTATTGGTTGCATGGGTGGAGGGGGGGTAAGTGCAGGATGTGAGTTTCGCCAAAGATTCTGTGGTGTTTTTTCATGGGCTGTGGCCCGAAGGTCCTTGAAAACTTGAAGGGGGCCAGCTGTGGCAAGCACAATTAGACAGACAATTGGGCTTCCTCAATCGGTTAAGCTATAGCAGCGCATTTAAGGGTTACATTTTTATGAAAAGTATTGAAAAACGTATTGTAGCTAAATTGGAATAAAAGCTATAAAGTCCTTAAAAGCTAAATTTCATTGAAAAGAAATATGTTATTTATTGACTAACAATATATTGTTTCTACTTTATAATCTCATTAAGTGGGTTTGACAAAATGACCAACATTGTTTTATCAGATATGAAAATAGCAAACTTGCTAAATTCAAAAATAAAACTGAAAGAGCTAATTCAAAAGAATTCTCTGCTTAGACTTTTATAAAACCCATGGGCTGCCACAGTTTAAAGTAAATATTATTATAATAATATTTACCCAAAACAATATATTTCTTTCAATATAAATATATGTTAGTATGCTCTCGGTACTAATAAAAAAATGTCGAATCGAAATATATGCAAGGGAAAGAATAAGGGAAAAGCTAGGAACTTATAAATTAACTTGTTAGCTAGGAACTAATTATTTTATACATTTTGCAAAATTATGTATACATTTTTTTAAGCCAACATGACCTACCCTAACTCGACTTACAAGTATTATGCTCAGGTGTTGGCCGCAAACACACACGCAGGAACACATTGCTAACACACACCACATCCATTTCAGCCAAAGGCTTTTGTGACCTTTGATAATCATGCGCCTCTGCGAGCGGAAAACAGCCACCAAAGGACGAAAGGAGGAGCAGAAACAACGTCAAGGAACTAGCGAGACTTCCAGCACTTGTGGGGCTTTCATTTAATTAGCCACAGCTGACAGTTAGCCGAAGAAAAGAACAACGGAGGGTGGGTGACTGCCGCCGTCAAAAGTTGACACATGTGAGTTGGACGCGACTTAACCCAACTTGACTTGACTCGAGTTGCCGGCGGAGAAATTTCTGCATTGCAGTTGGGCGGTTGGTGGGTTGGTGGGTTGGTGGGTTGGTGGGTTGGTTTGTTGGTGGGCTCGTGGAGTTGAGTTTGCCATTTTCGCCCACTTGACTTGGCAGGCGACCAGCTGGCGGGGTAAACTCAAAGCCTTCGACACAAAAACTCAAACCCAAGTTCAGGGGATACACTGGAGGAAACTTAAGATGAGTAAGTAATAAATTAATTAATGTAATGGTGGTAAAAAAATTATAGTCGGAAATAATAACAGAAATATTGATGAGAAGAAGTCTTAAAAACTAAGGGCCATATTTCTGTTTTGAATTTTAGTTCACTGACCTATTTTTATGGGTTTTAGAAGGTATTTAAAAATCTTGTATTATAAAATGCTTATGTTTATAAATTACCAATAGTTTCGAAAACCAAAAAGTTTTCATATTATTGACTTTAATAACTAAAACCAGAAAACAGACCTGTATAAATAACATTTGGCAAGATAAAATATTTATTTTTTAGGTAATAATTATAAGCTCTTTAATAAATAATACTTTGACTAACTTTGTTGTTTCCCAACACTATTTCTCTTAGTGTACCATTGCGGTTCCGGAACGGGCCGAACCACTTGACGCTGCTTCAATGGCTACAAAATGCAATACATAATGACATTTCACTTTGCAATTACAATATAATATTGCGCGGGCATTAAACGGCTTCAACTCTGTGCCCGAAATGCACTCGAAAACATTTCAAGTGAGTTGTTGAGCATAAAAAACGGAAAACGAAAGAATTATAAATCAAAATGTGGAAAGGAGAGAGTGGGTAAAAGTGAGAGGGGCAGGAGGAGCGCAGTCAAGCATTAAAAATTAATTATGAATTTTTGAAATTCTACTGCACTTGGGCGAAGGCATTTCTATGATTTATGGAGTAGGTAGAGGAGTCATAAATTTGACTTATTGAAGAAGAAACCTCTGTGGTTCCCGGAGAGGAAAACACACCCCATTACCAGCCCATTTTCCATTACCATTTGCTGGAAAATCTTCTTGAAGGCGCCAAATGTTTTGGCAAACAAAGCGTAAATTATGAAAATTATGAATTGCCCTCGGCGTAACCATGGATATAAACCATTTTTATGGCTCACAAACACTGCGATCATCTACCCGTTTAGGATTGTGTCTCGCAGCCCGATTGTCTCCTATGGCCAATGACATCTTTATTAGTTTCCACAACACTGCATCGCCGACACTCGAAAAAGTGTCAAAAAAACTTATAATGAATTATGATGAATTGCTTTTCGTTCTCAGCGAAATCAGAAATAAAAGTAACAATCCCGACTTGAGGCCAACCAGGCAACAACAATGCGCCCATAACAAAAGCCAATTAAAAACTTAATTTAAGCTTCGCTCGAATGCTGGAAAACTGTTGGGCTGACACGTCGACTAGGCGAATGCTCTTTCAGTTGGGGTTTTATTAAAAATAATAAGAGATATATTGGTAAATCGAATTTTCTTCATTTAACTAAATATTAAAAAGTGCTCAGTTATTTCTAAGAAATTATTAATTTTTACCGAACAATGTTTTAAAATATGGTGCTTTTGGAGGTATTTCTTAATAAGTCTTTCTATAAAATAAAACAATATATTTTTAATACCCAATGCATTTTAAATTTAAGAATATGTTGAAAATATATTATGTTTTTATAAAAATAATATATTAGCTTAAATAGCCACCATCTTTACAATAATTTTATAATATAACTTAATGTCATTTAGATCAGATAAAAATCCTTTACCACTGAGCTTCAGTTTAAATAATTCCTTTAAGCTTAATTTATTAGTTTTTAAAACTGATGCTTAACAACCCTGAGCGATAGCCACTCCATCTCAAAAGTAAGTAACCCGCCCCAGATGGGTATTATCCAATCCAACTTCGAGCTCCCTCATGCGATGACTCAAGGATTGTCTTTGTGCCAAAATAAGAGCTTTAGACCCAAAGTCATTTCGGATCCCAAAAGTCCGAGCCACCCGCTGTGAATTATCTGGGGATCAGCTCGGTAGCTGTGCTGCATGGGCAGTAGCAAAAAATAGAGTCTTAAACATTCTTTTTGGAGCGGCCATTTTGAGTTTACGATTTGGTTCCGTGACATGTCCAGTGACATTTGAAAGCGATTTAAGGCCCCAATATACATACGCATATGAATATCTTTTGACATTAATTGTCTGGGTTCCTTAGCCCTTGACAATTCGAAATTCATTTCAGATCGATGCCATAACAATTGCGTCAAATTAAAAAGTGAGCCAGGTTGGAGCTTGGAGCTCGGACACCATATCTCTTGTGTGTGTTTTGTTTGAGTATTTTTTGTGTCTTCAAGTGGCACGTGCTTTTGTGATCGGTGAAACCGCTGCTCGCATTTGTTTAGAGAAAGGTTTCTTTTCAAACCAATCTTATAATATACATAACAAACTGTGACAATGCAGCTGAATGTTTTGAGATTGATTGGGCCCTGAAAGTGGGGCCTTATTTACAGATAGAGTTGGATTCAAAGGGAAAAGATTAAGGTCAAAGGAACTTTGACAAAGATATGTCGCAATTTTCCCAAAACATTATTCCAAATAATCATTAGCATTAATTAGCTCAAATCATTAAAGTTGCCAAACAACTGACCCGCAAATGTAGGATAGTCAGGGGACAGATTCCCAAAGATCCTGGTAACCATTCCCTGAATGCTGGTAGTCAGATCATCAATAAACTGATTGAAACCATGCTAATGACGATGTTTTTTTGCTATTGATTTTGATTTCATTTTTTTCCTTCTTACATCTGACATTATTTTTTACTATAAATGCGGGAGAAAACAGAAGGGAAAGGGAGGTGGCAGCCACTGACCGTTAAGAGATCACATCGAGAAAAATGAAACCAAATCGATCGATTTGTAACGTTCGAAATGAATTTTTATGTGCCTGCCGCGCCCCTTTTGGCTGCATAAATTTCGGGGGGAACAAAAAAAAGTATATACATATCTGAACCGAAAAAGGTAGCGAGAGCACCGACCATAAAATTAACATCTTTGACACTAAGCTCTGATTTACTTTTGTTTTAATGTCGCGGAACTCTTTTGTTCACGTGGTTCGAACTTGATTTTTATACGATCTGATCGCTGCTGAACCTAACACGCCTACCTGTCTTGATCGCATGGGATTTGCATAAGGCATAAAATTGGAAAATATCGCTCTAGTTAAGGTCGGAAGAAGCACACTTGATTGGCCAAGATCGAACTTTGAAATTAACTTAAATCTGTTTAGTAAAGTTGATTTCCATGACAGCTCTGATTTGGTTTAAATATGCTTTACATTTTTATTAAAATGTTAGCTCAGTGGTTTGATTGGATCAACTCAATAAAGAATCACGTTTCTTTATTATAATCCTGAACATGGTCTTTACTCTAATGCGATAAACTAAGTTGGGCAGGAATGGATTAATTTGTAAATGTTTAATGTTTAGTAATTTATAAAAAGCTTTCTGCTTGATTGGCTTTGAACTGTAGATAGATTAATTATTATCTGAAAAATCATGTTAATAATAAAATGTTAGAAGAAACAGAGTTGTAGAAGACAAATATAATTTTTTTAAATAACAAGGTAATAAAATGTTGTTTAAGCTTACTTAAAGTCTAATTTAATTTAGGACAATTTACTGAAAAAAACGAAAAAAATCAATTTATAATTGTCAATAATTTAATTTCTTTTTGAAACCAAATTGTCTTATTTTACCCAAAATAAAGCGAATAAATAAGGTAAAAATTGTCATATTTAATTTGTTTTTTGGCGAAATTCAAAACTTTAGATGTTGGCAGTGAAATTCCAAGTATCCACAGTTTCTGACCCAAATTACCAATCAGAATCCAGTTGAACCCTTGCTCGGGTACAAAGAGGAGAAGAGGGGGGCACATGAGACAGGGGCTAAAGAAAACACGGCAAATCCTTGTTTAACCTTTGCCCTCTAGCCGGCAGCTATTTAACTTTGGCAAACACATAACATGTCCAAATTTTCGCACCGACAAACTTTTCGCACAGCTTGAAATTTCGCCTTGGGCAAAGGTTCTCGTCCCAACCCCAAGGAAAATCCGAGACGGAACGGGTTGGACTGGAATTTGCATGTGGCAGAGGGGAAACAACAGGGGACGTGTCGCTCATAATCTTCACGCAGTCCCCGAACCCAAAAAGCTTCATCCAAGGGGATAATGGAACATTGATTATTATTTTGATACCACCACTCAAAAGTCTTGCAAATTAAGTACGCATTTATCTCAAGTAATTTGGGTTCAAATGTGCCGCAACTGCGGTCAAATTGTTGCACATACTTTCGGAGTTCTCAGACGAAAGCCCGATGACATTAAGCACACTATATGTATCCACAAGATACTTTTGCCCAGCCAAACTGGCTGCCATCATATGGCCACTTTGGCCCTTTGTCCAAGGAATCGCCAAATGGTCTTCCTGTAGCAAATGGGCCGTCATTGGGTTCGGTTCGGTTCCTATAATAAATGGTTGTTCGGCAGGACCAACGAAAACATCGCAAAAACTAGCAAAGTTTTTTCCACTTCTTTTTTTGTGATTTTATGCTGGTTGAGGGTTGTCGCTGGAATTGTTATAATTTGGGATTTTCGTGTTAATTACTCTTCTATTATGTTTATGGGGTGGAACCGGAAGTTTGGTTTTGGGAGTAAGGAGGTTCCCTAATGGGGGAAATGGAGATGGCGTTTGCAACAAAAGTTTGTATAGTTTTTTTTTATAGAAAATGTAACTGTTTTGTATTTTATTGACGGGGTAGGTTTCTTTATTTTTTTTTTACCAACTTTTGACTATGGATTTTTGATAAATCTTCAGATTTATAAGCTAAAGATAAGAAGTACTAAGATTCGAGTTTTGCACACATAAATCATTGCAAAAATATAGTCTGAAATTTATTTTTTTAACACGAAATCTACTATAAATCATTTATATTATTTGAATAATTTTTTTTACTATTGAACAATTTACAATTAAAATAATAAAATAATGTTTTAAATCAATTTGATCTAAAGACCTATGTGTTTACAAATCATAAAATTGACACCTTTACATAAACGATTAGTTTGTACATAATTAAAAAAAAATTAACTTAGACCTCAACTTTCAGTAAAAGGACACTTTTACTGTTTTGAAGATATTTAAGGTCCAGATTTAATCCATTTAATCTACGTGTAGATCGTCCAGCTGGCAATTATTCAATTAGCACGGCGAGTGACGCGTAAAAATAACGCGTTCCAAGACCCACAGCATGAAACAAACTCGAACAAAGGTCAAGCCGGAGGATGGGAATCAGGAGGACTTATCCTCTCCAAAGCACATTGAACAGGCTTAGCTGGATGGGGCTCTTAATTACGTGAGATTCATACGGTTCTGTATGGGAAAATGTTTCCACATGCTTTGGCATTTCCGTTTCCGCTTGGCGCCAACTCGCATCTCTCCTGTTGCCAAATCGTTTTCAAAACTCAAGTGGCGTAAATTAATTACAGCACCCACTGTTCGCATGTGTGGGGCCTCCTGATATATCTACTTTTATGGCTTTGTTTCCCTCCCAGCCAACACATTCTGTTGCCAAGGCCTTCTAATTGCTCTAAATGCTCGGTGGGCTCCGTTTCGTTTTCGATTTGGGCTCGCTTAGGTGGCTGCTTTTTGTTTCAAATAATTTAAAGAACTGTTTTTGTTATGCAAAATCATGGCGAAATATTTTAATTGCACATACGAGTGGATGGAGGCTAGCAGGTGAACATAATAAAATTGTGTTAAGGAAATTGGTATTTATCAGGTGCTTCAAAAAAAAACATGAAATAATATTTTTTAAAAGTCAGCCAGTAAAATCAAAATTATGTAGTTAATTGAATAAGATTTTATTAAGTAAACAATTTTTGTGTGTACTAATGTCGAAAGACATCGAAATTTTAGAAAAATTTTTTTAAAACATTTTAAACAAACAAAATTAAAAAAAATGATTAAATTATTAATAAGTTAAGGGGTTAGGTGGGTTTCGCAAAAAAAAAATTGATTTTTTTTTTATTGTCTCATAAATTAATATAGAATCTCAAAATTATTGTCCCAAAGTTTTAAGTCGATCCGAATAATAGTTTCGGAGATACAGTCCTTAGAATGTGCGCGCGCAAGGCCAAGTGCACTGCTTATCAAAACTTTAAATGCGTTTTCTCAAAACTGTGTTTTCAAAGTCGGTTGTCAAGATTTTTCGGAAACTACTCAACCGATCTTGATGAAATTTTGCACAGGCCTTCGAGATATGATTATCTCTTAAATGAACGTAGGATTTTTCTTTACGTTGACAACAACTATTTAAAAAAAAAAAAATGTTAAAAAATTTCACCAAAATTTGAATTTTTTTGCAAAAAAGTCTCCCAAAAATCCAATTTTCACTTTTTTTAGTTTTCCTTCGTTCATTTACGAGATTTAGGTTTGTACTAAAAGTAAAAATTGGTTTTTTTTAATTTCCGATGATCCTGTCAGGAATTGTGCTGACAACGCGAAGGCACCTTTTTCTGAGGGGTCACCGGAAATGACGTCACAATTTTTTTTTATTTAATTCAAAAATTATTATTTAAATATGTATATGGGCTAATCCTGCGTTGCGGACGTTACATTTGTACGCAAATTTGATTGTTAAAATTGACACAGCTGCCGTTGACGTGGGTATATTTTCATGAAATATTTGCCATATGCAGTTTCTTGAGTGCACTTTAAAACTTATTTAAAAACAAGAGGTTAACTGTTTTTGAAAGAAAGTTATGCTTGCTCAAAGTTCCGTTGCGGACGTTACAAAAAATGGAAGTAAAATTTGAGGTTTGTCTGCATTTCCACATTTATTAGCGAATTAAGAATAGTTAACCAAAAAAGTAAGATAACTAATAATGAAGTGTAATGTATGACCATATCAATGCAGCTTAAAAAAGAAATATAACTAGTTCCGTCAATAAAAATAATCTTAATTTAAATTTGTTGCGGACGTTACGTTGCGGACGTTACACTTCTTCCATCAAGCTAAAAAAGGTGATTATCTATACTTTTAGCCACGATTTGATAGTTTTTTTTGACTTGAGAAAATAGTTTAATATGTAAACGACACTTTGTGAACAAAATGTTATCACACATTGTCATTCTAATAGGAGAAAATGACAAATGAAAACAGGTCTAAAAAACAGACAAAAATACCAAAAAAAAATACTTTTTGCTAATATTAATTAGTTGTACAAAAAAAATATTACATTTTTTTGTCCATTGCTTAGACAAGTTTAGTTCCTATGATTTAGGAAAAAATTGACAAAAAACCATATGGAAATATGTTTTTTTTTAGCTTTTTTTGTTTTTCGGGCTGGTTTCAAAATTCTCGGATTAGCCCATATGTAAGAAACTTAAAAGTTTTTATTAAATATTTCATTCTTTATATAAAAAAATTTTTTTGAAAATGTGCCTTTTTTTGCCCGGGAAACCCACCTAACCCTTTAATAAGTTATGTGATTAAAGTTTAATAAAACATTAAAACAGCTGCTGAAAATAAGGTAATATATAATACCCATTACAAAACAAAAATCCGACAGCATTTCTAAGACACTTGCAGAATCGATGAATTAAATGTTAAAGATTTTGAATATATATCGTATTGAATTTTCCGAATTTTAAAGAGCGTATAACATTCTTCGCCTAAAAGAAGGTCATAGTCGCCTATTTAATTTTCATAATCTGTAAGCCAAGGTACTTAAAATGACAAACATTCTTCACAGTAGTCTTAATCTACTGGTTATTTCTTTTCTTTAAGCTATTATTGACAGTTGTAATGAATATTTTATGAAGACAACTGGAGACCGAACATCTGGCCACTGTGCACAAGTGGTTTAGAAAGGATGGGATTCCCTGCTTTATTTTGGTGGACACTTACCTAAACGCTGCCTTTGTCTCTTTGCAAGGACCAAGGACCTCCCAAAATGACTTTATGTGGTCTCTTTCGCTTCCTTTCTCCCTGTGAATTTTCGTTAGACAAAAAGACAATTCTTTAACGCAAAATTAAATTTTTAAATACGCAATTGTCCTTTTTGTACAGTTGTCCTGCCGATGCCGATCCACTGTCTTTATACTCCAGTGTGTCTTTTGAAGCGAACCGCGCGACACAAAACAACCAAACAATTGACAATGACAATTGTCCTGGCCTGGAACTCAGTACGGGGTTCAGTCTCCCTGAAAATTAGCATTTTCGACCAAGTTTCGAGTTCCGACTCAATCCCTAGAAGTAGTGCCATAAGAAGTGAGGAACTGAGGAACTCAGACCCACCGCAAGGCAGAAATGAGGCTCATAAAACTCTGGCAACGAGACGAGAGTCAGGGCAATAAAAGTAAACCAGCTTGAGAATCGCGTGCCTTCCAGCAATATTTGCATTGCCTCCTCGGCCGACCATCACCATCGCCATCAGCCATCCGAGTGTAACTGTTGCGAGGTGTGATTTATAACGTTTGTAAAAATATGACAGACTTGTCGTATAAATTTTCATATTGTTAGCAGCAGTGCAAAAATGCCACCAAAAGCATCTCCTCCTCGAGCACCTTTTGTGTGCTCCCCCTTTTTTTCGTAGCCATCCTCTTGCGTATTATTCCCGATTCCCGATGATCTTGGCCGTCGGGGTCACCAGCTCTTTGTCCGCTTTACAGGCTGCACGTGCTTTTTCTGTGGGGTAATAAAGCATTCCCCATTCCCCATTGTTTCTCCTCAACGCCAAGTGCCTGAAACTGAATGGGTCCATAAAAATATACATATATAAATAAATATTCTTGTTTAGATATTTTTATTATTGCATCGAACTGAAGAGGCTGAGGCGCAGGAAGTTGGTTTTCTGTGGGCGTTGAGTTGGTTATATTCTTAACGGGGGTGATCACCGTTTTTTTTAAGTCAGAAACACCTTCAACGGGAGCTGAAATTGATTTAGCTTTAAGCTACTTGAGGAGTGCGAATTCTTTACTTAAGTTTTGTTGCGAAGGTAAAGGAGGCACTTATCATAAATAGTTTGAGTATTCTATATTTTTGGAAAGGGTACTACAATTATATATGTATATGTACTTATAAGTATCTAGTATCTTTAATCACAAATGAACTAAAAAAAAAACCGAAATAACAGTGTAATAAAGTCTGAACAGTTTGCACTATTGCCTGTAAGATAATAATAATAACAATGTTCTGTATAAGAACTGTGTACATGAGTCATTACGAAATGGTACAACCTAAGACAACTTCGATTAGTTCTGCCACTCGATGGATGGACTCATGATGAGAAGCTGACACAGCCCACCCACTTCTGCCTCTTATCGGAAGAGGCATCATAAAATCACGGATCGCAAGCAGGTCAGTCGTCCTTGATCAGCAGTCAGTGCTTCGGGTAGGAGTGACTGTGAGGCGTTTTCGGTGACCTAAAGTTATTAGGCAAAGAGTGTGACCTTTATGACGGCTCGGCCTTTAAGTCTTTCCGCGATCAGCGATCGGAGATATTTCAGATCAGCGATAATCCTAAGTAGAAACAGACGCAGAGTCGCGCGATCTGTTGTGGGTATTTCCATATTTTTTATTTTTCGGTTGGGTGGGAAGGTCGCGTGTCCAGGGACAAAAGCTAAGTGCCAGGCCCATTCCATTGTCCGGCTAATGCTAATGCCTTTCGGCCAGGTCCTTCTGCTGTTTGGCCTTATTAGTGTGCCGTTTTATTGAAGACAGGAAATTCCGAAATTAACCCAATCCCAACTTCCGAGAAGGCGAACGATTAGCGCTTCTCTGGGCTGATTTCTACGCTTCTGTGAAAATTCTGTGGAAATTTCACACATCTTTGCGAGGGCGGGGATCAAGGCTGTCTGTGCCTGCGATATATGCATCGTCATACAGATGGCTAAGTGTATCCGATACTTGATACTTGATTGCGTAATCCCTGAACTCTGAAAGTCTGAAGTCCCCACCCCGTCCTCGTCGGCCGAATAATATATCCTGACATATTAGACAATCCCGGATACAAAAGGTAAAAACGCAATACAAAAACATTAGGAAACAATTGAAAATGTTGAAACATAAATCCCCCCACACCCCACTTCTCCCCTGGCCACTCGAGACCCTATGTACGTACATATATCCTTGTGTATCCTGCGCAATATATTTGTAACTCCTGTTGTTGTTTTTCGTTATTGTTGCCGCCTTTCATTATTGTCTGGGCAGAGAGCGAGAGGGAGGGATGCGCAGATAGAAGGTGCGAGGGAGAGGCACAGAGTTCGCGTCATCGTTTCGTTACGTTATTTTTTTTATTTTCGCATTGTTCACGTTCTTTATTTTTTTGTATTTATTATCCCTGATATTTCCTCTATATTGAATGGGAATTGGAGGGCACTAATTTTTATATATGGAGCAACAACTAAGTGCGCATTATGACAGCGTTTGGCATGGGTTAATTGAACGACTACCCCAACTAAAGCGAGATTGCACTGAGAGAAATGTGTACTGAACTTTTTCGAAACTTAATTTGTATATGAATCACATAATTTGTTTTATTTTCTTATAATATTTGTTAAACTTTATTTAAAAACTTTAAAGCATCATGTTTAAAAACATACCTTAAAATTTATTAAATGTTAAAAAGGGGATCTTAGCATTAAATGAAAAAATGTAAAAGTTAATATCAATAAAGCAATATAAAACTATTTGTATTAAATAAAACAAAAACCAAAAATGTTTCTAGTATAAACAGCCAATCTAAGCTTGAAATTCAAGCAGTAGCGTGACAATTGTTAAACCTAGAATTTGTTTTAAACTAAATTTCTTTTAAAAACCTTGAAAAAAATATTTTAAAGGAGAACTGTATAAAAGTAATTATTTTTACCTAACATAAAATTATAAGAAATGTTTTTTATAAGTTCTCCCAGTGCATGGATAAGCAGGCATAACTGTACCTAATCACACTCATCGAACAATACCACTTCTCACTCTGTAGAACTCTCCTGACGATGACCGGATGTTCTGGGGCATGTTTCATGCTGATCTAATCTGACATTTGGTAGACAATCAATGCATCGCTGCACAGATTTACCAATAAACAAATTTGCACATGGAATAGATACTCACGTACTCACGGATGCAGGCCAGAAGATACACAGATACATTCTGCGGCGGAGATTAGCGTTTTACGCTCGTTTGAATTTTTATTATACTAAGCTCGAGGATTTAAAACTGCCCATTGTTTGGCAATTGAAGAGGGGTTGGCCCTGTCGATTGTTTTCAGAAGAGGAGTTTTTGAGTTTAGGGTCGGGAGGGTGGCTCATCGAAATTGGGTGCGGGGTGATGCGTCAAAATGTAACTGTCAGATGGATTGGTAAGCTCTGATCCAGAGACGACACCTGAGCGACCCGAGAGACCCCTACTTCCAAGTGAGCAGCCTCAAAAGCGAGATCTATTTAGTGAATTGTCACGGTTCTAAGACGTTTAAAAAGCCGAAGAGACGAGACACACAAGGTGACTGGAACCAGTTGGTCATGAGATCCTGCCAGACAGTTTGTCGCCACTCCAGGGCCCATTCAGCCATTCAGACAGACATGGAAACATGGAAAACGAAACAGCAACAGAATGCATATAAAGCATTTAAAAGAAAATAGATTATAGCATGAATGAAATGAAACGAAATGAAATTTCAGAATGATCTCAGCAATTCTTTACTAATCTACAGAGCACAGGGCCCATTGTTGCTGCTGATCTTGCCAGACATGCTGGCGACGGCGATCGTCGAACAATAAACCATCGGGTGGCAGTGGCAGGTAGGTTTCCCTCAGCCATCTCCCACTCTTAGGAGCACCCTCTGGAGGAAAGGAAGTTCATGTGGCCCTGGCCATTGTCCATGGGTCTTAGTTTATGCGTCTTCCACGGATCCGATCCGAAACGATCCGAACCTATCCCATCATCCGATCCCATTGTTGGCCACACGCTTTTCGTAGAACACTGTGCGACAAACAGTGGAACGAACACTGAGAAACACTGGGAGAAACGACTTCTCCGCATCTTTCTATTCATCTATCTATTCTCTGTCCCATCTTTCTGTTCATATTCTTCCATTATGAGCATTTATTTCGCCGCTTTTATGCCCAATGTGTTGCCTGCTTATTAATGTGGAAATGCCTCTCCAAATTGGAGTGTCATTTGGTTTGATAGCTATGGCCAGAGACAAAAGGATCCACCGTCAATGCCCAACCAACGAATTGTTAGGGTAGAAGCCCAACCCCCAGACCCATAAAAAGAGTGTGAAAGGAAATATTCAGTCCGATCACAATGGAAATTGTTACAATTCAAGCGACGTTCACTTTATCGAGGTTGACATGCTAAAAGTGCCACTGATTGAGGGGAAACCATGATAATAGAAAACTAATATGTATGGGGTCGTATAAATATATGAGTTGGCTTTGAAGTCTTACTGCAATGACGAAGAATATTTTAGACTTCATTTATAATAACAATGGGACATATGTGTGTTTATAAAAATTAGGCATTTGATAATTTTAAAACATTTAAAAATATGGCAACAATATATTAACAGCCTATACAAATTAACGTCATTGGTAAAAAAAAAATGTCTTTTTTATCGTTAAATAATTTACTAAAACTTAGTTCTAGATATCTATCTTGATATAAATTGACAAAAAATAAAAAGATATTACTCTGAATTCACGCAGAACTGAACATATCGTGTTCTGTAAACTTACATTTTAACCGTCTTGGGATAAAGCTAACAATTATCTTTTATGGGATGGGTTCTAAAAATACTTGGTTGGGACATTCAAAGGTATAAACGTACTATATAGGAATTACTTTGTTAGTTCTTTAAAATAATATTATATAAACTATTTAAAAAAGGTTTTTACTTCCTCTTACTTTAAAAGGATCTTAGTCCCTACTGGTTTTAAAAGGAATAAACAAAAGCAAATGGTCTCCTTCGTAAAATATTTCTAGTTTAATTTAAAGAAGATTTGTGTGAAGTACTAGACTTCTTTTGCCTCATTTAACAATCGAAACACAATAAACCAAATCCTGCTCAATTCAGATCAAAAGAATTGTTAGGAAAATACAATTCTCATGGATACATATGAGAGCACTCGAGTCTGAATCAATAATCCCATAATATAAATGATGTCAGATCAAGAAAATGCGAGGGAGAAAGGGACGGGTGCATTTGCTTATGTAAACCCCTGGTACATAAAATATCAAGTACATAAGTATAAGGTGAAACCCAGACGCCGACGCGCCAGACAGTCTGTCGCCAGAAGAGAGAGAAGAAGAGCCCGAAGAAGAAGATGCAGAAAGACAGGAGACAAAAGAAAGAACCAAAAGGTAGCAGGCGAGCGACAATGAGAGCGAGACAAAAGTATGTGCACTGCACAAGAGGATCGCTTACAGAGCAAGAGTGCGAAAGGGACGGCGAACAATAACCTCCCACTCAGTGGTGGTAAGTGATCTCGTTCAAGATCCCGGGTCTCAACGCTACGATCTCCACGATACCTTCGATTCTCGGGCCCGTGCCCCGCGGCCATTTGACTTTTGTTGTGCCTTGCACTTTATTTTCATTTGTTTTGGGAAATTCCCAAATAAAAGGTAGTTAAAGCCAAGACAATGCCCACACAGAACAACAGGTAGTGCCTGCAGGCGAGTACAGTCCTAGGGTGACATCGGGACATCGGGACCAAAAAGAGGAAAAAACACCTGAGGCACACACAGCGGACTTTCCCAGGCTCGATTCTAGTCCAGCTGGTGTTTCTGCTGCTGGAAAAACAACAACCATGCAGCGACAGGAAGGAGTAAGCCGCTCCCTAAGCCGGCTTTTACTTATCAGCCCAAAACGACAGATCCCACAGATAGGATCGAACGGACTTGCCAAGTTAGCCATGGCCAGATTTAAATGACCGCAGCTCAGCAGCGATTTGTATAATTAGAAGCCGCATGCAAATTGTGGGAACTTCTGCCTCACTGAGCCACCGATTTTACACCGAGTAATGGGTGGGAGGATGGGAGGGTAGGGACGGTAATTTAATACCAACAAAATTAACAAGTTTATATTATATACAATATTTTTTTGCCGTTACAATACTTGTAAAAACGTGCTCAATTATAGACACTTTTCTTGTGCTGTTTTTATCAATTATTCTTACAATAAATAATAAGTATTTTAATCTTTAGCTAAATAATTGGGAATGACCTAGAATTGCTCAATGTTAGGCTGATTCAACTACTGACACCACTGATAGTTTTGTTAAAAATGTATATATACAGTTGCGGTCAAAATAATAGCACTATTTAGACCTTTTTAAAATGCAAGAAAAGCTAATTTAAAAGCAACTTAAACAATTTTAATTTTTATTTTCTTAAAGATAATACTATAAACTAAGTGGGACTTATATTCAATACGCCCTTTTACATTAGTTTTATATTTTTTTAAGATTTTAAAGTAACTTGTTGCTTTAAAAGTATGTTTTAACATCATTTTATGTTCCCTCAGTGCTATTATTATGACCGCAGCTTTATATTGTTATAAAAAATATAAATACAAATTGAACCAATAAGAAGTTATTGAATATTAATTTCATTTATGAATATTTTTATCGTAAAACTAAGTAAATAAAAAACACATTTTTAAAAAAAATTATACGATATCGGGTAAAAAAATAAATTGAACTTATATTTGACCTTTTTCTAATGCCTACTTACTCTTAGCAGAAATGCAAGTTCAGTTTCTAAGCCACCCAAATGTCAAGGCCTGCAATGGGTTAAAGTTCAAAAAGATGATTTATGAGACCTAAATCGAATTCAAAACCATTTTCAGATCCGACACAATAACCCAGAAAACTCAGACAAAATGTCAAACGAAATTAAAGAAATCTGCGAAATTCGCCTTCGTTAGGGAATCGATTGTCAAAAAGAGGAAAGGTCGCGGGTCGCGAACCCTTTTTCGCAATGGTATTTTTGTTTTCGCCGTCAAAAAATCAAATCGATGCGCCCTAGATTTATCCAACCCTGCGGAAGATGTTCACCGAAGGTGATCTCACCTGAGCAGTTGACAAAAATATTATTGAAAGGGAAAAAAAAAGGGTCACGCACCTTTTTGCATTTGCAAAAGGAGCATAAAGAAGTAAAAGGGGCTGGGGTCGAGGTCTTGGGTTTTCGACTTGATTGAGTTTTTGCGCTCGCTGATCTTCGATCGAAGCCTTTGCTCTTTCGATCGGATCAAAAGGTGCAAAATAATTGAGTTCGAAAGGTTGCGAACAAAAAATTTGCAAGCATGTAATTGTCAATTCTCTCCTCCTAAGATTTTATTTTCATTTCATGGAAAGGTCGCACCATGAGGGGAAGAGTTGAATTTAACTCCTTTGTTGTTTATTTATTGGCATCAGATCTTGGCCCGGCATCAAAGTAGAGCAGATCAGTCTGAGAATCGGCAAAGGGTTTGATTTTTGCATTCGAATGCGAACAATGAATTCGTAATTGCAATAACATGCTAAGCAAAAATAAGAAAAACTAAACTTTGTCCTCGAAAAAGGCGCCAAAGGGAGAATTATTATGATCTTTGCGAAGGGGATATAATTATGATTGGATTGTATAGGATTTCCCAGTCTAATCTTGGCTTTATGTAATGCAAAAATGCAAATTACTAATGGGATAAGTTGTTTCATAATTAAAGGCGTGAAATTGCTTGATTGATTTTTATTTGTCTTGAATCTGTTGTGGGACTTTCTAGAAAATGTATTACGAAAGATAATATTTATTACCGAATAAATCAATCATCAATTCCCATATTCTAATTTGAATGTTAAAACCTATGTCGTTACTTTATCATTGACGAAGATTAAATGCTCTTTTACACAAATCAATATGAAAACCAATCTCTTTTAAGATCCCTTTCAATGATCAGTTTTAGTTTTTATTCCATAAAACTCTTGAAGGCCAATTTAAATATCTGTTTCAAGGATCTATGCAATCATTTTTGCGATCACTTTAAATGTCGTTAGCGGTTTTTCCCCCCAAGCAATGACATTTTCACTTAAAGATCACAGAGCAGCAACCGAAGTATCGCAAAATGAGCAATGCTAACTAACAATTCAATAAAGTATCACTTTACCAGGGGGTCGGAGACAGAATTTGCATTGATTTCTATGACCATTCAAAACCAATCAAGTGTGAGTGTGCGATCTTGCCAAAGCGATCTATATGCAAATATGGTGGATAAGTTTGTACAAAGATTCAGTTTCATTGCACAACAAAGACGAATTGCAACCGTGGCGAAAATCGAAGAAAGGAAATCGTCTCCGGAGGGGAGGGAAACTACCACCCGTCATTCGTTTCAAATCGGGGATCGATCGTGTGACATTTGAACTCGATGCGTAGCGAAGACGCCTATTTTCCTTTTTTGCGAATGCGAATCCAAGACAATTGGCATGGGCCGCTCGCATTTGCATGCATCTCAAATTCATTGACATCGATCGTCTTGACTACTGTTTGTTGATTTTCAATTTATTTTTCTTGATTTTTTGCGCAGCGATCTCAAATGCCATGGCAGCTGGCGTTTGCCAATTGCGGTTTCCTGAAGTGCAGCACACCATCAAAGTGTCATCCATCATTTTGATGGGTTTTTTGCATTTTGCGCAACGTTTGTGTTTTTGCTTGTTTACATGTTGTGCCTACTCGACGCAGAGTCACACGGATCTCTGTAATTGAATCTTTTATCCTGCCGGGCGAATCGCTGGGAAAACTTTTTGCATACGCTTTAGAAAGGGAAATATCGCTCGGGTCGCAACGAAACTTTGAATATCTTGTTTAGAAAAAAAAAAAAAATTTTAGGATGTTAGCCCAAATTTTAGAAAATATTTAAATATATTTATGTATGTATGTACCTATGTACATATTACAGGGAGAAAAGTCGTTAACAATCGAAAAAAACAAAAGTTATTTATTATTATTATTATTATTTATTATTATATCTTTCTGATACTTAAAAAATGTGTTTGCAAATAAAAATTGTTGCCAATTTTGATCTAATAAATCTAAACAATAAATAATTTAATCTTTATTTTTGAATATATTCAAAAATGTATCTTTAATTGTTTCATCTAAACAGGTTTCTTTAGGTGTTTAAATGTTAAAATGTTTTAAACCTATAACATTTTTACTTCACCTACCTTTAAAATTTATTAATACCACTGTTAGCGATCAGGGAACTTAACCATTATTATAATTTATTCATGTTGGGGTCCAGTCACTTTAACTAGCAATTAACTAATTATGAAAATAAAAAACTATTCCGTTTTGGGGAAAACTTTGATACACAAAAGTTAGTAAATTAATGAAAAACTGATTGTTTACCTGACAAATTAAATCTCAGAGCAAGGTCATAAACATAAATTATTATTTGAAATGTTAGTTGACAACAATTATAGCAGAAAAGCAGCTTTTACTTCTATTTAATGTTTATTAAAACATGTTGATTACAGTTTCCCAAATGTTATTCTCTGCCCTTTTCAAACCTCTCAACTTAACAAGAACACTTTCAACAAGGGCATGCCAGAAAGTCAAATAAATTTGCATGAAATTCGCTTTGTGTGCGTGGATGCGTGGGGGTCTCCTTTCACAATGGCAAGGAGCAGCCTAATGGGGCAACTTGAATAATAATTTTCCACTTAGCCAGGCCGGGACGGGTGCTGTGGGTCTTGGCCGGGTTTTGGGATCAGTGCCCCAACTAATCAACTGTCAGGGCCAAAATAACTCAATTAACTTTATCTCGCCGGCGAGTTCCACAGAATTTCCAAATGCAACTGTCAAAATTGTTGTCGTGTGTGTTGGAAATTCGAACGAATTTCGAGATCAAAACAATATGGAAATGCATTTCTCAAAGACAAGAGCCAGACCAAAGCGATCCAGCCATTGATCAGCCCCACATAAAGTGGCGACTGACATTTCCACAACGGCCACGATGACTTTGTATGAAATGCGTTTCGATGGCAGTTAAGTGGAATGCACTGAAAAATAATATTTATGATAAAAAGAAAAAAATTTTAAAATTCAAATAAATCTATTCAGTTGGAAAACAGAGCTAAACAATGTTTTAATGTGAATAAACAGAGTTCGTACAGTCTTTTGCACTTTTATTCTTTTTCTCTTTAAATATCTGCCAAATAAGCCCCAAAGTTTGCACAAATATTTTATAATAGATCTTACCTTTATTAAGTCATCGTGTACTAGAGTACATAGAGTACTCTAAAAATGATTTAATATGTAAATATTTTCAATAATACCTATTTATAATTTTATGAGGAATTATCATGTGAGTTTTTTGAAATATTAATCAAATACTGATCGGTTCCAAAAGAATTTTAAGTTTCTTTCCGTGTGTTGTATGGCAGGGAGAAAAAAAAGGCAGACACGCAGCTGGTGGTTCCAGCCTGTCTGGTGTTAGCCAGACCAAGTGGCGACCCATCCACTGCCAACCACTTGTCTTGAAATGTTTTTTCACGGGGGGAAAATGATTTCTTTCTTTCCGCTGCTTGTTGCTGCCTGCCTCGAATTAAAAGGCAGCACCAGCAATCAATATCCAATAATCAATAGAGCAGCAACATTTCCATTTTTCCAGCCGATGTCCATGCATCTGCATCCACACAAATGACAAAAGCGCATCCACAGTTGTTACTGTATCCGTATGGGCAAACAATGGCAACAACAACCACATCCCCAGCCACAGCCAGAGTCACTCCTTCCCAGATCCAACAACAATAACAATGACGTTGCCGCAAAAAGTTTCTTGTGAAGGCCCCCAGAAGAAGAATCGAACCTAATGAGTTGGAGAGCAGCACTTCGGGGACCGATCGACTCGGACCGGTTGCCCACGATGCAGTGGGATAGAAAGATACTATTTCAGAGCCAAAATCTCCAAAACCATGCTACTTTTAGAGTATTATTATTGGGACATCATATACTTGTAGTTTCATAGTTTAATACTTTCATATCTTTGTCAACTGATGGTCATGTGATGATGAATTCCACCAAGAGTTATAACAGATGCATTTTTATTAAAAAGTGCATGTTAATTTTTAGCAAGCTTGGGAAAAAGACATAAATACTAGAAAAAGTTAAATTTTTGTTTTTAAACTTTTTTGTAGTACCTACTCTTCACTCTAAAAAAAATAAATAACTATTAGGTGTTAGGTTTAAATACATATATTCAACTATATACAATCATTTGCATCATTTACATGACTTTTGAATGCTGCCTACTTTTTTCAACAAAATTTGTCCCTTAAATAAACTTTAAAAGTCTGAAGTGTTACGGAAATAAAATGTAGAAATATAATAAAATAAATAAAACTAAACGGCTTTAAAATAATAAATTATTCTTAAGTGTTTAAAATATATATTAATTTGTATTAGTTGAATCTATATGTTTAAAACGCTACTACATCAAATATTATCAATAAAGGACCCATCCATTAAATTAAAATATTTTTTTAAGAACAATATTTAACTTCCCATCCCATTGTACCTCGTGAACGCTTGTGCTCCGGCTGTCTCTGATTGAATCCACTATTTATGCGCTTAAGGTTAATCAAAGCCCATTCCGGCAATGCCTTACACTTGGACCTGGAGAGGGAGACAGCAACAGAGACAGAAAAGAGGGAGACAGGCAAACAGATGGACGGAATGGACAGAACGGGAGGCCGGCAGAAACAATTGGAATTTTTTTGGTCGCGTCATAAATGCCAATGAATATATGGGGGAATATGAAAAGAACGGCCGCAGGATATGCTGGCCCAGTGCCATCCATAAATAATCAAATTTTATGACTTTCGCGGGCTCTTCTGGGGATTAACCAAGAAAAGAATCCGGTGTACACACATGTATGATATTTATATATATGGGGCACCATGGGGCGCCAACCGATTGTCCATACTCAACGGCCTGTTTGTTCTTATTAAAAGAGAAGGCGGCCGCTAAACAAAAATCTAAAAAATGTTAATGAAAATCCACACTATCGAGAGCTTAAGCACATCTTTCAAATATCGTTTTATTAGGGATGGTCATATACGTATGATATATCAGTGTTAAAATAATATTATTGGATAAATGTTTTTAAATAAAAAGAAAAGATATTAACACATTTTCTGCTAATACAAAATAATTCTGATTTTTTCTGATTTTTACTATACATGTTATAATATTTTTCCATATCGATATATATCACTAATTCCTTGTCTCTCCTCACCCTCCATACCTATAGGAAGAACTATGGGCTGGCACTTATTTATCACAACAAATCAGTGCGAGCACCCACACAAAACCGATTCGACACGCGCCCAAGGTGGGCTACCCTTTTTTTTCTGTATTCTGTATTTTTCCCCCGAACTCCACAATTCAGGGCTCCTCCAGCCTGTCCACACGATCAGTGCAATTAAGAGTCGAATCGGATCGGATCGGGTTCGGCTTGGACTTGGGCTGGGCACTGTAACAAGGTGCTAAATCATTGGCACGACATTAACCCCAAGCTATGGCACACTTTATCAATGCAAAAAACCAAAAATGTTGCGCCTATCAGCGCCAAAAAGGATAATGTCTGACTGCAATAACAACACGAACAACGGCAGCATCAACAGCAGAAGAAATCTGGGCGGCCAAAATGATGTCCATTCGGTTGAGCAGCTAATGAAAGCGAAATGGCTGAATTACGATTGCCACACAGGATACCTTGGGCCCATGGACGTATTTATTTGGGCAATATTGGATAACCATAAATTTGTAGTATCGATTTTAACACTTTCGTGATGTGTTCTTTTAATATTTACTCTTTGTATAGCTGAATTTCTTCAGGTTAATCATATTTAGAAAGGACCAACTTAAAGTTTCCAACAATATTTAAAGTTAATATGTACTTTTGTACGTTAACTTAACTCCGAGAAGAATTATTTGTGCTTTAATTTTATATTTAAATCCAAATCTGTTACAGTTTGCTTATAAACTGAAAGAACTAACCCCTTTATAAAAACAATCACTGATGTGAATTATGCATTACAAAAAAATCTATTGAAATTGTACTTTTTATGAATTTCAAAAGGAGATTTTATTTTTGTAAATTTTGCTCCACTGTGCATTCCCACCTCATTCCTCACCCAAAGTGCGAAAAAATAAAAATGCGCAGCCAATACAACGACAACAACTTCAACGGAAAAATGGCTAGAAAAAATGTGTAAAAATTGTTTGGATTTTTTCACGATGCCATTTCCCTTTTTTTCAGGCTCCTTCCTTTGCCACTTTGTTCCCCCACCATTAAATGGCCATTTGTAGTAGTTCATATGGTGACCATCGGTAGTTCATTCTGAGCCCAGCAGTTGCCAGTTGGCAACATTGTCATGGCTGAATATTTATGGCCCAATGGGGACATGAGTATGCAGAACAGAACAGAGCCCTTTGAGCCAAAGTCAACTCCCTTTCAGCTTCTCAGCCATTTATTTCTTTGATCAGCCCATGTTTGAGGTATTTGAAAAGTGCCATTCAATGCCAAATGTTGGCCAGAAACTGGGTCAAAAAGCGTTTGCAATAATGACTGCCGAAAAAAAACAAATCAATAAATGAAAAAATTATTAACGATTGAAAAGTAATAACAATAATGAGAGCGAGCGACAAAATGATCAAAAGATATCACAGAGAAATATACAAAAACACATATAACCATTTATAACAACTGTAACAACATTAACAACGGACACTAACAACGAACAGTGGCAGCAGCACGAGAAAGCTTAAGAAAACATAACAACAAATGATACGGAATTCGCAATCAATCAAATATTGCTTAATAATTAAACAATTCAATAAAATCAACAACGAACACCGCGCAGTTATAATAGCAGTCACAAAGCGAGATAATGGGAGAGTTGAAATTTATTTTTAGGGGGATATACTGACACTGTGATACTCTTGAGTTTTTGCTGATTAAAATATAAATAAATATAATATAATAAATAGTGAAAAAAATACATATAAGGGACGTTCCATATCAACCCGGCCACCCACCACTTTTTTTTTTTTTTATTTAATTAAAAATTTTTATTTGTAGTTTTGGGCACTAAACTAGTTATATTTTACCTCATACTTATTTTGTTAATAACACTCGTTCCCCAAGAATCGCAACTGAAGGATTACTCCAAAACAATTAAATCTTACGAACGGAAGACTATATAACCATGAATTTAAAAACATTTATCTAAATGTTTTCAATACCCTTTTAGCAAAAAAAGAAATTGTCTTAGGTCAGACCATTATGACTAGTATTGAGTTTAAAAGTCAAAGAAATCGGAATAGCAGCCAAGGGCCAGTGTGAAATTGACCAATTATATTTTTCACTCACAGCTCCCATAAAGACATACTTTAATTACTTTGTCTTGGTGCAAATTCTTTTGAGTGAAAGGTTTTTTATAGTTTCTTATCAATTTTTTCCATGGCACATACGATTGTTTGTAATATTTTCATAGAGAAAATTTGTAAGCATTTAAAAATCAGAGACTTGCAATCGAATGTGCTTTGGAAAACACTGATAAGAAACGCTTAAAAAATCGCTACTAATTACTCAAAAGACGGCCCGTACCTTGAAACAAGTGAACTAAAGTATGTCTTTACGGGAGCTGTGTGTGAAAAATATAATTGGTCAATTTCACAACTGGCCCCTGGGCTGCTATTCCGTTTTTTGACTTTTAAAAACTCGATAGCTTGGTCATCAATGGTCTGACTTAAGACAATTTTTTTTCTTTGCTAAGGGTATTGAAAATCAGATCAAATGTTTTTTGATTCATGGTTATAGAGTCTTCCGTTCGTAAGATTTAATTGTTTTGGATTAAACCTTCTGTTGCGATTCTTGGGTGAATGAGTGGTCGTTTTTGAAAATTAAGTATAAGCGTGTGTGTAAATGATGAGAGGCTCAACACCCCAAATAAAAATTTTCGGTTTAAAAAAAAAAAAAAAGTGGGGTGGCCGGGTTGATATGGAACGTCCCATAAGTAAATGGATTTAAAAATCTACTACTGGGACACTAAATTAATAAATTTAATATATATACTTTATTGATAAAGTTGCAGAAATGCTTATTTTTTAAAACTCAGTTAAAGAAATCAGTGGAAATAAATGAAAATAGTAGTTACTGGTACTGGATAAATAAATAATTTTAATAACTTTTCTAAAATGTTTTTAAACAGATTTTAACGCTACCAAAAAGTAGATTGTCATAATAAAGTTTTAACTAATTGAAAAAGAAGTAAAAGAAATCTGAAAAGCCAAGCAAGTTTCTTAGAATAATAATTGCTTATTAAAGTTTAGGAAATTAAGTTGAATTTGTCTTTGCAAATTCTAGGTTAAAGTGAAAGGTTTTTATAGTCTGTTTGAACTATTAAAGTCACAAGACACTCAAAATTGATAATGCGGAAATTATAGTTATCAGATTTTTTTTTCGAGCACCGCTACAAAGAACGGAACCATTTTGGGAAGCAGTCGAAATCAAAAGTTGTTGCAGCGTTTTGTTTGGGACCGTTGTTTTTGGGCTCTTTGGCTTGTTTCTAAGCAGGGCTTTGGTGGCACATTACCGGGCAAAATATGACAAATATTTGTTGTTTAGTTATTGAGCGGCATGAATAGGCTACCCTGGGCCGCAATCCGATTTGGGGGCTTTTGTCACTCGATTGGTTTGCTGTCGCTGTTTTGTCTTGCCTTTCTCTGCCGCCCTTTGTCGCATTCGCCTCGCTACTTTTTCTGGCCGTTTCTTTTCCCATTCGCCCGTTGACGCTTTTCTTCAGCCTTTGTTTGTGCGGGAAATTTTAATTATAAGCAACTTAATATCGAAGGAAAAAGCCAATTGTCATTGTCGCTGTCGCATCGGTAAGCTCATTTATCAGTGCGATCGCCTATAAGAGTTCTCGAGAAAGGGGAAAGGAACGGATGAAAACTTTTGGCTTTGGGAAAATGTGGGAAAAGTTTGTAGCCATACCCACCCATTGTTTTTGCTTAAAAAAAGTCAAAAAGTTAAACTTACATGAAAGATATTCTTTTATTTAAAACTTATTATTTTGTTTGAACTATCAACTATTTTAAATATTTTTTGGTAACACTTTAAAATTGTCTTAAAAATTTAAAATTTAGATAACTTTATCAGAAATGTGTGCAACAAGTACATTTGTGATTTTAAATAATTTAATAATGTGAAATAAACGCAGCCATAATTTTTCGAAATTTATAAAGTCAAGATTTATGAGTTTTTTTAAAACTATTTTTCTGTTTTTTTGCATACCTAATGATGTTAACTGAAAAACCTATAAAATAAATTACATTACAAAATTAATTTTCTCAGTCATGGTATCAATTTAAAAACGGATATTTGATATGGTTCAATAAGATTTTGATAATTTTTAAAACGGATTTATCCTAAGGTTATTCTTACGGTCGGATTCTTAATCTAAGATTAAATAAGCGTATTTAAAAACCTCTACTTATAAAGCGGTTTTAGAGCGCTTTTTTCGTTGAGTGTTATTATAGTTTTTAATCTGAAAATACAAATATTGAATGTGAAATATTCATAAAATGTCCTTAAAAATGTCAACAAAACTTCCAACAAACAAAAACCTTTTGTTTTTATAATAAAGACTTTATAAAATCTACATTTGTTATTTTATTTTCATAAGAACATAAATGAGTTTTCTCATGTTAAGCCAAACATCTGACACAAAATTTTAGCTCTAAGCTCTCGAACCAGTTTGTAACTCTATTTACAGCTACATCGTTGTCAAACCTTGACCACGTTACGTTATCCACCCCACTTCAGTTGGCTTTTTGTCTCGAAAACAACGTGAAAGATGGAAATTATTAATTCACAGCAGCCGTTCACCCGTTTCCCCTCCCCCAAACTCAACCCCCCACCGAAGGCAAAACGAGCGCATCTTACAGATACAAATCACTTTCGCGCTGCATCTTTCAGCACGTTCGTACGCATCAATCACAACTACTTAAACAGCATATGAAAATATGACCAAAACAACAAAACAAAAGCCAGAAACAAAAAACCAACAAAATATTTACGGGTTTTTTGTTGGGCTTCACGCCTTTAAGCCGACAGATACAGGGAAGAATAAAAATGAAAGAAAAAGGTATAACAAAAATAAAGAAAAGAAAAGAAAAGCCCAGAAAAATAATGAAAATATCCCTTGTTACATTGATTCAATAAGTTTCGGCTTTCTTTGAATGACTGAAACGCGTAGTAATTGTGACTTGTTTGAATATAATGAAAAGCATAAAGGTACACTTACTTAGGTTATTTACTAGCGATGGAAAAAAATTACTATAAGATTCATTTCTTATAACTTATTATAACTTATTTATAAGCTTGGTAAAATTATTTAAGTTTACATCCGTTTTCCCATTATTATTTCAATATTTACAATAAACAAATCAGTTTTATAACATATTTAAGATTTTTAAAATTTCCTGTTTGTCAAAACTATTTTTTTTAAGTTTTGCCTTACGTATTTTATAATCAGCATAAACACATAAAATTGGCTATGCTACAAGACGAACTGCTTTTTCAGCTCCCTCCCCGTCCAACTTACCGACATTCAGGGGCCTCTATAAAATTGCTACAAACTTCCTGAACAGTTTTTATCCCTTTTACTTTTTTAGCAAAGATGTCAACGGGCCGTTTGGGTCAGTCAGCCAGTCTGGTTATTGTCTTGTCTGAAACTAAAACTGGGCTGGGCAGCAACCACCGAGGGAAAACACATTTTCTCAGCTTGTAAGTTGAAAATTTTATGGGCCTTGACTTGGGGTAGCAGCGTCATTATCATTAAATTAGGGTAAAAGAAAGGAAATTTATGAAGGCACCGCAATGGGATGCGCTAAATTTTCCTTTGACTCCTTGCACCTCTCTCCTCCTTTTATTTTTTTTGTGACTTTTTTGAACATTGGCAAACTTGTAATTTATGAGGCTGAGAACGGAGAAGGGACAGAAAGGTGCCTCCTTTTTTTCCAAGGTGTGGCCAATTAGTGGCAGCAAATGGCAGGAGCGAGGAAAAGGTCTTGGGACAAGGACAAGAAGGTAATTTTCCAACCCAACCACCCACAAAAATATGCTCTCACTCTCTCGTTCTCTGCAACCTAATTGAATTGAGTACAAGTGCCAAAATCGCTTAGGGCTAATCCGATTTGCGGTGAGATCTGGATTTGGAGAACCCTCCAAGGAATCCCTGCAAAATCTTGGCTTTTACTTTGATAGCCCGGAAAAAAAAAATTGGTCATCGCACAAAAAACTGGACAAACACTCATGTGCACTTGAGTTTCCTTTTCTTCTGTGGCCTGTCCCTTTGTGGCAGATTTTTCTTTCATATTTTTCCGTTTGTTGTCAGGGCGAGGCGAGGGTTGGGCGTAGGTGGAGCTCTTTTGGCTGGTCAGTCAGGCGCAAATTATAAAGGAATTAATGGCAGATCCAAGGAGAAAAAAGCCACACAATGGCCATAAGAAAAAACCGCACACAAAGGGAAGTTTGAGGTTTGGGAGGGATTACGGCCTGACAATCTTGGCGCAAAAATTGCCATTTAAATATGCACATAATCGTAATGAAGCCCTGGCTGTCCTGGAGCTAAGCTGATTGATGGCTCCTGCCAAAGATGATGTAAGGATCCGAGCTATCCATCAAAGGCATTGCCACAATTTCAAATGCAAGTAACGTGTGTCTGTGTCTGTCTGGAAGACTAACCCACTTAAGACTGTCATTATGATTATTATTGATCATCAGCCGCGGAGAGGAGTGAATCCAGAACTGGATTGTCCCGTCTTGTCTTCATTTGCATGGCGAACAAGTTCTGCGGATTAGCTAGCCAATGTTTTGGGAAAACTTTTCAGCAAACAATCCACCCAAGGGCAACACACAACAAATGAAAATGAAATTGAAATGGAAATGGATAGGACATGGCACTGGGAGCTTACCATATGAAGGGATTAGCGTTCTTGCTTAATTTTTTCTTCGAATACATTTTTTTTTTATTCGCAAGGGGACTGCCAGCTGTCAGCTTAGATGGCTAACTTGATCTTAAGCTGTTTTGGTCATGTGAAAATTATGAAAAGCAGGCAAACAAACTTCGGACTCTGGCGACAGACAATGAGTAACAAAAATTGCACAAGATTGCAGCGATCGCGTTATCGCAGAACGATCAACACTCGCATTACTGGCCCCTAGGTAGGAATATACATATACGGATTCCCACACGGGACAGCGGGACATCGGGACGACTTGAAGTGGTTCAACTAATCAAAACTGACAAGGCAGCAGAGCGGTCCGGGATCAGGTCTTAAGATCCCTCCGATGATCCAGATGAGGCGAGGGTTGCGGAGGCTGGCCGGAAGTGCGAGAGGAGTTCATCAAATGGTTAGGTGACAAAAGGGTTGCTCAAACTCAGACTTACAACATCCGCATACCGACCGAGGTCAGGTATAAGACAAAGACAAGGGTCAGAAAAGTTGCCCCCGTTCGTCAGCCGATTGACAGACCAGACACACGGGGCCAAAGTTTAAATTAAATTAAATTCATGGGTTCAAAAGTTGACAACAAAAATCGAGGTGAGTCGAAAGGATAACCTTAATGAAGCCAGGATGCGTGACGACGGGATGGGCAATATAAACTGGTCAGCTTCACTCAGAGATCAACGCCGATATGGTTCTTGTAAGTAAAACTGTTCCTGGGAATGTTATTTGTTAAGAAAAAACTTCAGGGGATGGCTAAGAAAAAACTTCAGAGGCATTCCAGTTTTGTTTGTTTAAATTATTTTAAAGCTGGGTGCTAGTTTAACATACTCTAAAGTTTTCGCATCAATTTGCAAATTACAAGCTAAACTGTTAAATTATTATCACATGAAAGTGCATCTTAATCCAATAACACTTTTTAAACTTGTTACTTGTAGAGGTTGCGAGATCTCGAGAGCTTTGGAATTAAATATATCGATTACAAAGATTCTTTAGAGCAAGAAACAAAAAAGATTGGTACAAGATGTAAATTACTTATTTGCATATACTTAATGCTGCAAAAAGTTTATTATATATTAAACATCATCATTTATTATCATTAATATTTTATAATTCAATCAATTGTGAACGTTTCCCTTTTGGTCACAGTTTATCTAGAACAAATTTCATGGTGATTTAGCACAGATATTCCATTAGACATATGTCTGAAATGCAAAAAATGGGGTTTGATCCGTTTTGCATGTGGCACAAGCCGCATTCACCTCATATTCGATTTAAACTTCATTCTTTTGAAAGTTGCTATTTTTATTTGTTGCTGAGATGCGTATCATAAATTCGCATAAATTATACAAAAGGGATGGCAAAATCGATACGCAAATTTTCCAGTAATGAAAAGTTTGCAAAAAAGAAAAAGGAGCCGAGTAAAATGCGACACACGCAGACAAATGGAAAACATTTGTAACGGCCATTAATCGATGTTTGTAATAACCGAATGCAAATCGTATTGGCGAAGGGGTTACAGTTGAAAGGGCGGGCGAGGGGCGGGGAAAGGGTGACAGGGGCCGAGGGGAGTGAGTCACCCGTTTAATGAAGCCATTAAAAGAATTTTCTCGATTCTTGACATTTGTCAATCGCTGGGCGTTGCCCATAAAATAAAAATTTGTGAATTTAAAAATTGGCAAATTTTCAATGGGCTACCAGGACACGCCTCCTGAGGTCTGCAGATTTATAAAAAAAAGTATATAAAAGGTTGACTGCTCTGTTTTTGGACTTTGTGGGGTGGGCAAAGGGTTAAATGTGGTTCCTTTTATTGTCATGTTTTTTTTTTTTTGGTATTTGGCCGCGTGTTCGTAATGACAAAGTTTGGCCATTAAATTTCACCATGCTTCCATGGAAAGTTTTAGGCATTTGTCAAATTATAATTGCTAAATCTTGTCCAAAAATGTTACAAAGCCGTTAGCCAACTCACACTTGTTACCACCGAAATACAGATGTAGATTGGGCAGCAGCACAAAACTGGAAATCAAAAGGGAACCAGAATGCGAAAATAAAAGAGACTGGAACCGTTTCAACTTTAATTTGTATTCAATCAGAGCCCTTCTTCGGGTTCCTCACGGTCACTTTCGCCCTGCAACCAGGAACAATCAATGCTCATCAGCAGTGGAGGATCCTCCGTGATTTGGGATTTGCATATGGATGCGCTGACCCTCGGCCCGACAACACAAACAAATAAACAAAGAGTTGCTACACTTATGTCGCCTTGGGCAGTTCATCATATTCTGCGGCAATCGGCGGCGAGATGATCATCCAGATCCAGATTCGAGATCCAGATTCGAGATGATCGCGGTCCGCAGCTGCTGATTCCGCAGTTCCGTTTCCCGGGGTGAGTCAGCCTCATCTCGCGATCATCTGTGAATTGTCTTTAGGTCCTCGAAGCCTCGAGTCCTTCAAAGGTTCGCGCGCTGTCAGAAGCAATCAAGCCGACACACTCTTGACACAAAACGATGCGTAACTCTTCGAGAGCGAATTCATCATCATCATCATCGTCATCAAAAGGATCCGTGACCAGGGCCGAGGGCGCGCTAATTTACTTGACTTGATCTCGCCATTCCCATTCCCCTGCCTCTGCCTCTGTCTCTATCTCTATCTCTATAGTGAATGTACATAGTCCCCTTTCTTGCCCGATCTTGATCTTGATCGTGGTTCTGGAGTGGCCTTTTAATGCTTGGCAGCTGCCCGGTGGGTTCCGATCACAATGGTGCCCGCTAATTGCTGACTAGTCATTGTGAGTGGAGCAACTCCGAGGATTGAAATGTTAAACTAAGTTTATTTTTTACGAAACCAGAAAGTATATAGTTACGGGGGATTCAACAACTTGGTCTTAAAAGGCTATTACATCTTTTTATTTGCGATACTCGAAGAGTAAGCAAATACTGTAAACGATCAAATGTCTGTCTGTCTGTCCGTCCGTCTGTCCGTACAAACATCGAGATCTCGGGAACTATAAGAGCTAGAGCCACCAAATTTTACACACAGACTTCTATAAGCAAAGCGCAGATCAAGTTTGTTTCAAAACCTGACCACGCCCCTTTTTACGCCCACAAACCGGAAAAAACTATGTGGTGTCCACATTTTTAATGTTAGAGAAAAGCCCTTATAAATGTTGTTTGTATTGAAAATATCTACCCAAATATCTAAAAATTTTGAAAATCTGACCATTTTCAAGAAATTAGTTATACAATTGCGTTGAAAAATTTTATTGCGCTCGAAAGTAGGCAAGACATTTTTGAAGAGGGCGCTAAAAATTGATTGCGCCCGAAAGTAGGCTAAACTTTTTTGAAGAGGGCTAGCTAGCTGTTTTTAAGGAGGGCAATGAGTATCGCAAATATTATAGTCGGGAAACCTCACTATAGCGTTCTTTCTTGTTTTTATGTGCATTTTTAAATAATCAAATTAATTAATGATTAGTTTATGGGCTTGTTACTTTTACTGAAAGTTTTCAGATATTTTGAATAATTTAAATTAAAGTTTACAAACAAAATTTAATTTAACTTAATTTTTCAACGATATCAAGAAAATATTCATACCGTTTATAAAGATAACTATCATAAATTTAAGAGCTTTATTGTATACCTATATTTTATGTAATTCAATGTCATGTTAGTAAAATTACACTTTCAACATCAAATGAGATAACAGTTTTATAAAAACCATGTTAAATTTTCGGCTAATATTATTTTTATGCGTTTAGTAAGTTGTATAAAAACAAATTTAAAGATAGGTACATGATGACCATTAAATTACTTTAAAGTGATAAATTTTATAATATTTTAATATTAACTATTTAAGTCTTATTTCCGATTTTCTTACCGTTTACTATTGACAACTTGTAGTTTTGACATGGAAAAGAAATAAAAGAAAATCTCGGGGAATCTTTTGACACTTCACAACAAAAATTAACAATAAATAGATTAGTAAGTTCTGTTTATTCTTGTTTTTTTTCTTTTAATTTTTATCCTTTCTGACATCTTATCAGATCCATTCAAAGATACAATTGGCACTTAATGCCTAATTCTTTTAATCCGAATCACCTCTAACCGATTCCAGATAGAACCCTCTTCAGCAGGTTACAGAAAATATTGCAGAAAGGAAAAAAACACCATTTAACTCAGTCAACCAGTTAACGCCTCCACCCAGAGGATGAAGACCAAGTGACAGAAAACTCATATTATGGACGAACCAGGAAACCCTTCAACTTGCAGATTGTAAGGAATTATCAAAGAAAAAAAACTGAATAGGAATTCAAAGAATCCTATGAAAAGCGCAACAAGACACAAAATAACAAAAATATAACAAAATATAATACCTGACCGGACTGCCAGGAGAATGCATGTAATTGACTTTTGTGCTCGGCATTTTCCCTCCATTCATGAGGAGAGTGAGAGGGTCCACAAAGTCGGAGGCGACAATTCATTGAGCATCATCCAGACAAACTGGCGGCAGACCCTGGGGAACCCACAGAGCCATCCCATATATCCACACATATTCTTTTCAGCTGCGTTCTTTTCGGATCCCGAACGAATCTCTCAATGGCGCAACGTCTTCGCACTCGACTCTCCTTCGGCCAAAGGATACGCCGAAAAAGTGTCAAAATTCCTATAATCCGCTTTAAGGTGTTTTAATGCCCAAAAACCCGGGACGTGGTCAGCCAGCCTCAGCCTGCCTGCCACCTTGCAGCCCCGTTTTGTTAGCCGTCCTGCTGCCTGCCTCGTTTCACATGAATGAATTTTCAATTTGCTGGCTGTCCATTGTCTTGGCAACCGGCACAAGAACAAGAAGAACAAGAGCGGCCCGCGTCCTGCCATTCAGGCCATTCGAGTCATTCTGGCCATTCGATTCATTCGAGCACGTAGGTGTTTTTTGTCCGCGTCATTGTCTCTAACCCCGCAGCCCGATGCGAAGGACAATGGAACAGCGGGTGGGGCCAGCGTTACGAATGGCCGACAGGATAATGCACATCGCACCGAAAGGGGCAAAAGGAGAGCCACAGATGCAGCTACATACTGAGTATATATCCAAAAAAAAAAAAAAAAAAAAGAGCAGGGAGCCGTGAAAGACACTCGTCGCAGGAAGCAGTCGAGAAGAGCCACCAATAAACGCTAACAAAGTGCAGCCGACGCCTGCATTATGGCCAACAACTCAGACAAGGTCAAGTGGCCAATGGCATGATAAAGGATATTAATATTACCTCAACTTTTATCTTACATATTGTTAAAGTGAATTTAAGGGAACATAGCCACATCTGCCATTTAACCATTTTTAAACTTAATTATTCGTTTTCATGACGTACCCTACTACAAAATGGTTGACTAAACGGATTCCAAAGATAAACATCTTTGTGGTAATTTTTGTTTAGAAATAATTTAATTTATGTAAAGTAAATTTAGTGGGGATACCAATAACAAAGATCCTGTTCTCTTATATTTAACAAAGAAAAGATTTAGTTCACAAAATACTTTTTATTCAAAATAAAAAAAATTAAGATCTTTGAAACTTTTTTTTCTATGACCAATAAGTATTCTATTCCATCCATTCTATTTATTTTAAGGTAGTTTATGTAATTGGTAAATTTAATTAAATTTTTAAACTATATTATGTTTGCTTTACAACTCAATTCTATTTTTATTACTCATGTCTAAGATGCATTAATTTGGTGAACATTTTGAACGCAAAGAGTCCCAAACTGGTTTAGCTTCCATCTTCCCACATCGTATGCTGTTTTCAAATTATCTTAAATCTTTCCCATGTCGCAACTCCTATATCATCGTGTCCTTTTCTTGCCGCGTAATCGTCTGCATTGAATTCGATCGATCGATTGGCAGTCTGTCCTGACCAAGGCTACTTCCCCAGACTACCAGACTGCCCGTCCATTTGTAAAAACATTTTTTAAACATGTCTGGGACATTGACCAACTGTTTGTTTTTTTTCTTTTTATAATTGAAAGCCTGTGAACAACATGATTTAGCATTTTGATTGCACAATCAGGCGGGGATATGGACAGAAAAGGTAGCTCCGCTAATCAATTGGTCAGCGCGACAGGCTGTCTGGGTTGATTATGGAACTTTAAAAGTCCAAACAATCGCTTAACTGAGTCATATATGTATGTTTTTTGTTCCCAAATGGCACACAACAACATTTGCCAGTAAAAATAATAATTTATTTAAACTCACAGCATCAATTCACTTAAAAAACAAATGTTTCTATTTATTTAGAAACATGTTCTGCACAGCTTGTTAATGTACAGCTTTTAAAAACACAATGAAGTAAAATAAAACAACAAAGGAATATTGAAATTAGCAATTGTCTTGTCTTTAATTACTCTCAAAATGAAAGCATGTAAACAAATGATACATTTTCAAGCTGTTTCTATAAGTTTAATGTATCAATTTGTTTTTAAAAATATTTAAATGTTCGTTTTTATACAGTTAAACCACAAAGAACTCAGTAAACAACAATTTTGTTTGAGTAAAAGACGGCATGCATTTTTGTCCAATTTTTTTTGGTTAATTTAATAAAATCTATTCTTCATCAACTGTTTGTTTCTGGAAGCACGAATGGGCAAAAATATCTTTTGAGGTCTTCCAATGAAGTGCCCCACCTTTGCACACATGTACCAAGACCTCGAAACCCCGAAACCGTATGAGTTTCTGGTTTTATCTGGCCTATCAATCGGTGTGTCATAACTGCATTTGGTTTTGTCAGTTTCCGTACGGTTTTTCTTTTTTCCTCCTTTCCTTTATCAATTTGCTGCAAATCTGGGCTTTGTTTGGGCTGTGTCTCTGGAAGGATGGGATTCGCAAGGATTAAACGCACTCAGGCCCGATGATGGCAATCACATTTGTTTGCGACAATTGTTTGGCCTTCGATGGATCGATGCTGATTCCGATGCTTCGATCGTTTCGTGCAAATCTGTTTGCCTTGTGGCCTATGAAATTGTATCCGATGTTTATCTACAAGGGGAGTGGAATGAGACACTGTGGAAGGGCTTCCTTCAGAAGTCCCAAGCGGTTGCCAAACACAACCGAAATTTGAATGATTTTCCTCGGGCTTTCTGCTTTTTGATTAACATTAATGAGCGACAAAAAGTGCAAAAATTTACATGGCAACGGCGGCTTTTCTGCCCCCCCATTGTTGTGCGAGTCTTTAGAAAATGTTCCATTCAGCGTGACAGGAGCTGGTGAGGAGTAGGAGGAGTGTGTGGAAGCCTCTTCCACCTTGAAAGCCCATCCAGGCCCCAACAATAACGATTTAGGCATTAGAGCTCCATTGAAATCTTTTTCGTTGCGATTGTTGGGCTTCTTTCAGCATGTTGAGGGCCCAAAGAAGACGACATGCTCAACAAGATGGCAAATCCCCCGTCAGGCTGCTCATCATCACATCATTCTGCATCTAAGTTGCAGTCGGTGCATTGTCAGCACTTTTTGTCTAACTACTCATTAACATTTATTTGCAAGTGCAGAGAATGCCTGGCGAATGCAAAGGCAACTGCCATGATAAATATGACAAACAGACAATGCCCAGTTAGACAAACAGAAAACAGAAACACACAAAGGCGAAAATGCACTGCGAAAAAAAGGGGGTAGAATGGTGGAGAGGACTGAAGAATGGTCTCAAAGGTGGGAGAAAAGAGGGGGATCCTGATATACCCTATCAGGTCGAAACAGTTACCTTATATGTGGAAGATGTTGGTGATAAGTGATACTTTCTAGAGTAGGTTCTTTTTTGATATCTCCTTTATTTAATTAATGTCTTTTACTTAACATAAAACAAATTTGTATTTTACTAAAGAAACTTTTTACTGAGGTATACTGTATAAAATGATGAAAGTTTGTTATGAGGAATATTAAAATTATTAAATCAATAATGGTGGTGTCAAAAATTTACATTAAGTGCTTGCAATGTATTCAATAAAATATAAAAACCATTCTTTACAGCATACTTTTGTTTTTCAAGGTAATAAAAATTAGTTTAATTAGTTATCTTGTCAGTTATGACGTTTGAATAAATGTTTTTAAATGTTAAATTTAATAGGTTTTATCAATAAAATGTATCCTAAATGTCTTCGTAAGTGAAAATTACTTTAAAAAGAAAAGTTCGTGTTTTTCTCCGTTTTTCCATAACACTATCGGATTTAAAATATATCGTAACATACTTTTCTCCACCTTTTGAAATGATTTCAAATCTTTATAAATTTCTGTGAAAGCTTTGTGTTCTTAAAATTTACCAAACTTTGTTTTTAAAGAAATTTGTAAACATGCTTAAACAAAATTCAAACTACTTAAAGTCCTATCCCCACATCTAATTATCCCTTTTGACTCGAATATCCGACAAAGCCCATTCCACAGCGATTACAGCCATTTTAGGCATTCAGGTGAGTGCAGTGTATAATTACAACGGCCGACTAACAGAGGAAGAGAGACAGAGACATTGCCAAAGACAATGGACACAGCCAAGTACGTGGAGTGCGAGAAGGAGGACGCGAGGACGACAGAGCGAGAGGCAAGAAGCAGGTCCAAATAAATGGAACAGTTGCAGTCCATCCATCCACCCAGTCATCCTTCCATCCATCCGTACAGCCCTCTTTTCGTCATTTCGTCATTTCGTCAAGTTGGAGCTGGAAAAATGTGCACATTGTTTTCAACTCGCAATTGTTGACTGACAATTGGCAAAAAGACAGCAAGTATCCCCCACTTCCCTCTCTTTCTGCTCCCCAGACTTTGTCTCTATCTCGCATGTAGGAAAAGCTTAGGTCATTAGAGTCAAATTAAATTAGAGTGTTGGAAGGCAGCTTCTTCATATACTATGTACGTATTCTGTACTCTGTATTCTGTTTGCATTTGTCATTAGTTCGTTGTTAATTAAAATGAAGCCCAAGTGCCAGACGACAAAACTCGACTCGACTGAATGAATGGAAATCAAAATGCGCTAAAAACCGCCCCGAAACAATGGCAACACCTGCGTAATGCCCTCGCCCACCCAAAAACCCCGTCATACAAAAAGCCCTGAAACAAAGCCCGGCCAAATGCGAGCAGAGTTCCTGGGACTCCGGAGTTCGGAGGCCGGAGTACGCAGTTTCGAGCCGTTGTCCTGGCAACGACACCAACACCAACACCATAGCAAATTAACAAAACAATCATGTAGACATGAAAAATGCAATGTAAAGGTACTTTGCAGGACTATGTACTGCTATGTCGGCACATAAGGCTCATGCGATCATGAAAAGTTATATTCGGCCAGTTGGTAAAAATTTATTTTAAAGAGGTCAGGATATGTAGCTAATTTTGTTAGCTTTGGAATAAATTAAAAACCACATCTGAAAGTGGTTTCAAACTTATTTCAATCAAAATAATGTATTTTCCAAACCGTATTTCCGTTTTTTGTAATATGTATTAATTTGGCTAATTAAAGGTTAAGATTATTTATCACCGGGGTTTTTTAAAACCATCTTACTATTTTACAAAATGTAAAATTTAGTTCTTTCGGGACTTTAACTTTAAATTAGAGGCATCAAGTTCGAATCAACTTTAAGACTTTATACATACAAACTATGACAAATATGACTCAAAAAGGTTTTTTTGTAGACCCAATTTGGTTCGTTCCCACCTTGGCCAATATATCCACCATTTTGAGCTTGGAAATTAGCCAACGGAGAGCTGCTGGTAAGATGTCAGGCTCAGATATGTAAGGTTCAGTTCGATTCACAAATAAATGTCCATTAAGATTAGTTGATTTTGCGTTCGATAGTTTGTTTTTCTCCTCTTTTTTGAACGCTCTCCGTTGGTCTCTAAGCAAATGCGGCAAATAAACGACAAACACCCGAAAAGCTCACTCCAAGCGGTGGGAGCTCCTGCGGGGGAGGGGTGAGGGGGGTAACCACCCAAAAACACCCCCTTGTCCTCCCCCACAATATTCCACTTGGCATTTAATGTAACACGAAACCTTCCCCAACCAGAAGCATTCCAATTGGAAACGCCCATCGTGTGACTCGTTGTATAGAGGGAAACGGCTATAGTCGCCAGCAGCTAGACCGGTTGTCTCGCTCGCACGCCCACGCAACACCTGCTCGTTCTTTTTGCCCTCCCTCTGCGTTGTCTATCTCCTTCTGTCTAACATTTCTTGTCCCTGTCACTCTGGTGGTTCAAGTTTTTTTCCTGCTACTGCAATTCTTTCCTCTTTTTTTTCCTTTTTCCTTATCGAAATGTCACCTGGTTGTTGCGCCTCTCTCTCACCAATACCAAACCATTTGGGCTCTCTCTTTTGGCTTGTTGTATAAAGACGTTTATAAAGACGTTTATAAAAAATATTTAACAAACCAATAAGAAAGAAAGCTCCCGGAAAAAAGTTTCAAACAGAGCGAGAGAGCAAGCTTTTGCAGAGAGGATTTGTGGCAGTTGATTGTGTGTGTGTGCGTGGAGCGAAACTGTTACATAGCAGCTGTCTCACCGCCCCAGCCCCACCTGCCACGCCCCCCGCCCCACCGCCCACCGAAAGAAAGACTCGTTTTTGGCTCGTGGGTTTTTGAAGAGAGCGCGCGCCAAGTTTTTAGTAACGCGTCGGAACGGATCCGTTGAATAGCCGCCAAAGCGCGCTTAGATGCAGCAACAGCCAACTTGGCCAAGAAGAGCCGATCAGCCAACAGCTAGCGACGGTTTTAGCCCCCTTTTGCAAACTCAATAGGAAAAGACAGGCCTTGCCCAAAACATAAACAAACTTTCCCAAGTAAAAGTGAAACATAAACAAGAAAAAACAAATCACCCAAATAAAAAGATAGCATTTAAACAAAATAACAATAAAGTAAAACATAACCTTAGCTCTAACTGTGCTCATATGATATCAAATTTGATTGCCCGTAAAGTGCTCACACAAACAAACAAAAATACAAATCAAAATAAAGCCTAAGCGTTTAAAAAACAAACAAATATAGCAAAGAGTCGCCCATAAAGTTGTGAAATCCTAAGCTACTTATTTCTCTCGTTAAACTTCAACTCAAACAAGCTTCATTCTTTGAAGAAGCGAAGAATCATAAGTATCTTATCAATGAATGGAAACCAAACAACACAAATCAACATTAACTAGTGATATCCCATATGTAAAGTGTTCGTAAACAGCTCAAGCTCATAAAAGTCAACAAATTCAACATTTTATGGCAGTTCGGAAAGTGGAATAAGCGACAAAAACAAACCATAAACATACTTATATTAACCAGATGATTCGGTAGTGTATTCCGCATTTATGCTGCCATCGGATATTTAATTCCAATCGCCGGGAAACGGGAAATACAAAGGAAATGCAGAACTTTTCAAGGTTAGTTTATGGCCTAGCTATCTATAATATGTAAAAGGAATATTATATTAAATTTGCACTAAAGAAACCCAATGTTGTAATCTGAACTATTTTTTAAATTAAAGAAAATATTTATAATATGTTGGTAGTATTATATTAAACCTACTATAATTGCAATAACTACGGTTAGTAGGATGTTGCTTGTGCAAAAAAAGATTAGATTAAGATAAAGATATGAGTCAAAATTAAATAAAATTTTTTTACGATTACCGCTTAGTAAAGTTTGGTTTATGACAAAATGTAGTTTTCCACAGCCTTAGATATTTTCCTTTCTTGGAACATTCACTTAAAACCTTGAAAGTCTATTGGATTTACAGCAATATAATTTCACTTCTTATGTAAAATAAGCATTTAAGTAACCCTTTCAGCTTTTCAATGATTTAAATTAATTCATTGCCGCTCAGAACGCAATTTGAACAACTTGTCTTGACCATCAATTAGGTAAACATGGAGAGAGCACCACAAAACGAGTCTGAGTGCCCAAGATACAACAAGAATCAACAGATTTTATTGTTTGGATAATTTCAGGATTTTCCTCTTTTCATTTTCTGCCAAATCACTGTCGGAATCTTTATGCCGCCACTCGAGGTGTGTTTACTTTTGCTTTCGATCTTCCACTTGAATTAAAGCGAGCTCTTTTTCTTTCTCCGCGCGGAATTCAAAGCATTCAAAGTTGTGTTTGGTTAACTTAATTTCCAACTACATATAACTGAACTGAAAACCGACTCAAGGAATGTGAAAAGCTGCCATGAAAAGAGTCAAAAACCCCAGAGAACTGGAAATGACGCAATTAGATCAAATAAAAGTGACAGAAGTGGGGGAAAACAAAGTATGTTTATTAATGTTTGCACAAAATTTGCGACAACAATGGAATTTGATGTGACGTGCCCCCTTCACATAGAAATCGACTTTGGACCAGCCCACAAAAAAAGGCCATATCAAACACAATTGTGCAAATAGAATTTTGTGAAATTATTTCGCAAACCAGTTGTCAATCGAATGTTTGTACGCCATTCTTTCGGGCCACTTATTTATTTAATAAATTTGCTAATACAAGAGTACAGCCCAAAAAGAATTCTAATTAATATTCGGCTGTCTCAGTATCTGTATCTGTATTTTTGTGACTTTGTATCTGCACTCAGAAAAAAAATACTAAATTTTTTAAAATATAGAATATACAAACAAAATTATTATTAAAAAAAGGAAATTAATAAAAAAAAAAAAATTAATTTTTTGTTTTAAATATTATATTTAATATAAAAAAAAAAAAAAAAAAAAAAAAAAAAAAAAAAAAAAAAAAACTAAAAAAATATTTATAATAAATAAAGAAAATAAGAGGAAAGAAGGAGAAACCACCCCCCCCCAACCAAAAAAACCCAACTCCACTTCCTTCCAATAGAAAAAAAAAAAATTTTTTTTTTAAAAAAAAATTTTTTTTTTTTTTTTATAAAATTTAAATTATTAAAAAAAAAAAAAAAAAATATTTTTTTTTAAAAAAAAAAAAAAAAAAAAAAAAAAAAAAAAAAAAAAAAAAAAAAAAAAAAAAAAAAAAAAAAAAAAAAACAAAAAAAAAAAAAAAAAAAAAAAAAAAAAAGAAAAAAAATAAAAAAAAAATAAAAAAAAATTTAAAAAATAAAAAAAAAAAAAAAAAAAAAAATAAAATATAAAAAAAAAAAAAAAAAAAAAAAAAAAAAAAAAAAAAAAAAAAAAAAAAAAAAAAAAAAAAAAAATTTTTTTTTTAAAATTATAAATATTTTAAAAAAAAAAAAATTAAAAAAAAAAAAAAAAAAAAAATAAAAAAAAAAAAAAAATAAAAAAAAAAAAAAAAAAAAATATTAAATTTGTTTCTCTGCATTGCCCTTGGCACGAACTTGACACTAAACCAGGGAGGAGATACGCGCACGTTTACGAGGCGATTGTTGCGAGTGTGAAAGTTCTTAATTACAAACATTAGGGGGCCCAGAGGCTTAGGGCCCTGAGAAGATCCGATCCCAGCGGGCGGCCAAGACGACACTTTTGAATGGAGGGCCTCCAGATGCCCAGAGATGCGATACATTTCAACACAAAGTGGAGACACTTAAAGCTCTACCTGTATTGAGAAGACGGGGAGACTGCAGACTGCGAGACTCCTCTCCGCTGGCGAAGAATCCGAAAACGAATCCGAATCCGGCTGGCCTGGGGAGGAGATCTCCGACTGGAGCTCAGCATGTGGCTAAGCCGATCATAATTCTTGTTTGACACACCAACAAACGGGTGAACAAATGAACGAGAAGCACCAACAACAAGGCCAACTTGGAGGGGGTTACGAGTTGGGAGTGGGAATGGGATTCGGATTCGGAATGGGAATTTGTATGGCCCCCGAAACTCAAGTGGCCAGCGGGTTAATTTTACTCCTACTGCGATACGAAACAGAAGAACGACTCAGCAGCGCATTTCCATGAGAAAGAGGCAAGTGTCTCTGGTGGGTTATCTATCAAGGCTACTAGATTAACACCCCGAGAAGACCCACGCGTTTAGGCTTAACGGTTACATTTCCGTTACGAATAAATATCCAAGAACCGTCTTATCTATACAGATATGGAGGAGCGAATCAAAAGGAGGAGCTGGCATATTCACAGCAAATAAAAATATCTGGAGTGCAATTTGTGCACAGCTGGTGGTGCAACCGTCGAATCGGACGGTTTCCCTGTGGTGCAACCGAAACTGCAACTGCCACACTGCACCACTTCCAGAAAAATATCAGTTTTACATTGTCATTTTGAATTTTTTATTGCATTTTGAGCCACTTTAAAAATCTCAATCAATTGAAGTGGATAAAAAATAATAAATAACAAAATGTTTGATAGGAATTTTAAAAACTAAAACTTTTCAAAGAGACTTTAAAAATAAATTCCATATTCTCTGTTATGTTGTCGCGTTATTAAGTTATTTAATTAATTTATTGTTATTTAAAATAACATGTTGTCAAAAAATTTTTTCCTGTGCACCAGATCCGAGCACGAAATGAAAAGAGGAGCAAAAGTATGGAAGGCAACTTGACAACACAGAAATTTGTTTGCACTCCATAAGGATTACAAATATGCGTGTCCCTGTGGCCCCCACCCCCCTCTTCGCTTCTCTTTTTCTTTTAAAATAAATTTCATGCTTAATACGCATGCCCAATTTTTACTTTAACACCAAGTGGGTAATGCCCGGAAGCAGTGCAGATGTCGCCCCGCATAGCCCAACGCAAGTTATTGACCGCGATGTGTTGCAAGGGCCAAGAATGCCAATGGACAGGGCCAAAAAATGAAGGGGCCGCGGAACCTGGCAGCAGAGAAAAAGCAGTCGAATTGGACAGATAAAGATAAATGGATTCAGTCCAGGGTTGCTCAGTTCATAAAGCCAGCGGAACCCAGAAAAGTTTTTTAAAAATAATAAAATAAAATAATCTTTTTTATAAAAGACATTTTTCATTAAATTTTTTTACCACTAGAGTTTGACTTATTAACTGCTGTTTAATTGTTCAACTTGTTATTCGTGATTTCCTTAATGTAAAAAAAAAGTCAGGTAACTTTTGTTTTTGATGTATTTACCTATATTATTTAATTTATGTATCATAGGTACAGTTTTTAAGTGATTCAATGAAAAATTAATATTAGCCATATCCTATAGAAATGCATGTCATCCTTTTGTTTAAATCCCTTAATGTTTACTGTACATACAATACTTAAAACAGAACACAAAAACAGTGAATATTTTAGAAAAATAACAATGTAGATAAAGAACATCTACTATTTAACATGAGTTTTTTATTTTTTTATAAATATCTTTAGACTGAAATGTTTTAACTCTTTGGTGTTTTAAATATTTTTATATTTTTTGAATTTTGTTTCTTTATATTCTGCATTAATTTTTGTATTTCCATTAAGAAAACACTTTGAAATACTTTCTTAGTTGTTGGGATATTTTAATAAAAATATGAATCTTAAATGATTTTCAATGCTTAGACGTGAAATAAACCGAACATTTTGTCCCTAAAGGTCACATACATAAGACAAAGTAAAAAACAAAGGCTTCAAGCACTCCCATTCAACATTAATTAGTTGACTTACCGCACAAAAATAATTATAATATTGATTAATTCTGTGTTCGCTCGCCGACAATATGCAGACGTTCCCCTTCGCCCTCCCATGTGACCCCTTGGCCAATGGGGCATTGTTAATCAATTAACTAATTGATTCGAGCTCTTAAAAGTATGTCGTCTGAGGCCCATTCTTCGGGGACAAAAAAAACAATGGCAAGTGGAGTTGTGGACTCCTGGCCCAAAGCCCAAACCCACTTGCGAGCAGCGCTGGCAGTTGCCACCTCAACTCGACTCGACCGAAATTGGATTCGAAGCCTTTTCACTCCTTGGAGGACTGGGTTTGGGTTTTGGGTCTGGGTCTGGGCATAGCCCATTGTGTGGGCCAAATGTCAACCCTTAAAACCGGGCGGGATGCACAATAGCAACAACAAATGAGACGACTACGACGACGACGACGTCGTCCATCCTTTCCATTATGCGACGGGGCACTTGAAACCCATTTCTTTTCCATTTTACATTTTTTTGTGTATTTTATTTGCACCCAAGCCGCGTTGTTTTGGACACGGTGGGTTGAGCTGGTCATGTGGCAGTTGATAGGCTTCAATTCTCGTCCTTTCAGTGCCACATGTGCGTGCATTATAAGCGGGATTTACGTGGTCCACTTGATGGCCCGACTCCATCCGCAACGTGTTAAATACGGCCGGGGCAGGGAAAAGGGTCAAGAAGCCAGCGTCCGGCTAAACGCTTTCAATTTGTTTAATGGTCCCCTTCGGATTCGGATTCAGATTCGGATTCGGATGCGGATTTCCTCGCCCTCTGCAAGATCTCGAGGACAATCGAGTGCGGGCGTGCCGGGGACATATGCCCGTTGTAAGTGCTACCCCCATCCTAAATGCATATATATGGCCTGCTATTTGGCTCACATTATCCTCGGCAAATGTGTCATCTGCAGTGGATATTTGCATGGACTTCATTTCACAGTCTGATCCAAAGGAGACCTGCTGCCCCTTCTCGGCTAGCTGGATTTCCAAGCCATTAGGCTGAAGCTAAGAAAAGTGAATGGGCACTACTTATTGGAGATGTAAGGTATCTTATATTTAAATAACAAATATTTGGCTGAAATGTGATATCCATTGGATGGTATTTAATCGTAACTTAAAACATTTAATTTATTTTGTTAAAGTTACGTTTGGTGCTCAAAGTTTTTTGTATTAATTATGCATTCAAAAGCCAAGCCAAGTTTTATAAAAACTACACTTAATTATTATTCAGTCGTTATTCGTTTTCGGACATTGATACTACCAATTACCAAACAGAAAGAAGCGAATATCTTAATAGATGGATTATAATGAAGTTTTTGATTAAATTTTCAACATTTTTAAAACAAATTTGTGAGCGTTTAGACATGTAACGTTTCGAACTGTTGAAAAAAAAAGAAACAATCGAAGTCGTTTATTTTTTTTTACCTGAGTTAATAAACTTTTATTTAATTTTTTGGCTGCAAATGTTGCAGTACTGTGGAACCCCAAATAAATAAAAATAAATTTTAAAATTTAAAGAAAGTGATTTCAATATCCTTTTAAAAACTGACTTGTAAACCTTTTATTGCAAACCAAGTTCACTCACCTTAAAACCTCTCACTATTTTGTTCACTAGCCCGACGCATCCAAAACTTCTCACCACCACCAGTTCCAGCACCACTAGTTGCAGCACCACCCAGTCCGAGTCCAATTCCGCCCGACGGCTCGAGGGCGGCCCGGCTCCAGCTCCGTCTGCGATATGATGGAACGTCTGTCCACGCACCTGTCGCTCACCGGCCTCTCGCTCGCACACCCCCTGCAGACCCACCTGGGCTCCGGCAGCGGATCGCACCACCTCGGACAACTGGCGGCGGCGGTGCAGCAGCACCATCAGCACCACCACCAGCAGCAGCAACAGCAGTCGGACCAGGGCCTGGGCCACTCCCACTCGCACCACCTGCACGGGCAGCAGTTGTCGCTGAACCACCAGCACCACCACCCCCACCAGTCGCCGCAGCACCAGCAGCAGCACCAGCACCACCCGTGCAGCAGCAACAGCAGCAACGGCTCCCCGAACGGCTCTACGGGATTGGGCCTGCATCCCCACTCGGCGCTCCACCTGGCGCACCACCACTCGCAGCTGCACCAGCACCACTCGACTGCTCAGCAGCAGCAGCAGCAGAGCCCCCACCAGCCGGCGGTGTCCTCCTCCTCCTCCGGCTCGCACCACAGCCAGTCACAGTCGCTGTCCCACCAGCCGCACAGCAACGGCAGCTCCCAGCTGGGCGGTGGTTCGGCCAGTGGAGCGGGATCGGTGGCCGCCAGCAATAGCCACCACAGTGCTCCAGCCTCCAGCAGCGTAATGGCAGCCGCAGCAGCCGCCCACCTGCACCACAATTCGCAGGCGTCGCCCATCAGCAATCTGCACCAGAATATGGGCAGCCTCATGAACAGCGGCAGCAGCGCCAGGTGAGTGGATTGGGAGTTGAAAATTAAACTCACTAAATTTTATATTTAATATATAACTATTTTAATAATTTTTTAAATATATATTTTTAAATTATACATAGAAACCTTTAACGATTTAAAACCACAATTTATGTAACAATGGCTTATTAACATTACGAGTATTTAATGTTTGAAGATTTTTATTTGTTGACAACAACTGGTTCTGAAGTCATTTTTAAATTTTAAATCCAGAAAAACCTTGTATATGTATACAAATAATAATACATGTATTAAGAAGGTGTCAAATTATTATGTATTTTTAAAAATTTTAAATGGTTTTGTAATTAGTAAAAATCCCTTTTATTAAAAATAAGTATTCGTGGTCTTGTTTTAAATTATTTTAAAGTAAGCTTATGACGAACAAAATTTTTAATCAATTTAAAGGAAAAATATGTTGATATAAAATATACATATTTGTATAAACATTTGTTAGCAATCGTGAAATAAGTTTTTCTTAAATCCTTAACCCCGTTACTAACTTAACCCCGTTTTCCTCCCATTCCTTAGTGATGTATTCTTCAGCCTGATGATCCAGAACACAACGAAGCGCCAGAATGAGGAGCACATAAAACGTCCAATGAACGCGTTCATGGTGTGGTCGCGTCTTCAGCGGCGCAAGATAGCTCAGGATAACCCGAAAATGCACAATTCAGAGATATCCAAGAGGCTTGGTGAGTTTTTTTAGATATAACAGATTACTATTCTAAGTCACAAAAGGGAGGCTTTTAAAGAACTTATTTTAGCAATTCAAATTGAAATTAAAATGAGATATTTTGTTTGTCTGATTGAATGAAAAATACGTACCTACTTAAAAAATAAATGTTTTTATAATTTTCAATATAAAATATTATTTCTTAAGTTTTGGGTATTAAACAATGGCTTTATTTTAAGAAAGCTTTCTTAAACAATTAAACTGTTGTATCTGGTTGTTATTGTTATATTTTGTTTGAGGGTTTCCCATTTACTGTCTAAGAACGAAACTACAGAAGGTCTTAGTCGCCCACATAAGCCAAGAAAACTCAACCACCCAAGTGGTGCCACATTCGCCTCCTTCAAAGATGTTATTTCCAGAACAAACAAACTATTTAAATCCGAACCAAGCTCACTTCAGCTTCTCTTTTTGTGTGTTTTGTGTAACACAAGCCACGAAAGCCTCGGTTATCTGGTGGCAATACGAAATGTTTTATACGAAATGTGTATAATCTGCGGACAAAGGATGTGGATGGGGGGCCTTACAAAACGAAATTAAAATGCGGCACACGACCTGCCAATCTCTCGCACCCACTCACTCCCCCTCCGAGCCTATGTACATATCTCCATCTCTATCGCTTATGCAAGTTAAACTAATCAACGTAATACCCTACTGTACCAAACAATGACAATGACAAACCAAAAACGCCCGCCACTCAACGCTGCTGTCAAAAGTGACAAGCGGCTGTCAAACAATGAGCAGGAAGAGCAGCGCAGGAAGCTGTTGATTACGCCCGAAGAAGAAGAAGAAGGGGTTCGGTCCTGGGATCGACCTTGTCTCCAGCTCCGACCACCGACCACCCACCCGATTAAGTTTTATTCGCCAAATCACGGCCGGCAGTTTGGTGGCTTTGTCTCTCACCCGCTTAACTAGTTGCAAAGTTAAGTAGTTTATTTTTCGGAGCGCTCAGAGCGTCGTCAGCTAATCCCACGCAAGTCTTATTGAGTCTTTGGGTCTCGGGTCTTACGGTCGTTAGGTTTTTGAGCCCGCTCACTGGAAGAAAAAAAAAGCAATTTAATATTTTAATTTAAAAATTCATTTTAAATGCTTTACCATTGTTTTTAACGACATTTTAATGGCTCTTATAACTACACTTTATATTTGCGTATGCAGTAGTAAAATAAACAAATTAAGTTAAATTAAGTCATAAATAAATTAATCGTCAAAATGTCTCTGTCATGTTAAATTGCTTTCAAAATTAATTTTTTAACCTTAATCTTTTTTATAAAATTATGCTTCATTTTGTAAATTTGTTAATAACATGTTTTATATAAAATTTAGGTTGTGATTGAAAATTGAAAGTCAATTATCGGGTGCTTAGGTAAATAAAATATCTTCAAGTACCTATACAAAACCAATCCTTTCTCAAAAGTTCTTGTAGTTTTACCGATAATATTGTAGAAGTTGCAACACTTTTCCACAGTGCAGTCGGAACTAGATTCAATTTTCATCCAACATACAGACACACGACACGTGGCAGCTGACAGGCAAGTTCTTTAGCATAACAATGCTTAACAATCTTAGGACCACCTTTTTTCGATCAGCTCATGCATATTGGATGAGAGTCCTATATAGACTGGGGGACTAATCAGTGGCTGCTGTCATAACAGTGATAGCAAAAATCAAATCAAACCCAAAAGACGAACTCATCTTGGATATTATCGATCTGAACTTTGAGGATTTTGCCAGCGTTTTGTGCAATTTTTTAATAAAAGACTCCGGGGGTCCCTTTCGTTAAGCAATCCACCCAGCACTCCCCCAAGTCAAGCACTCGTTAAATGACTTTTTCTTGCATTTTTATTTAGCCATTGTTCGAGCCGAAACAAAAGCAAATTAAATGCGACTCACTTGCCATCCAGTTGAGCGAACCAAAGAGCAGCAACAGGGAAACTCGCTGCATCTGAAGGATGAAGGATGCCAACGAAAAGGGGTCGGGCTCTGGGGAAATGTTTTTTTACCCCATCTCCTTTTTGAAGGACCCCTTTCTCTCCAGTATTGTATATCCATTTAGCGTTCTTTTCCAATGCCAAGAGTTCATGTAAACATATCGATGGGAGCCCAGCAAACTTAAATACAATTTAGAAGCAAACTTGAATTTCAAATTATTTTCTTTCGATTTTTTTCCTTCGTTTTTGTTCAGCTGAAATCCTTTGTTCGCCTTTCACATTTTCCTTTTTAGTCCGCTTTTTGCCAAAAATCCATTATGCGAATTGACAGCTCCTCTCGCTCGTCCTCTCTCTTTCAGTAATATTTGCTGTCAGTTGCAGTCTTTGTTAAGTTTGTTTAGAGCGGGTGGAAAAGCGAGGCTTGGAGGGGCGGGAGCTCGGGAAATTATTTTGTGGCAAAGGTGGAACTGGGACAGAGTGGCGCAAAGCTGAATTTGCAGTCACCAGGTTGATAAAAAAGTATGACCGAAAGTGCAAAGATTGTCCTTTATATGCTGTGTATTAAAGTTTCTCTTTTCACAAAAAGTATTTTCTTGAAAAGCTGTGTCTGTCAAATAACTCTAGAACCTAAAGAAATTATTAAAAATAACAATTACTTTAATTTGATTAAGGGTTTTAAATTAAAAAAAAAAAAGGGGGGGAAAAAAAAAAAAAAAAAAATTGGGAGGGGGGGGGGGGATAAAAAAAAAAAAAAAAAAAAAAAAAAAAAAAAAAAAAAAAAAAAAAAAAAAAAAAAAAAAAAAAAAAAAAAAAAAAAAAAAAAAAAAAAAAAAAATTAAATTTGTATGAAATATTCTCTAGCTGCTCAATTAACTAGAACCAGTAAGTTGGGTATTTTTCATTAAATCCCTCAAAATTGAACCACGTAATATTTAAACTAGTCCAATTAAAATAATTATATTTATATTGCAGGGAGTTATTTGTTAAAAGACTATTTGATTTCTGACCAACCCCCAAGTTACCAAGAGGTATCCAACATCAGCAGCTTCTTTGGGAATTACAGCTCCACAAATTATTGTAAGCCTTTTAATCTCCCATAAATGTTAATCTCCCTTTAGGCTAATTTAAGCCCCCCTCTGGTAACCGCTTTCACTTTATTTATCACTTCTTCTATGCCATTAATAATCTCGAGGATAATTTTCATAACTTTCATTACACCACAAAACCAAACAGAAACCATTTATTTAAATAAACAATGAAAACAAAATGAATAAAAAGGAAAGGGCCATAGAAAAAAAGGAAAGCAAAGGCAAACATTTGCCACATTTACACAAAATGTCAAAGTTTTTTGCACTTGAAAAAGTTAAGCCAACATTCAATTAAATGAATAATTCAACAACAACAACAACAACAACGACAATGGGGCACGCTCATTATGAGGAATATTGCCAAACAGAAAAAGCACAAAAAAGCGGAGAAGATGTGGAGGCAAAATAACTGTGGCATAAACAAAGGCGCCACAAAAAATGGCGGCGCGAAAGCTACTTTTTCACCACATTGCGACAGAGACGGCACTAGGGCGGCCGAAAGAGACGGGGAGTGCGTGTGCGAGCGAGAGGGCCGAATAGACTGTAGACTGCAGACTGCTGGCAACTGTGAAGAGGCTCTTCAGCTTCAGACGCGACGCCGTCGCCGCTGGCGTTGCCATTTATTTTATTCGCCAAACAAAAAACAAAGGCCCCACAAAGGCCTGCAAAAAATGCTGTATACTATATATGAGTGGGAAAAAATGAAATAAAAGTGAATGTTATAGAAAACAATTCTGGGCTGCGCCGCGCGGGCTTAATTGAAATTGTAACTGTCATTAATTACTGTCTGGAAATTTGAATTACCAACAGCAGCAGTAGCAGCAGCACAAACAAAAGGCGACAGCAACAACAACTCATGCTTTTTGAAAAGTCTTTACTGCCCGTGTTTTGTGTGTATTTTGCAAATAATTGAAAAACCTGTCGAATCGGCACTGTTCTTTATTTTTAATCAAAGCTGCTGCTGCTCCTGCGGGAATATTAAATAATGGCAGACAAAGCCAAGGAGAGTTGGATGAATGAGCCGGTGGAAACCCGGTGGAACAATAGGCCCAAGGAGCAGACGCAGGAAAAAAAAACAATCACAAAAGGTCGAACTCAAGCCTTTTCCCACCCCCTCGATCACCTTTTGTTGCTCAATAAAATGCAAACAATTGATTAGTTTGCAATTGAAAATAGGCTTTCAAAAGGGTTGGGGAGTGGGCGTGAAGGTTACAACTGCTGCTTGTGTTTGCAACTGACAGGTGGGGCAATGGTGTGTGTGTTGCGGTACAGCCAGCGTTTAATGGGTGGATCTACAAGATATTTAAGGTTTTGAGATATATTTAACAAAGCTTTATTAGTTTTCATACTTTGCAAGATATTTGTATTAATTAATAGGTATATGTTAATAGATACCCTTTAATTTTGATAACTAACAGCTTAGTGGATCAATACATTTCATAACTCATAGCTTGAAACTGCAAGTAGCTTTCAAAGTTGAATTAAGTAGTATCTTAGGTGAACAAAATAAGGACAATTAAGAGCATTGGCAATGTTTAACTCCCTTATACCCAAACAAAAGCTTGTTTTTATCCCAATATAGTGAATGCTCCTTATTCTCTAAGTTAACCAGAACTTAAGACTTCTTCTCACGATTTTCCCAAACAAAAGCCAAGCAAATAAGCCAGATTTCAACTGGTCAAGCAGGGAATAGGAAGAATGGAGAAAACTCCCAACGCACCACCCAAAGCCATTAAATTGCTGGGCAAACAAGTTAATCTCTGGCCACGTTATGAGTGGGCCCCAAACGGAACCCAGAGGACTGAAGCGTAGTAATCCCATAAGTAGCCCAATTGTGTGTCCGGACGAGTGGAAAGTGTAACTGCAGACCCCAAAAGGCCAAAAAAAAATCCAAACCAAACCTGTAAACTGCAACTGGTGCTGGTTAAATATTAGCTCTGTGGGTTAGGCGAACGTGCAACGTTTCCAGGCCGGAAAAACTTGTTAATTGTAACAGAAAGAGTCTCGGAAATATCTCGCAACTGCCAAGTGCTGGCTTGTTTTTCATATCAATTATTAAGCCGGTCAACCGGAGCCGGAGAGAAGGAAATTCTCGGAGTGCTCTGTTTGGTCAAGGGGGCGCCAACGTCATAGACATTGGGCAAACATAGACATTGTCATTGTCATCCTTTTGTGGGTCTAGTTTATTCAACTGCTCAACTTGTATCTACAAGTTTGCCCCCTTTCCCATACATCGGCTGCTGTCTTGTTTATTATTATGTCCAGGGAGCAGGGCGCCTTTCCTTCCACCTTTCTTCCCACACTCCCTACGATCCATTCTCTCGAAGGTGTCGTCCCCAGAAGGAGAGTTGCTCACTTGATGGCCAGTTGGACCCTTCACTCTGTCAATGTATCTATAAATTAGTATTTTACCATTATGAGTGGGTGGAAGTGGGAGTGGGAGTGGGAGTGGGAGTGGGAGTGGGAGTGGGAGTGGGAGTGGGAGTGGGAGTGGGAGTGGGAGTGGGAGTGGGAGTGGGAGTGGGAGTGGGAGTGGGAGTGGGAGTGGGAGTGGGAGTGGGAGTGGGGCTGCAGGAGGCTCTGTACCATTGAGCTTTTGTATTGGCCTTATTGTTATAGTTTTCGTTGCCTGTGTGGGCCTCAGTTCGAGTCTGGCTCTGACACTCGACTCGTTTCCTCCTCGGCCAAGAAGGCAGTTGGCCCTGTCATCGTTGTCTGTCACAACAATGCCTCCGGTGTGTGCGAAGGGGGCTTTGTGGCTCTGTGTGTAAGTGACATTATTCTGGCTTTTTGTCCGCATGACAAGCCACTAAAATTACACGTTATAACTAATTAGCGACTTGCCCCCCACACACACACACTCTCCAAGCAATTCATCAACTAATTTACTTACAATATGTCAACATTTTCTTCGGCTTTCTTTGTTGATTAAGGAATTACAATTGTTTGCTTGGAAGATTGTTCTGAGAAAAAGATTTAGGTATGACATTCAAAATGTATCTAACACTTAAAAGCTTAGATTCTGAAAACAACACCTGACAATAACTGAAAAATAAAAACATTTCTTGCTTATGAGTCTAAGCTTGGCCTAAATTAACATGAGTTCCCAAAGTAAGTTTATTTTGTTAAATTTAACTTAAAAATATAAAACGTAATCAAAAAATAAAACTTTTATGTCACAAATTAAATGTATGTACCCAGGTTCATGCTATGAAGGTAGTAAAGTTAAATAATGTATTTCAAATACTCAGTTCATTGGATGATGACATAATTTCTTTTAAAACGAACTCAAGACAAAAAGGGCTTTCTAGCGCCACGAAAAAAAAATTTTTATTTAGCTCGATCTTTTCTAATGTGAACTTTAGTCACTCAAAGTCCCTTAGAACCAAATTTTATATTTTTTTGGCCAAAGAGATCTTACTTATGAATAAACAGGGATTCGTACTATAAATTGCCATGTTAAAATTTGAGAATTTGTTTAAAGTTAAAAAGAATGGTTATATGCGCTTAAAATACTTAACTATTTACAAGTAAAGTTTAAAGAAGACAAACCAAGTTTATATCTTCCGAGAACATTAAATCAATTGTTAACGCCTTCTTAGTTAAATGCTTATTAAATTCAAAAACATAAAAAAATGCAGAATTGTTTTCAATTAATAATTCTATGTGTTTCTTAAGAAACCGTAATAATTTCCAAAGCAACCTAGCGAAACGGTTAAGCTGCTCAGCCAACCAAATCCAGTTTCACCTTTAAACCAACTCCCCGAGTGGATGCAAAGTCCTTGTTATTGTCATAATTCCTCCTCATATTCTCTTCTTAACACCACTCCTCCTCCTCAGACGACACATGACACATGTCATTATAACGTTTTACATTAACTTAAAAACATTTGCAATTTCCAAACACACAATGGACGAACCAAAACCAGAATGGAAGTCCTGGGCCCCCAAAGCAACCCCATGTGCCACTTATAGGATGTGTCCTTGCTTGTGTATCGCCTGTATCTGTGTGACACGTGTGTCTGTGTGGGAGTGCCTGGTACGCATCCTGGCCAACGCCCTCAAGAACGTTCCTCCTGCGACCCCTTCCCACCATATAACCCGAAACCACCTGCTGGGGTTAGCTCAGAACTCGTCTGGATCGAAGGGGAACCCCAAACAATGGCGGGGCAGAAAGAGACGGATAGTGGGTGGTAAAGGGAGAGGGAAGAGACAAGAGACAACGACATTGTTTACTGTTATCCTTCTTGCACAGACAGGACAAGTTTTTGGGGGAATCGGGTGACCCCGACCCACAGCCAGGGCATTATGTGCTTATGTGCGACAGCTTCTCGTGAGTGCACTCCAGTGTTGTAGCCAGATTTTGACAACAGCTTCGAGAGCAAATGTATCTAATGGATTAACGAGAATTATTTCAATTTCCAGGTGCCGAGTGGAAGTTGCTCACGGAGGAGGAGAAACGTCCGTTCATCGATGAGGCCAAACGCTTGAGGTGAGTTATCCCCTGGCTATTTTGTTAAACTATGGATTCAAGGATTGTTTGTACGCAGGGCCATGCACATGAAGGAGCATCCGGACTATAAATACCGACCTCGACGTAAGCCGAAGGCCCTGAGACGCGATGGCTATCCCTATCCAATGCCATATCCCTCGGTGCCCGTGGAGGCGTTAAGAGCGGGTAAGATTCATGTAGTTCATATAATATAATATATTACATAATATAATATATAAACAATTAACGTAATTTTAATATATAGTTTGAATAAAATATGTCCTCACATTCCAAAAACATAAAATAACCTTAAAATTATTTCACTGTATCTAATATTTAGTTCCCATTTTAAGGCTTTCTAAAATTATTTTATATTATTTATAAAAGATTTATTTTTGTAAATTTTGGATATATTTTCAAAAACTAATTGAAACCAGTTTTATAAATAATAGTTTTACCGATTTTTAATTATTAATCGATTTATTTGACATGAAAAAATATTTTCGTAGGTATCCGTAAATCATATTATTTATTTTTCAAATTTTGTTCAAATAAAACACCTTTTTCCAGACCCACAAATTTATTTAATAAAATACATTTCATGGTTGAAGAAATCCAGAAATGAATAAAGTTAAATTTTACATTAAGACCCTTGAAAACACTAAAGCCAAGATCTAAGCCAAATAACAATTGAGTTTTATGAAGAGTGAGGAGCAGAAGACAAATGCAAATTTGACACGAAAAAGCGATGATTTTGGGGTATGAGGTTGACAGTTACCAACACACCACGGCAAACTATCCCCCACTAGTCCTTAAATCTTTTATAACCGCGTTATGGCACCACCCAAAACGGGACACCACCCATCTGGCTGACAAACTGTGAAGTCATCATCCTGGCTTAGCAACTCATTCGAGTGACAGAAGAGCCAGACAGGGAAGAGCCACCAGACATGAGCCATAAGCAGGAGCATAAGTTTCCATTCATGATTTTCCGTGGTCATGAAACGGGGAGTGGAAGTGGGTGGGCTGTATGTAGTTTCTGTCGCTGGTTGGAGGTTTTAAATTAGCATTTGTCACGTTTTTTGTCTTTCACCCCGAGCGCTTGTTGTCCTGGTCGTGATCCTGGGCCCTCAATTTAACGCAAGTTTTCTCGGTTCAAGTTAGTGTCCCTTTACTTCACGGAGCTGGATGATTTATGCCCACCGGAAATGATAATAAAAATGCTAGGAAATGCGTAATAAATAAACCGAATTAGTCTATTTAGTTGACTTGTGGCTTCCCCATCACTGCACACTATGAAAAGAAAGGGACTTGGATGGCAGAGAGTTCACCCAACTGTAGAATTACTTAAGCAAAAGGTTATGTAAAAGATTTAATGTTAAATGTGGGTTGGGCTTTAGTAAAGGCTTTACAAATGTATTCAAAAATTAATTGGATAAGCAGTGGGAATTTTTATTTTGATTTAAAAAGTATATACTTAATATTTAGGCGTAAAAACAAAGTAAAAATTCTCACAAGATTTGAATCCCTCAGTTTAAAACAACATCTCGATTATTTCCAAACACAACTGAGCTTCCGTTTATTTACTGCAACCGGTCATTACAAAAAGATCCACAACAATGGATCAACTACCTAATCCGCTATTATCATAATAACAATGATGATGGCATCCGAAACCGTCGCTACTTGAAATCGCCAAAGAGTTGTAAAGAAAGATAAATACATTGTATTTTTTGTTGGGTTTATGAAAACTTTGTTGTCTAAGCAAATTTAATTGCTCGGTGGAAGATCCCAATTCGGTTGGACTCTCAATCAAGTCCATAGCGCCATCAATGAAATAAACGTTGAAGTCTTTCAATAAGCGGCGCCTGTAATTATCAACTTGGCCACAAAAGTCCACGAGAGCAGATGGACGACTACCGTTTAGGGCAATTGATAATGACTTCCAGGCATCAGGCATCCATCTACCAGATACGCAGATACTCTCTCTTTGGACCCGACACACTCATTTCCAAGTAAAATAGCTGATTCAGCGCCCAATTAAATGGCGGTGGCGACCCCGAAAGAAAAATTATTATTTAAACGAAATGAAAGAGTTGGCCGAACAAAGGACGCAAATATTTCGAGTGGCAATTATTTTTAAACACACACCAAGGCAGACTCAAACTTAACCGAAACGAAGCTGCATTTCAAGTCTCAAGATGCACAGTGGTTTTACACCCATTGTAAAAGGCAAATTTAAAAGTTATATTTTTAAAAATTAAAAAAATTATTTTAAAAATTGACTAAAAAAAACAAGAACAAACTTTTTTCCATAAAAATTAGAAACATGATTACGTATTATTTTTTGTTAATACTTAACTACTATATTTTTCAAAAATCAAAGGAGCGGTATACATTTATGTACAATGCTCCTTTGAGACAGAGAAATTATTAAAGATTGATGGGTTAATTATTTTTACAGTATCCGCATATTGTTAAACATTTTCTTCTCGTTTGCCGAAAAAATTAACTTTTTTCATAGAAACAACACTTTTAACAACACATTTTGTAATCCAGTGTTCACTTCTCACAAAGTAATGTATTTAGCTTAAGCCGCAACAAGAATTATTTTTCAAGATGTAATTTTTTTGCGGCGGTTCAAATGGGCTATGACACATGATTTTATTTTTTGACCCGGTAATATTAAATAGATCGATTTTTTAAGACCAGACCAGTCAAAAATAAAATTTGTCCGATATAGTGTAACATTAGGAAATCCTATATTTTTCGTGGAAGAATAAAAAAATTTGATGGTAAGTATTTTTGTGTTAGCAAAATATTAGTATTTATCATGTTTGGGTCACAGTGCCTGCACCGCGGTGATAATTGTTGTGAACTCTTTTTCCCTTAACCCATCCTACCCCAACCCCACTGAAAACTGAACTCCCGTTGTTGTTCGCTTCACTTGCAGGCATTACGCCCGGTTACTTTGCGCCCGGTCCCACAGCGGCTGCCTATCACCTGGGCAGCCATCTCGGCCAGACATCGACGCCGAACACGACGCAGGTGAGTTGCACCACTCCACCTTTACACCTTCTACCTTTTCACCTTCCACCTTGCCGCTGCCCAGGAGGCTCAAGTGCCACCACGTCCATCACAAGGGCTGAACGGTAGCGCAGACCAATTAGACCAGTATATATATAGTGTGTGCACATGGGCGGAGGTTGCTACGGGGTTACCTTAATAACATAATTACAAACTCCTACGGAAGACGCCCACTTTAAAAGGCGGAAAACATGCGGTCCGCTATACAGAGAAAAAAATTTGTATAGCTTGGACTTGTTCATCAATTTAAATTAATTTAAATTTAATTATTAAATATTATTTATTATTTAAATTTAATCAAGTTAAATTTAACTCGTCCTTTTTCCGGTTTCAGTCTATTAACAAAATAAACCACAATGCTTTAAAAAGTTTAAGTTTCCAAAGCTGTGAGTGGTTTTGATCAAAAACAATTTGCAGCCCTGTTTTTATATAAAACCTACCTGTTTTACTAGAATTATTTTTCTAAATGTTGTATTATGTTATTTTAATATTTTTTTTATAATGTGGTTGAATAACCTAATTAACCATATTTTTTCCCCGTGTATCCGTGACTAAGCAGGCGTTAAAGCGGGAGATCCTGGCCCAATTGAGTTTTTTGACATGTCATGCCAAAGGATTTGGCCAGCAAGTTGTCATTACATATTTAGCGGTTCCGAAGAGTGCGGTTCCCCTTTCCGGGCAGATCGAGTTGATAAACAAGGGCAGGCGGACACACACACATAAACAAACAGAGCCGGACAGGTGGAATGGTTGATTGAGCTAAAAATGTCCTCGAAGTGGAACAGCTGGAACAGGGAAAGCTGCAAGGAATCCCGAGAATAGCCAAGAAATAGCCAAAGTTTGGACCTTTGTTCCTCCATCAGGTGGTCAGCTACCCATGCCCAACTCCAATTGATTAACAAAGCCCATTAAAAGCCATGACTCTCGGTTCATGTGACCATTGTCCGTTTGGTTCAGGGGCACGTATGTAATTCTCTGGACGATGCCTATTTGGCTCCGTGATTGATGTGGAGTTGCAGATGCGATGCGGGTGTTGAAGGCATGGAATTAACGTTGGCCTGATAATAACACACCTCGCTCCTCGGCCATAATAATAGACTAAGTTTAAGCCAAACAAAATCTCGATTGAGTGATGGAATGAAGGAACGTTGGGGCCGAAAAAGAAAATTGCATAGTGGGCGGGATTCAAGCCTCTGACAGGGCAAATTGCTGACAGCATTCCTCACCAAAATGGTCAGGGTTTAGGTCGCAGCTTTCAAACTTTTAATGGGTTAATAACTGAATACTTCTTAGACTGAATATTGGTCTACAAAATGTGAATGTCTCAGAAGACTCCTTATTAGACTCCTTATTAAGTACAAATCTACACTGATTTCTATGACACAAAATATAAGGGTTGAGTTATTACTTTCAATGAATATAGAAGAATTTTGAGTAAACAAGATGTAGTTTATTTTTAAAGACAAGTGATATTCAAAACAAACAAAAAAATAAATCTTTTACAATTTCTGCGACGCCTTATATTTGTTAACCAAGATTTTAAAGCCCTTCCTATATTTAATATATAGGAAATTAATTGCCCAAACCCACATGTTTCAAGGAAATGTTTTTAGTGGCTAAAGGTTATAACCAGTGGGATATTTCGGCAATATTTGAACATCTTTCACAGGTAGTCTTAGTTCTTCTATGAACTGAGTACATTGTTGAGAAGAATTGTTGAAACAGCTGCCGTTAAATCCTTGACTAAACACTGTACTGTCACCTGCCCCAGAGAATAACGTTGCGTAACCCACTCAGACGAAGGGGTTTTAAATCAATTAACTGCCACACGGATAAGTAACCGGAACCAAACGAACCAAGACAAACAAAATATCCACTCGTAATGCGATGGATCAAAATATTTACGAATCCACACTAATTCCCAATTGGGTGCAAATCAAATCAAATTGTAATCCAAAACGCTCTCGGCACCACAGATAGATAGAGACCGAGGGAAGTTGGGGAGGCCAGGATGACGAGGAGGATGGTGATGATGATGTGTTAACAACATAATTATAGCCCAGAGCCAAGTGTTTTTCGTTCGGCAAAAGGGGAGCGAACGGCTCACAGCTCACGGCTCACAACCCCTCGGCCCAAAAAGCCACCACTCAAAACAAAACGGAAATGAAGCAAAACAACCCTCTGATGTGCTTAGTACCCGTTAACATTCACATTCCCACTCCGAATCCCCTTTAACAACTGGCAACTGGTGTAGCAATGAAAAACGTATTGCAAATCAAATAAAATTAAATTGAGACCGTTTCGGTTTGCATTACGGGGGAGTTGCATCAGGGGTTGTTGTTTGTTGTGTTTGTGTTCTCCTGTTGCCACAATTAGTTGGTCAAATAAAGCCGCAAAAGTGTTAAGCAATTTGCACTAATCAGAAGGTTAAGCCACTCTAGGACTCTGTGATTGAGGTCTTCAACGATTTTAGTGGGAGTGTTTGAGGGGCTTAGAGACCTTGGTAATGGTTTCCTTGGGAGCTAAATAAATACTTGATGTGATGCAGCCATCACTTATCAATCATCTTTGATTGATTTTGCACAATTGATAGATTCTTTGATGTGTATAATTGAACATATTATAATGTGGTTTCGATTCACCCTGATTTAGGTCTTCAATTTAGATAAGTAGGAAGCCCTAGAGGATGTAAATTAATAAAGTGGTAATGTAAGTGTTACCGATTTAAATAATTTGGGTTACAGAATTTTAGTTTAACTAGATAATGGTGTCAGAAGTGTTTTTTGTTAATTTGTTAGGTACATCTTAGATACATATTTTTTTTAGAAAATTGTTCAAATCTATGGTGCTACAGAAATCTTTTGAGTCGGTTGGTTTGTAAAATCCTTCGGTGTCACAGAGTTTATAGATATATTCTGTATTACCAAGATTTCATTTTCAATTTTAATTTGGTTCAAAAATATTTAAGCACCAATTAAATTTTGTATTTCTAAATAATTTTAATTATATCCAATATGTACTATATCAATACTTTATTTTCCTCCTGCCAGGCCACCCTCTCCGGCCAGATGGACAAGTTCGCCCTGGAGCGGAGCTCGTATCTGAGCAACTCGTCGCAGGCGAGTGCCTACAGCGCCTACCTGGACCCCAGTGTGCTGACCAAGGCGTACTTTGACTCTAAGATGTACCAGGATCGGGCTGCCAACTACGCCTTCGACATATCCAAGATCTATGGGGCCCAGCAGCATGCAGCAGCCCACCACCAGCAGCAGCAGCAACAACAGCAACAACAGCAGCAGCAGCAGCAACAGTTGCTGCTCAGCGGGGGTGGGGGCAGCGGAGGGGGCGGGGGCGGTAGTGCCAGCTCGCACAACAACAACAGCAGCAGCGGACTGGACGAACGCGATGCCACGCCCCAGTTGGAGGCTGTGGTGGAGGCCAAGCCGCACCTCCATTCGCCCAGCGATGTGGGTCTGGACTACGCCCAGTATGCCCAGCAGTACGGGGGACAGTTGGCCACCGCAGTGGCAGCGGGTGGGGCAGTGGGTGGTGCTGTGGGCGGTGCTGGGGGCGGGGCAGCGGGCGGTGGGGGTGGCGGGGCCACAGCCGCGGACTTTCGACGGCCGCTGACGGTGATCTTCTGACCACCATCTTCCAATGGCAGCGAGGAGTTGAACTTGTCAATGACCTAGGAGAAATAAAAGCCAGGGGAACACACTCATTCCGTTTTCAATTCCGATCAAGTTTGCCGGAATCGGAATCGCTACAAACAAACATTAATTTTCAAAAATATTTTAAACTATATTCTTTCAGTGCTTAATATCGTATGACACTATGCTTAATCCCTATAAATATTCTAGAGTTCGAGAAAATTCAGATATGACCGATTCGTAATTCACATAATTTAATCGGAATTGCCAACGAGCGGCGAGGTGAATACCCCTGAAATGGATATATCGATTTGGGTATAATGAATACAACCGAAAAAGCGAGATTAAAGTTAAACGTAGCCAACATTTACAAATAAGTCTCCAGTTGTAAACTAAACTTAAGCTTTGTTAAAATAGAGCGAGATGGAAGCCAGGGAGCGAGGGAGATGGACCGAAAGAAAAAGAGAAGAAAATGAGAGGCAAAATCACTTAGCTAAAACAACAAAATTTCAATATAATGAAACAACAACGAGCGGTGCAATTTTTTTATGTTTTAAACGCAGATCGAAGTGCATAGCATAAATTTAAAATTAAATTTAAATGTATTTAAATTCTACACTCAACACCCAAACAAAATACACACAAAATATATACATCAGAATAAAAACAAAAATAAAAACAAAGATCCGAAAAGCAAAAACTAAAGACGCATTGTCATCAGCTGCGACTTTTTGAAATTTAAGGGGGAGAAAAGATTGGAAAGCAAAACCTATTAAGGATTGAAAAAACTAGCTCAAAACTTTCAACCATCGACTATATATTCCATTAATAATGAACAAGAAAAAACCCTTCACCCTTAATATGATTTCTAATTAATTGCAGCGCGTAATTACGAAATGATTTTTGGCTATGGGGTAGTGTGGGTGGAAATGGAAAAGTCAAGAGCGCTAAACGCTTCCTAATGACGGCAACTTCTGGCCAATCAGGTTGACAAAATGCAGCAGAGCGAGCTTGATTGCTCAAGCAGCCGCGTCAACTTAACGCTCAAGTTTAACCCCTCGAAAAAAAATTACCGTTGGCCACTAATTAATGGGCGCCCGCAAGTTGAGGTGCAAAAATCCAAGTAAATTTAATTAATTTTACGCCCTCTTAGGCGCCGGCAATTAGTGGTAATTGTGGAGTTCTTCGTTTTTGGGGGTAGGTTAAAATAAATTTGAGTTGACGTTTTGGCTACTTCTAGACAGGAAATTTTAAACATATTTTGAAAGCGAACTGTGGAAAATAGAAAGCTGTATGAATTTAAGATACAGTGAATCTAACGCCTAGTCGGACACCTGTTTTCCTATACGATGATTTTTAAACATTATTTATAAAAAAATTTCCTTCAGCAGCCGAGATTAAACTTTTTCTTTAGCTTTTCAATACTCCTGGGGTGAACAAAGGAAAGCCTCAGAAAAGTTAATGCGACAGAACACACCAGACATTCCGTAAAATTAGTGGAAATACCCTCCCGACCCTTCGAATACCCTTCGAAGATCCTTCGAGTACCCGTCGATTCGCAGCGTAAATTTACTATAGTCGGTACACTATACGCGACACCTGTCGGGCTGATTCGACACTATACAGTTGGCGTGTTAAAGACTTTCAAACAAAAACACTTATTGACGCTTCCTACCGCTAGATGGCACTTATGTCACTGTGTAAAAATGTTGTGTAGTATGCGTGTAGAATTTGAAGGTTCTGCGTACCAGCGCCAGATGTCGCTCATAATGTAAAACAATTATAGCAGTATATTGTCGGTAGAGGTCGCGATTGTAAACTGGGAATGTGCGAAAAGGTCGGAAAGTTGGCTGGTCACACTTTCTGCGCGCGCAGTTCAAGTTTGTAAACAAAACAAAAGTTTTAAGCAAAACATGGACTTTTTGGAACTAAGGTTTTCTTAATTATCATGTGTCATCTCTATAAATAACAAAAAACTGCAAATGTTATTGATAAATTTATTTAATTTTTTATAATAAAAGTTGGGCTTTAGTAAAAAAAAAATTTTAGATACATTGCTATAAACTTTTTATAAGAAAAGTTCCCTTGTGGGGGCTTTCTTGAGCTTTAATATCAATTTTAAAATGCTTCTTTTTTAAAATAACTATACATTTCAGACATTTCCCACAAATTGTTCCTAAAATTAAAATGATTACATTCTTTACTTCTTTATTAAGGCTAGTTGTTATCCACCAATAAAAATTCAACTTACCAATACTTATATTTTTGTTTTTTTTATTTAAACTTTACAGTGGGCGAGTTAGGCACCAATCTTCTCAATCTTGACTTTAAGCTAAAACTCTAGTTCAGCAATTGAATGTAGGTAGGTACTTATCTGCATTACTTGATAAAAATAAGAAATAAAAAACATTTTATTCGGATATATAGTCTCCCAATAGACTGAAAAACCTCAAATAAACCCATAAAAAAAAAACAATTTTTAACCTTTGCTTCAGACCGATTTTGTTTACTTATTGGTAAACAAAAATGATTGTCCCAGAAACCATCTCCTTTAAACACTCTCGGTGCGGCTTACCTGCCGTCAAGAGTGGTATTTTATATAAGGCCCGAGACATAGAGACTATAATTTTACCAATGTTGCAAACAATATGTGAAAATATAATCCAAAATGGGGGCTTTTATCCGTAATGGTATTAACTAACTAATTAGTTTTGTGGGCATGGTATTTAATCCTCACATCACTTTGGCTTTGTTAGAGCCCTTCTTGTTTAGCTGCACACTTGGCTGAAGCCTTTTATGGACTACACAATTGACTCACACAGACAGCTTTCTATTTGGCTAATCTCCGAGGTGAGGTTCGTGTGCTGGTTCAGATTACAAATTATAGTAAATAGTGTAGGCTTTTTTGTACTATAGACTATAAAGTTCTTTCTCGTTCTTAAGCTCCATTAAGGTGCTACTCGCTGGAAGTAGATTTAAATACTCAGAATTTTCCCACTACTATGAATCTTTCCATGTTACTACCTATAGTTTTGACAATTCGACAACCCCTTCCTCTCCTCCTATCAGCCTTCTCATCCGTCTGTTTGCATTTGGCCTCATTTAAAACACAAATCACGATTAGCGCGACCACATTTCCCACTTTTGGTCAACCCAAGCCGAAAGAGAAAGAAGTAGCAAACGAGATAGAGATACATAAAAGAGGGTCTGCCCGAGTATGCAAAATTTTGTGCCACGTTGTGCCGTTAAAATCCCCGCCATAAATTATTGCAACTAAACGCAGCCAAACAATGCTATGATGGTCTATGGTGGGTCATTCCAAAAATACCCAAAGTTATGACTTTAGTGGAGGGGATGTGGGGACAGTGTTGCTGTTTTAGCCAATTGGCTTTTCTAGCTAAGATAGTATAAATGCTAAAAAAAAGTCTTGAAGTGTTACATACTTAAGCTCAACCCCTTTTAAAAGCTTTTCTTCATTATGTGTTTCAAAAAATATTAATTTTAGTATAACAAAATAAATATTCCTAATGGAGAACTAGTATTTAAAAAATATTTACAACACCTTTAACGTTTTAAAAACGAACAAAAAGAACATAGAAAATTAATCATTTTTATTAATTAATAATTACTAAATTAAGTATTAGCGAGCTGTTCAACTTTTCCCCAAGTCATTTTGAAATCACCACGTGGGAGGGACTCTTGGCCAACAATGTCACTAGCTGCTTTTCATTGTGCTGCGAGATGGCCGGAATAATAGGGCCAGCCATAATGTCCATTAGGTGGGAACAAATGAAGGAGTGTCGGGGTCCCGAACCGAATATCCTGCCATTCCAGCGGAGTGAGCTGCTCTGCCAGCCGACGATAAGGCGACGATTCAGGCATCTCCTCTCCAAGGACCCAGAACCAAGGACGAAGGACGAAGGACCACCAGTTGCTGGCGCCTTTGTTTTGGGCCCGTCTGTTCTGGCTTTTGGCCAATAAAATGCATTCAATTCGCATGCAAAACAAAAAGCGATAAAAAACGCGTCACCATTGAGAACGCTTCTAAGCAGCCGCCCGAACTAAAGCCCCCACTTCCTGGAGCATTGTCTACGCCATTGGTCCAACATCGCCCGACATCGACATGCGCGCAGATACAAGGGTGGTGGTGGGGTATGGGGGTGAAGTGAAGTGGAGGGCAGGTGGTTGGGGATTGGGGGTTGGGTTCTTACACACACTCACACATTTGTAGAGCGCTGCCATTTTTATTGTTGTTTGGCGGCAAAGGGGGAACACTGCCAAATGCGTTTCCCACTTAGCATTTGTTTTGGTGACTGTGTAAAGGGGAGAGTGGCATAGCAAAGAGGGGTAGTTGGGGAGGTGGGCGAGAAAACTCTACAAAAGTTACGACCGCTTGGAGAGCGACGCCTGCGCAGAAACATCCACTTGGGGAGATATCTTTTTTTGGCGCCAACAGTTGTTTTTTAAAAGTGACACAAAAATTCAAAACAAATGTCTGTTATAAAAACTTTAAAAGACGGTTAAGTGTTTCGTTAGAAAATGTGTGAACACCTTATTTTTATCTTATTTTTATATATTATTATTTTTATTATTTATTTCTAACGCTATTAAATAGGAAAATTCTCAAATACATTTTACTAAGGCTTTAAAGGTTGAACTTTGAATTTTCAAGTAGTTTTTTTTTGTGTTACCAGATTACCCTTTGTATTTAGTTAATAATAGAAAAAATGAGTTTTTAATCAAAATGAACTCCTGCCACGTTCAAATAATATATGTATATATTTTTTTTAAATTTTTTATTCGGTTTCTACACGTTTCTACAAATATTAATAAGGCTTAAATAAAGATTATAATTGCCACTTCTTTTCTTTACATAAATATTACTTCCTAAATACATTTAAAATAAAATTAATTTCGACCGAAAAATGATTATAACTGCTATGGTAATAGAACCACTTACTTGTCTGGCCCAGCCTATTACATATTTTATTGTTGACATTACACTGTAAACACAGGAAAAGTCGTTTGATTTCTTAGTACTCGCTAAGGGAGCTCTCTTTCAAAAACATTGAACCCGGCACTTATAAAGAGGGTCATTTATAGAAATTTTAAGCTAGCCCTTTTAAATGTTTTTCTATTAAGGGATCAAGAGTTTTTTTATGGTTGCAATTATACAGAAATCGATATTGAAAAAAGCAACAACGAGGATGAAGAACTTCCTGTGTGTGTGTGTGTGTGTGTGTGTGTGTGATTAGTGTGTCAAACAAGGAGGTCAATTGAGCGACCCTGTCTACAAAGAGGGACAACCTTACCAGCAGGAAAGTTTGTGACAAACAAATCCGATGAGCCATCGATTGATTGTGGGAGCAAACAGAAGTAGAGAGAAAACGAAAATAAACTATGATATACCCACTACTATCGGCTTTGTTATAAATCTAAACGACCCATGAACATACATACATAGCCATACGTCTTTTTTAAATGGTCCGATTTGCGAAATTGTTGGATATCTACTTCAGTACAATCAAACTTCACTTCATTTTCGGACTTTTAGTTATTTCAGTATTATTTGCAACCAAGTAGTCTTAACATCTACAGATATTCAATAATATAGTTCTCATATTGTTAATAATTATAATATAATATAATGGTATTAAAAATCTATATAAAGGTATTAAAAATCTTGTGAACTTATGTGCACCGGGGAATTAATATGTGTTGTATGATATATAAGACATACAAAGTAGGTTCTTTCAGTTGGTACTCATAAATTATTATTATTTATTTAAAAGTTCTTGCTGGCGCTACAAGTACAAAACTTAAGATGTAATGCGCTTTTCACACAGGACAATTTCTTTTTAATTTACTACCATAAAAACGTTTAATAGATCTAAATTTTTCCCGCTTGGAAATAGTATTGGTGTGTAGAAACGCAGATTGACATTATCAACTCGTGGAGAGCAAAAGGAGCAGCGTTTGGTAAACAAATGGGCAAACACGCACACAACACAACCCGAAAAACGACCCAAGACAATCGTGAACAAGATTCAAGCCGCAGATACAAAGATACTCGTACAAAGGAGCAGCAGTGACATTTTTATCACTTAGCCGCCACGTTGACGCGTCCTACGAAGGTGTAAAAAACTCTACAAAAAGGGCGCTCTCTCTCTCTCTCGTTTTCGCACGCCACCCGTCTCGCTTGCACCACCTGGCTCGCTCTCCCTCCCACTCGGTCCTTTTTTTGGCGGCAGCGACGCAGCAGCAGCAGCCAACCGAACAAGCAACCACTACAGCCACACACACTCACGCACACACTCTTGCACATACACCCACTGAGATAGCAGCTCTGCTTCTTCTTTTTTGTTGCGTTTGTTTGCCGTTTTTGTCGCAAGTTTTTGAATGTGTTTTCAAATCAAAATTGTCGCGCACTCGAAACGGACGCGTTGCGCTCGACTAACGGTGAAAGGCAGACTAACGGTTTAGATATTATTATTCCCACGTTTTTCGATGGATTAGTCCATAATTGTTGAACTGTTTTGAAAATATTGACGCTCTCGTATTTGTGCATTCAAAAAGATCGAACAGCAATTACCGATCAATATTAAAATAATATTTTAAATAGCGAAGGACAACGACCACAATTCACATTCTAGTGCATTTTAAGTGTTAGTTGAGTGTTATGTATTTAACGAAAAACAAATTTAAGTCCATTAAAGGTTAACTTAAAGATAAAGTTTTTATCTTAACATAAGGTAAGTTTAGTTTAAAGACTTGTTCTTAAATTGGAATTCTTGGATAATTAAAAACCAACCTTAGACGTTAAATAAAAATCATGAAGTTACCTCAATTGGTCAAACTAGTCGAATGGCAATGCTGAGGTAATATTTAAATCCTATAAAAAAAAGTTGCTTTAACTAGGGTTTACTTAAATTTTAGGCTGTAAGTAGCTTATTTGTACACAAGGACCAGGAATATCAAATCATTTTTTTAAAGAGACAGTTAACCTATATAATCAATTTGCATTGCTTACTTTCTCCGTGATCAAAGGACTCTTTCATCTATGAGTACCATATAAAAACCTGTTCAGATCTAACCGTCACCGAGAAGCGCTTTAACTTTAAAATCAGTTTAAACTTGTCTAAACTACTGGGCCAAAAATGTATCTTTGTCTCAAAAAAAGTATATTGTCTTTACTTGTCTCACTATGTGCGAACTCTGGACTGAATGCAGAATTATAAATAAAAAAATTAGCAGTTTATTTCGATCTCCAATATGAAATCTTTAGAAATATCTTTAAATGTATGGACACTCGTAGATTCTTCCAGTTTGTCAGTTATTTTATCCCTAGAAATTTCTTGTTCTTAACCAACTATAACTAAAAAATAAATTTTGAGTTCAAATATAGTTGGTCAATAAATAAGTAAAGTTTCCTTATTGGTTACTAACAATCTCAAGCTAAATTTACTTTTGTATTCAACCTTAATTAAGAGGATAAAAATCTATTTTGCCCATTCCACAAATTATTCTTGATAAGATTAAGATGTTTACTTTCCTTTCATTTATATTCAAATTGTAAAAAATAACTACTCAATATTTTTTAAAGGGAAACCCCCATATTTTTAAACCACAAATTTCCAAATTCCGCTTTCAAACAAAATTAAGCAAATATTACCGTTACTCCGTCATAAAACCAAATAGCCGTTTTGGACCCCCTGTTACACTTATTCAAAGGGGTAAAAGGAACTTCATTGTGTGTGTTTTTTTTGAGTCTTTACCCCCCTGAAAGGTCCAATCAAATGACTCATGAAGGGAGCAACAGACAGGGTCCCCAAGCTAACAAGGCATATCTATTGAATACCATTTCCGTTGGCATTCCAGAGCTCGAGGAGCAGCAGTACCACCTGATAATTACCACCTGCACTCCATTGGAGTCCCCTCCCAATCATGACGAGCATCTCGGCGCTCCTCCACCGGAGCCACAGCCACAGCAATGGTTACACGAGCAGCGGCAGCGGGAGCAGCAATCACAGCCACAGCAGCAGCCTTTCACCGCAGTTGCCCGGCATAAGTTTGGGCCTGGGTTTGGGCATGGGCATGGGCGTGGGCGTGGGAGTCGGAACGGGAAACAGCACCACCTCCCCACCGCCAGCAGCTAACCTCGCTGTGCCTGCACTTCCAGCTCCAATGGCCCCCAAAATGCACAACCATACCAGTGCCCACAGTTCCAACTCCAGTGCCAACTCCCACCCAAACCCACACTCCAATTCGAACCCTGGATCGCATCACAGCCACGACCACATTAAGCGACCAATGAACGCTTTCATGGTCTGGTCGCGGGGGCAGCGTCGCAAAATGGCCCAGGACAATCCAAAAATGCACAACTCCGAAATATCGAAGCGTTTGGGCGCCGAGTGGAAATTGCTCACCGAAGGACAGAAACGTCCATTCATCGATGAGGCAAAACGATTGCGGTAAGTACAGCTCACAGCAATGTGCTCTAATACACTGCGCGAATAGTACCTCAAACTAAGTTATTTTTTATAAAGTGGAGGTTTAAGTTTTCAGCCTAACTGAATCGAAATTGGATTTAAAAACAATGTCCTAACCAAATATAAATTTCTGCAAAATGGATTACGGGATGTAAAACTTATTATAATTATTTCCGTTTTGTTTTTAAACTAAGTAATCGTATTTAAAAACTTAAATGCACTGCAGCATTGGCAACATCTAGTTTTGAACTAAACAAAATACAGTATTCTTTAAAATGTTTGAGCTCGGAAGATTCGCTTTTATTTAAGAAATATTTTTTATTTGAGTGGTTTATAGGGTAAACTGTAGTTACACAAATATTTATTCTTAAATTATAAGACAATTCAGTCAGGTAACAGAAGGGTTTGTTATAATTGCCAAGGTATTTATCCATTGAATGCTTTGTTTTCCATAAAATATTGTTGTTTAGAAAGTTTTTTCTATATACGTATTTTATCTTTTTAAACTTATTGTTCCGATATTTTATCAAATCTTTATTCGAATAGATTCAACACTGTTTATGTTTTACTTTTTTCTGTGTGGGGGGTTAGTCAGAATTAGAGGGAAAGGGTGGATGGGAAACTCTGGCTTGGTTTCGGTTACAGTTTTCCCAGTCGACAGCTCATTCTCTCTCGGTGCCGTCTGGCCACAAAATTGATCGATTAGCTAAGACAAAGGCTCCCTATTGTGAGGAGCTCCTGCTGCATTGTGGAGCTCTGGAGCCGGGGATTGTGTTCGCTCTGCTTAGTCAGAATTTCATTGGCACTGGGCATATCTTGGGTAAACATTTCAATTGAAGTTGTCACACAAAAGACAGGCGTCACTTCGCATGGAATGATCCGTTCATTTTGCATTTGCTTCATTATTTAACCTCTTTAAAGGTACCCTACCAAAGGGGTATTAGAACCTCAGGGGGATGAAGTTCTAAATCGAATTATGTATGGATAAGATTAGATACATCTGTGTATTAACTGCACTTAAGAAGGGTTCTGAACAAAAGACACCAATGTTTTCTTCATAAAATTATACTATTATAATATATATCAAACTACAACAGAAACTTTTAATTTATTTAATAATCTGTTTTTAAAACACAGCCAAAATGAAGAATCATACTTTTGAAAAATATTTTGGAAACTTATAGAAAGTCCTTTTTTTTTAAACTCAAGTTTGGAGAATTAGAAAAATAGTTTACAGTAACTCTAAAGTATATAAAATTGGTGCACTTTAGGGCTAAAAGGTTTATTTTTACAGTATAAACCAAGAGATATACAAGAAATATTCCACTTCTAAAAGAAAAGAATATAGTCTACCTTCTGGTTGTTGTACAATTCCTAAGATAGTGGGTTTTTTGACGATGACGAACCTCTGTGTTTGCACTGTCATAATCCTTTTATTGATTGGATTGGCCTGCCAAAATCGAAACGTGAAATTTTATGTACATTTGATGACATTTATAAATGAGCATGGGCTCGTCTGAAGGGGCTTAAACTAATGGCCATTCGAGGTTTTTGAGCGAGCATATCGAATGAAAGGGACCAAAAATGATGTTCAAATATTTGCCAATGCGCGTTGATAAGGAAAACAATATTTTTTTCGGGTCCCGCGATAACACTGCCATATAACTGACCAAAGAAAGGAAAACAAACTAAAGAAAAGCGAAAGTAAAACAAGAGGAGAAGACACCACGCACACACACACCTTTTATCAGGTTTTATCGTTTTGTCAAACAAATGTCAACAATTGCGCATTGTTGCAGCTGGGAAATCGGAGAGGGGATCGAGATGGGATCGGAGTGGGTTCTTTGCTAAATACACAACATAAACCTGGCCGTTTTGTATCTCCATCTATGTGTTTATGGAAGGGTTTACGACCAGAGATGGCTGTGGCTGGCTTTATGACATCATCAAAGTTTAAATCGTTCGATCTTTGATCAGTGTTCCAACATTTGTTCAATTTACAGGGCCCTGCACATGAAAGAGCATCCCGACTACAAGTACCGACCACGTCGCAAGCCCAAGACGCTCAACAAGTCGCCAGTGCCAGGAGGTGGTGGTGGTGGTGGGAACAATAATGGTTCGGGAGGCGGTGGTACGGGTAATCCAGGCACTGGAGCACCTGGTTCAGGTGGTTCCCCGAAGGACATGCAGCCACAGTTGTCCCCCTTGGGCCAGACGATGCCCCATCTTCATGGACACCACCACCAATCCACGTATCCGCAGCACCCGCACCACCCGCATCCCCACCCACATCACGTCCAGCTGGCCGCCGCCACTCTGAGTGCCAAATATGGATTCGGATCACCTCTGGAGCTCTCGCTGCCCCGCCTCCCAAACGCCTTCCCAGGCCTGGCCCACTACCCGCTGGACCCCACGCTGGCCCTCGATCTCCAGGCCCGCCTCCAGGCGATGTACGCCGGATCCATTTACCACCCGTGGCGGTACCTGCCGCTGATCAGTCCGGAAACACCCCCCTCCCCACCCAGCAGCAGCTCCACCGGCATCTCCTCCTACGGCTGCGTCAAGTCGGAGAAGTCCTCGCCCAACGGATCCACTCCCAGCACCACGAACATCATTTGACCGACTCCACTGCGCTTCGGCGCCGGCAGCTCCGCTGAGCATGTGGTGTAGACGCCCATCCTGCCCACACAGAAGGTACACGTTGTCCCAGCGGATCCATCTCGTAATCGGTCTCCTGGTCACCCCGCCCCGCGAGTTAAAAATCCTAATGTTAGAGCCTAGTGTTAGTTGAATAATTGTGCGTGTCTTCAGTTGCTGCAATGGTTAAGTTTCGGGTTCCGTTTTTAGTTTGTTATCCTTATTTAAAGAATACGAATTTATACGGGAGAGTGAATTAATTCATGATAATTCGGAAAATATTGTTAAAAGTGTTCGTACATCGTAAACTTTTAGAAATATTAGATTAATGTGCGAGCTAAACCCATCCTCAGCAATGCGCGTTTATGTAACCATTTTCTATTAACCAAATTAAATTCTTTTTTAAAGATAAATACCATACCATAAATAAAATTTCGACATTTTGATTGCATGCACGGGAAAACCCAGGTTAGCATTTAACGTACTAAAACTTTTATTAATAGGTTGATATTTGATTACAGATATTTTCCAAGTATAATTCACACAGACTTTTTAAAATCTTTGTACAATTATTTCTATTTAAAATGCATTCCAAATGTCTTAACTATTTAAAATTCATTTATGAATTCGACAATTTTGTTATCAATATGCGGAACCCAAACCAACTGCTTTTTAGATTTTTAGTCCATTAGATTTGTTAAGGCATCAAGAACATGTCCAATTTTATGTAATATATGATTGTAAAACTATACTTTAATGTGATAAACGGAAAAAGAGCAGAAAATAATTAAAAACTGTGAGAAAAATAAACGATTTTTAACTAGCGCACTAGACTGAATACGTGCTGTGGTACTGATGACCCCTGACCCCCACCTGAAAACAGAATGAATGATGAAAACGTGAGTGAAAATCAGTGGTCGCAATCTGTCAAGAGTCAGTGGAAAGCGCCACAGGCGTCTGAATAATAACGACAATGTTTGCTGATGCGTTGATTATTAGTTTAAATTGCCGACACGCCACGGGGGCGAGTATCTATTCGATGGCCCGGGATCTGGATCAGGATTGTCTGCCGCTTCGGAAGGGTGGCGATGGTCCTTAATGGGATTCCTGCACGCCCACTTGTTTAAGCGACCAACTGTGAACCGCTCGCCACTGAGGCGTGTCAATAATGCTCGGCCCAAAAACAATTGACACTTTTTTGTCTCTGGCCCAACAAAACAAAGCAGCAACCACCACTATGATTGTACTTAGGGGGAGGATGGGTGTCTGGGAATTTGGGTGGTTGGGTGGGTGGGTGCAGAGCAATCGCGACAGCATCGTAACCAGCTGAAAAGCCGCCCATAAAAGTCACACAAATGCCACGCTGCAACGCTACGAAACTGCTGATAAGGAGTGCCAAATGCCAAGGAGACCACACCAAAACTCAGCCACCTTACTCCACTTGCGTATTTGGTCCTCCAGCGTTCACTCAAAAAAAAATAACCTTACCAAACTTTAAACACATATTTAAAATCTATTAATCTTTTCAAGATAAGACGTGCATTTTACCATTATATAATTTCCTTTTTTTTAACCTCAGACGTCTAATTTGGAGTATGTCACCATGTTAGCCCTTTAGTTTGAAACTACAACATACTAAAATAGATTTTAGTTTTAAAATTTGTAATTTAATTTAAAGAGTTTATTACTTTCTCTGTTCAATGCTTATTCTCATTTTATAAAGGGTTACTTTTCATTTGGATCCAAAAAAATTCAGTGAAAGACTAAAAAAAATGTTAAAATAAAAGACTTCTCTTAGCCAATCTTTGCTAAATTAAGGTCATTTTAATTTAAGTTATAAAATTACAAAAGAAAAAAATAGTGACGATAACTATATTGTACGATAGTTATACAAGAATTAACTTATGTATATGTATATTGGCTAAAAAAAAAAAGATAAAAACCCAATATTACAACTGCTCGTAATGATAGTTTATTTACTTAAAAGTTTAATTTTAGTAAAATATTGGAATTTTATAATTTAAAATCCACGTAAGTTCGTTAAATGCATTTCTCCAGAAAAAATTAAAATTCGGTTTTTTTTTAGTGTTGTTTGTCGGTTCATTTACACACACACACACACATTGTGGGCGGTGTTTGTGATGCCTTTTGTTGCCCGCAAGGTCGTTTTTATAGTGTCCTGGCCCTAGTCACAGAAACAGTCACAGACTCGAACTTGAATAAGCATTTAATGTTTGCATTTTGACCTCACCCAAACGCAGACAAAGGAGCTGGCAGCCGCTTCCATTCTGGCCAAATCACTTGTGCGAAACGCTCTGAAATGCTACAACAATATTTGGCCAAAGAAATTGGGAGGGGAAGTAGAGCAACCCCCAAGAGAGCAATCCATGAAGTTGGTCGATTGTGGGAACTTACAAATTGCCAAAACGTTTTAGAGATCCCGAAATTTTAATTAAATCAAATTGAGCTTTAAAGACTGACCCCAAAAGTATAATGCATTTTACTTGTTGTATTTGTGCGTTTAATAAGCCAAGTAGATTTTTATTAATTGTTTTTTTTCGGTTCATGTATAACCATTTTTAATACTATTTAAGTCATTATGACACCAAAGTAATTTTAATAGCTAGGACCCTAAAAAAAAAAAAGTAATAATAAAATAAAGACGGTAAACTTAAGCTGAAGATACTTTATTATGTTTTTTTTTCTTAAATTCCCTTAACTTCTTTTTACTAAAACAGCCTCTATTTCTGGCATTGGCCATTGATCAATATTTTATCTTAATGTCAAAGTGTTAAAGTGGTTACACTTATACTTAACTTAACCTATATAAGTGTGAAAAACTATATTTAAATTACTGTCAAATAAAGAGTCAAGAGTTTCACTCAATGTCACAATGCTAATTTAGTTGTAAAAACCATTAAATAATGAAAATATCTGAAAACTTTTCCCCCAAGAACTCAAACCTCAAATGCAGCAATTATCGAAAAATTTAACGGGTCAACTGCTTGGGTGGGATGCAGGAGCAGAGTCAACTGGCTATCAAAACTAACAGACACGCGTAGCACGTGCGACCCTCCTCCTGCAACCTCCGACCCCTGATCACCAGCAGCATCCCACTCACTACTCACTATACCCACTTGTTTCAAGACAAATAAAAACATTGAAAGCGATTCAGTGAGGGAGAAAAATAGCAGAGCGAAAATGTGTGAAATAAAAGTTTGTTTGATTTGCTTTGTGTGGAGGAAGTGGGTGAAGTTGAGGGGTTCAGGGGGATGGAGAGAGACAATATCGCGGTGACAAAAATACATTGACAAAAATACTATTTATCCACGTTTTAATGTTAAATTTTGTCATTTTTAAGTCATAGTTTATCTCTTTTAATTTTTTATTTTATTTATTTATATTCTTTTTATGTTAAGGCATTTTGTTGAAAAATATTTTAAATATATTTTATTAATCTACAAAGGTCTTATTATATAAACAAAAGTCTTAAATAAAGTTAAATTTTGTAATACCTGTTTGAAGTACTTTTGTCCAACAAAAACTAAGATCTGGGTAAACCTATTAAAGAAGACAACAAAACAAAATTACAGCTTTACTTTTAAATACAAGTTTTTGTAAAGATACCAAAAAACCTAAAAACTACTTTAAAACATAATCAATTTTTAAAGGCTTTAAGATGACTATAGTTTTTAAGTGTACTAAGGGGACAGCGATTTTTTTCGCCTTTCTTTCAACCAAACCCAGTCCTGGAAACACTACTCAAGGCAGGGAATTTTTTGTTTTATTTGACAGGATGCTGGCGGAGGTAACCCCAACCCCCTTGACTCTATCACCACTTCCAGAACCCGACTCCACCTCCTCCTCCTCCTCCACCATCCTTTGCTATTTCAGTCCTGGCACACTCACATCCGTTGTGATAAAAAGAAATATTTTCTTTTGGCAGCAGACTTTGGCTTTTCTTCTTTTTCTTTTTGGCCCAACGCTTCATTATTACTATATTTATATTTATTTGCTGTACTTTTTCTTTCATTCCGGCCACCATTCACATTCCATTTCATTTTGCTGACTGCTGACTGTTTACTGTTTAAGGTGGCCCAGAAAGACCATTACGCAAAGGATATTGTGTGGCCATGAATCAATTGGCCAATGTCCACGAAAAAAAGTTATGCCCGGAAATATGTTGAACCGCCAAAACGATGACATTCCATTTGCATTTTTTAGGTTATTTTACTCAAAAAGGTTGAGAGGCCTTGGCCAAAACCAACCTAATCGCATGTAATAAATTTTAATTTTTTAAGCATTTGTAAGCAGTTTTATCAGCGCAACAAAGGACGCACAATTTTTTTTAATGCCAAGGCAGCCAAAAAAAAAATAAAAAGGAAAGAGCGAAAAGGATATAAGATTAAGACGCCAAGGCGAGGCTGGGATATAAAAAAAAACAACGTCAGGCAAATTAGCAACCCAGAAAGTGGGCGGAGGCGGGTGGAAGAGGGAGGATGCGGTTTATCACGCCCACCGCTCGTCGAACGGATATCCGCGCATGGAAGACAAACAAAAAAGGCATTAAATCGCATTTAAGTCAAAGCGAGCGGCGACAAAGCCAAAACCCAGAAACATCCACCACTGCGAATCGACTTGGCTTAGACTTTGTCAGGAGAACAAGGACAACTGGCACTCGAGCCAAGGATGTGTTGTCGAATCTCTCGAGCTTATCACTTGTTCCTTGGTGAGGAAAAGCGATGCCCAAATGGGGGGTGAAAACAAAAATTGAATACATAATTCAATGATTTGCGGAAAGTATATTTACTATTTGTAAAGGGCTAATTACTAGACTCTGTCACTACTGAAAAATTAAATACTTAATTAGTTAATGTTATTGGTGAGTATTATGTGCACATAAAATATGAGTTCAATTTTAACAGGGGAAGGCTAACATATGTTATCTTTTATAGAAATAGTAATTCAAAAGATTTGAGCTATTTGATTTGGTTTTTAGAGGCTAGAAATCAAGATGACACGTGAAATGTTCTCTTCAGATTTTCTTTAAAATAAATCTATTAAAATAAATGTTTTTCATTATTTATAATTTTCTTAATGAGACTTTTTAATTAAGTTAACCACATGAGTATTCACTGTTTTCCAAGAGGTGAACTCCGAACCCAGATAAGAAGTCTAGGAACAATTGCGTGGCCTTACTTTGATAGCCCAAAAAAATTAAGAGATTACGTCGAGCGCTTGGAAACAGTCCAACGGGGATTAACGAACGGTAAATTGCATTTTTATACTATATTTATATTTACTGACTTTATAAAAAAGAAGTGCAGCTACATCAGTGCTGCCAGCAGTCAGTTCAATAAAAAGGACAGATCAGCCTTTAAGCTGGCCAAAAAGGGACAACAAATCTAAAAAAAAAGGACAAAAAAAAGGCCAACTTATTGTTTTCAAAAATTTATGTTATTAGGAACGATTTTTTTAATCCAGACTCACATATGTCATGATTATTTGTTAGCAGACTCAAAACTTGCAATTAAACATACATTTTTGAGGTGATATCATGAAATTTACAAGCTCAAAGTAGGCTCATCTTATACATGTTTTCTAAGGGTCTTGGCACAAAAAACCAAAAAGTTTTTAAGGAATACTTGTAGAAAATTTTTCCAAAAAAACATCATCGGGGGTGCCACAGAAACCGTTCCTCCCGAAGAGGGTTGGAATTAACATAGAGAAGGGCTTGGACATTCGGTTGGAATTCGGGCGGAACGGTTTCTGTGGCACCCCCGCATGAATTAATTTGCTTAAAACTCTTTGTACATTATTCATAGCCTTTGTAATTACTTTATCTGATCAATTTATCGCTTTATCGCTTTAAACAACATTCGAAGCAAAATGAGATGAAACTTTTTGAGATTGATTCTTGATTTTGAAAATTTGTCATCATTTTGGTGGTTAGTGGTAAAAGCATAAAAGTGTTCGACTTAGCTCCTAAAAAAAATGTCATTTAGTTTTTGAAATCAGGATGAATCAAGCACAAATCATTCAACTTTCCCTTCAAAAATTTATGGCAAAAAAAGGCCAGATTTCCGGACAGGGGCTGTTTGAAATTTTATCCGGCTAAGGCCGTTTAAAAAGGGACAGATCTGTCCGGAAAAAGGCTAAATTGGCAGCACTGAGCTACATACAAATATCAAGGATGGAACTTTACTGGCTGATTTGCAATGTTTTCATTATAACCAAGAAAATTCGAGGGCTGCAAAAATCCCCGGTTTCTAGAAATGATCCTTATACAGGATAAAAGCCCCGCCAGTGCAGGAATAATGGTGATGCCAGCATTACTATGCACATAAAGCGCATTCCATCCAATGTCCGAGGCCGGGAGCAATTAAAGCGAGCTGCTGCTGCTGCGACTCCGCCGTAAATGCACCGACTCACAATGCCGGAATGTTTTTTCAGGCAGTGCAAAAAGGACACCCTGCCGCACAAAGGAGCAATTAATGCGAATGCGAAATTGTAGCTGCATAATTGCTGAACATGCAGCCCATGGGGCATAAAGAAGCAATTAATGCCGCACAAATGCGCTTGGCATGCATAAAAATGGCAAGTCGCAAAAAAGCGTGCAAAGTGCAGCAGTGGCAAATCAAAGTCGCTTTTACTGCCCATTTTCTGGACGGAGCTGGAACTGAGAGCTAAAAGCTGAATGCCTGCCGGAGCTGCCAAACAATTGCAATTACATTAAAAAAGCCAAAGCAGAACAGCAGCAACAATAATTACAGTTAAGCCAGGCTAGAGATGGTCAAAATGTCTGTATGTCATTATAGTTTCCATATTGAAAACAAAGTGGAAAAGTCCATTAAATGCATGCAAAAAAAGTAATTAAAATAAAATTTTACTGATTGGAATCATTTGGTGATATTAAAATAAAATGGGCTCAAAAGTATCGGAGTAAAAAATAAAATGGCTTAAAGCTATTATTGGCCAGAATATCAATAATATTCAGATAAGATACAGAGAGAGGTACAGAAAGTCGATAAACTGCTAGAAAATAAACATTGATTCGACATGACGATTTAGACATATTTTTAATTTGATATTAAAAAAATATTTTTTAAAACCAGAATGGAATAATAAACTAAGAATAATAAATTATTTTAAATACAAAATATACAAGACTATGGGAAGAGAAAACAATGCAATTCTCAACACAATAGCATCACACAAATTACAATGGTTTTAAGAAACAAAACTGAAATAGTGAAAGACCTAATATCTATTTTTTTTATTTATTAATGTACCGGCAACTTTGACCCCAAAGGTATATATTATTTTTCTGGTTTTAAAAATGAATGCATTATAGATGAATCACATCGGCGCTTTCTTCAAAGGATTGCACATCCCTAGGCCAATCTAAGCAACGGCCACCCACGTAGCGCTTTTTACTTCCGTTGCATGCCAGGCACGTTGCAAAATTGTCGCAACGCAGACAACAAAAAAAAAAGGCAGCAGAAATAGCTCGTCGAACACAAAAGCCACGGACAAACGAATTGCCAATTTAAATGTGAATAGAAAAATTGCATCGACTCGCCGGCATCGCCCACCCACCCACTGATGTCCTTTATCCTTTCACAATCGCCAATCACTCACTCACGCGAACAATGACGCTGCGCTGCCAAATGCTACGTGGCCTTCACTTTGGGGCTCCAACTCCTCCACATCAGTTTACTTTTCAGCTGCACTCGAAGTCAATTTATGTACATGGGCATCTTAGCCATCTTAGTTGTAGGAATTTTATGTACTTGAACCTTCTCTCGTAAAAAAAAGGATAGCTAATTGTATAACAAACATATTTTACATACATTTTAAAATTTTTCCTTTCAAAATAATAAACCCACATTAACCAAAGATATTAGCGTTTTGTAGCATTTAAAATTTAAATTGAAACACAATAAATGTAATGCCCTTCGGTTTAGTTTTACAATAAAAAGCTATACATAATATTTAAATATTTTTATATAAAATATCATTAATCATACAATTAGCAAAAGCATTGTGCAAATTAATTAGCAATGACTTGACCAATTTTAACAGGTCACCCATAATCGGCTTATGCTCATTTTTTGCACATAAATATATTCAAAAAATTCTAATTCTTATCAGCTTGGAGTCGAATTTTTTAATGCTCAGAAATTGTCTTCCTGGTCCTTATCAGCAATGGAATATGGTTGATGAAATACATGAAGTTCATAAACAATTTAAACATACAAATGTCACTAAGAAGTGCAACTGTAGTTTTCAGAGTGTTTGCTTTAAGAATTTATAATTTTTAATCAAAATTTGCCAGCAAACAAGTTCGACAAACAAAGTCAGAAGATCCCGTGGCAGTTCAGATCAATAAACCAATTAAGATAGATCGACTGTCATCTGACCCAGCAAACAGCAACCAACCGGAGTTAGTAAGAGTCCCAAAGCCTCCACCAATTTCTGGAACAATCTGTGCCGGCAGCCTCAAAACAACTTTTAATTGCATAATGATCGTGCGGATTTTCGCTGATAAACATATTTTTTCGCCCTCCGAGAGACATTCAACCCAACCGGGAGTCAAGCGATAGGCCTATGGGATGCACTTTTCGGTGATAGGAATTTCGGGTATAAAAGCTGCAGCGATCTGGCTGAAAGATGCAGTTGCCTGCTGGTCTGTGTTTTAGCAAGCGAAAACCTCCAGAGTCCTCCACACTACACACAAGAACTCAACAGTGAGAGAAAGAAGCAAGATGAACAAAATCCTGTTGTTGGTGGCCTTGGCGGCCAGCCTTGTGGCTGCTGGAAGGATTACGGTGAATCCGGAGCGGGTTCAGGGTATTGGTAAAGTGTTATTCAGTGAATATATATAATACAGAGTTAAAATACATCCTCACTCCCCAGATCGGATGTCCCTGGAGGACCTGCAGCGCCAGAAGTTCATTCTGGACATCGTACAGAACATTCGCCAGCCCCTGCAGCAGAGCGAGCTCATCCAACTGGACCAGGGTCTGATTGTGGACAGCCAGCGCTATCGCGGTGGAATTGACGTGGACATGCAGCGGGTTATCGACCTGGATCGCCAGCGTCGTCTCCTGGACGAGCACCAGGTGTACTCGCTGGGTCGCTTGGAGGATGTGCAGCAGCTGCGCGGCATCTACCGCCTGCTGGTCCGCTCCCAGGACTTTGACACCCTGAGGCGAAACGTGGTCTACCTGCGCCGCAACATCAATCCCGTGCTGCTGGTCAACGCCTTGGTCCTGGCCATTCGTGATCGGGATGACACCCGCTCTCTGATCGTGCCTGCAGTCCAGGAGGTGCTCCCCGAGTTGTACTTGGACGAGGAGGTGATTGAGCAGGTTCGGGGCGTCCAAAGGGAGCAAACCCTCCGGCCCTCGCTCATGGACATTGTGGGTCTGCGTCAGCGCACCATGAATCCCATGATGAACATCCTGATGCCATGGCGACAGATTCACCTACAGATGGCGCTGATGAAGCAGCAGCAGGGTCTGCAGAACCGTCAAACCATTCTCGGCCAGAAACGCATGGTTATCCGTGCTGAGAACCCGGGACAGATTGAGGGTACTTCTCTGCTGACCGACGACATTGCTCTGCGCAACTTTGTCCAGAATCTCATCCAGGAGTTGGCTCTGCAGGAGGATGTTTCTCAGGAGGAGCAAGGAAGACAGATCATCAATGAAGGGGAGCGTGACCAATGGATCAACAGGGAACAAGAAGAGCATTGGATTGGCCGTGATCGCCAGCAGACCCAATGGAACATCAGGGAAAGGGAGATGGGTCAGGACGTGGACACTGGACGTCTGCTTCGTGTGAACCGTCGTCGCCTCCAGGAGCAAGATCAGAGCCAGGACCAGAACCAGAGGGAGCGATTCCAACAACTTCTCCGCCGCGATGATGATAACGACGATGATGATGATGATGATCAGGACATTCGCATGGGTCGCGTGCAGCTGCAGCGTGGAATCAGCCAGGGAGGTCTCCGAAACGGAGGAGTCCATGATCTGCCCACTGTGAACGCGGACAGTGCTCGCCTGCTTCATGTGAACCGTCGTCGACTGAACAGCATTCAGCAGGATCAGCTGACAGGTCGTCAGCGCTTCATGGGCTTGGTCAGAGGAGGAGTTAGCGAGGGTCGCCGTGTGGGTCAGCAGCAGGACTGGCAGATGAGGCGTCAGCAGATTGACTTGGACCAGGACGAACAGGAGCAAGGCCAGATTCAAAGACAAGGTCGTCGCATGGGCCTCCGGCAGGAGCAGGAGCAGGATAGCTATGCCGATCAGTTGGAGAGCGTAAGCCGAGACGATGAGCGCTTGGTGCACATCAACCGACGTCGCCTCAACCAAGACATCCAGCAGCAGCAGCAGAGGATCATTCCCCGCAGAGTTGGCTCCATTGGAGAGGGTCGCCGTGTTCTGGGAGACCGGCTCATCCAGGATGAGGACATCCTTAAGCTCATCCGCAGCGACAACCGCTTGCAGTTGTTGAGCGACGATGAGATAATGGAGATGCTCAAGAGGAACCGCCAGCAGCGTCTGGAGAAGCAGCAGAACGACGATGATAACGATGACAACAATGATGATGACGATGAGGAGCCCCGACAGGGAGTGCGCAGCCGTCGCAGCCTCTCCAATCTCCGACAGGAGAACACCCGACGCAGCGAGATCCTCCTGCACAATCTCCGTCAGCTGGTGGCCCGCCTCAACCAGGAGAGCATCTCCCAGGGCCAGATGATCAACCAGCAGCAGCAGCAGTGGCTCAACAATCCCCGCCAGACGCAGTCCGAGAGATACGGGCTCCGCCTGAACCAGATCCGCATCGACTCCCAACGCAACCGCGAAATGCTGGTGCAGATCGGTCAGATTGAGCAGCGACTGCAGGAGGTTATTGGCCAGGTGCTGAACCAGGTGAACATCAATCAGGTGCGTGGAGAGTTGGAGGAGCAGCGCCAGGTGGAGTCACTGATGGCCGACGTTCTGCTGGGTCGCCGTGGCCAGGTGGGCATCCTGGACATCATCCGCCAGGTGGTGCAGGACAACAGCCAGCAGATCGATCGTTCCGGATTGGGAATCCGTCTCAGCGATCCGGTGGTGCAGCACACCCTTCGCCGCATTGTGAGGATCGTGGACCAACAGCGCGAGCAGATCCTGGGTGGCTACCGACAGGAGCAACTCCAGATGCGCGGCGTTTCTATCAACGATGTGCGCGTCGACAAGCTGCGCACGCGCATCGAGGAGCACGACCTGGACCTCAGCAACCTGGTGGAGCAGGATCTGGTGATTGTGGGTCGCCAGCGCCGCCTCAGCAACAAGCCCTTCACCATCGACATGGATATCACCTCGGATCAGGATCAGGAGGCAATAGTTCGAGTATTCCTGGGACCCGCAGAGGATCAGCAGGGCAATCTAGGAGTATCCCTGGACGATCGCCGCCGTGACTTTGTCCTGCTGGACGCCATCAATGTGCAGCTGCAGACGGGACGCAACCGCGTCCAGCAGAGGTCCATCGACATCCCCTGGATCACTCGCGATGTCACACCCATCACAGACATCTACCGCCGGGTGATGCTGCAGCTGAGGGGCCAGCAGGAGCAAGTGGGTACCCTGGAGCTGGTCGGAGAGAACGGACGCTTCCCCCAGCACCTGCTGTTGCCGCGCGGAAGGCCCGAGGGTCTGCCCATGCAGCTCCTGGTAGTGGTTTCTCCTCTGCTGGAGCAGCAGGAGCGAGAGATCGTTCCGGATATCGGCGTTGGCATCGGTTCCGCCTCCCTGCGCGACATCCGCCCCCTGGGCTATCCTTTGGATCGCCCCATCGGCAACGAGCAGCAACTGCTGCAGCTGTCCAATGTCCTGCTGCAGGACGTGGTCATCATCCAGGAGAACTAAGCCGGTGGGCCAGTTCAACCAATCAACCCATCCCCAGACCATCCGCTCGATACTGGACCCATCTGGAAAACCACAACGAACCCTAGTTTAAGTCTATCGAACCTAATTCAATTTACTATAGCAAAATGTTGAATAATTATGTAACTGTTTTATCTGTGTATCTAATTAAAATCTTTGCAAGCGATGCAAACAAGCATTAAAAGTCTGTGGTCTTTTATTCAACCTGTGCATTTAAGGTGTTTCAATTATTATAAAAACTTTACAAATATTCATTCTTTTTTCAGAGAATCTAAATTTAAAGTGATAGTTTTGTAAATGCGACTTTATCACATTTGATTCTATCACAAAAATGTTGAAAAAATCTAAACACACATAAAACTTGTCTAAAACAGGGTGATGAATTAAATGTAAAAATTTTTCAAGTGGCTTACTACCAAATTGTTAAAACGATCTGTCACAGTAAGTTTCGTATGTTTCGGTGATTCGATGTTTCACTGATTCAACGATTCGAAGCATTAGGCCCGAAAGTTTTCGAACCATTTAAGGAGTACGATTCACATGATTCGTTGATTCGCACGCTTTGAGATGATTCGAGACGGTTCAAAAAAAAAGGCTACGTTGAATGTTGCTAAAACGCACAAATATTTTTGTGTGAATGAACTACCTTCTATCAAAAAGTTTTGTTTTATAAGTATGAACTAGTAAATATGTTCATAATGCCAAAAAAAATTGTCAAAATCAATCTGCGAAATCTTCAGGCCACAATAGTTCAAAACAACCCCTTTATATTCTTGTTGTAAAAGACTGATTATTATTTTGCTGTTGTTTTTGTTGCTTACTGAAATGCTCTCAAAGTTAATAATGGTAGGCGCTTCGCTAACGAGGTGATTTAAATCATCTCATAACTTTCGAATCTTATGAATCGAATACATATGTGAGCAATCAAATTTCTTCTGTGATTTGATGATTCGAATCATTTGAAACATAGGATTCGAAATACATATAATATTTGCATCTCAAACCTGGGAAGCACAGTAGTAACAGTACTTCTGCCTACTTAGATGATACTGTGATCGAATCATACTGTGGATTCATGCAGGGCTCTGGTTTATATCTTACTCTTCTTAAACACTAGATTAAGGAATATAACCCAGAAAAAAATGTTTTCAGAGTTCCCTACGAAATTTTTTATTTAGGGCAATTATAACACTCAAAACATTAAGTACACACACATAAGCACGACCTTAAGTTCAAATATTTTATAAATACCAAATGAAAAATTAAGATTAAATCTTAGACAATTACTTGAAATGTTTTTGTTTTACTACAATTATATGTCAAGTGATGCAAACAATCAGATCAAACAAAAATGTTTGATTCGACATAAGAATTACACTTACCGTAAAAAATACAAGAAGTTTTGCTCAATTTAACTCTGCTCTTCAAAAATTTTTACCTATCATCAAGCTATTAATAGCAACTCTAAATTCCAATTCGTCTTTATTGGGATGTTAGCTTTTCGCGATTTTTCCCACAGGATGGCAAAATCCTCGTTTTATCGCACATCATGCCACTTTTACGTTCACGACTGGCTTTTCTTACTTCGAAAAACAATTTCAATGCTAATTGCATGTCCATCTTTATGGAAAATGGAGCTGGTAGGGATTACAGGCGGCTGCCACGCCCCCAAACAATGAACACCAATGAACCAATTAAGATAGATCGTCTGTCATCTGACCCAGGAAACCGCAAACAACTGGAGTTAGTAAGAGTCCCAAAGCCTCCACCATTTTCTGGAACAATCTGTGCCGGCAGCCTCAAAACAACTTTTAATTGCATAATGATCGTGCGGATTCTCGCTGATAAACATATTTTTTCGTCCCCCGAAAGACGTTCAACCCAACCGGGAACCGGGAGTCAAGCGATAGGCCTATGGGATGCACTTTTCGGTGATAGGAACTTCGGGTATAAAAGCTGCAGCGATCTGGCTGAAAGATGCAGTTGCCTGCTGGTCTGTGTTTTAGCAAGCGAAATCCTCCAGAGTCCTCCACACTCCACACAAGAAATCAACAGTAAGGGAAAGAAGCAAGATGAACAGGATCCTGTTGTTGGTGGCCTTGGCGGCCAGCGTTGTGGCTGCTGGAAGGATTACGATGAATCCGGAGCGGGTTCAGGGTATTGGTAAAGTGTTAAAGAATATACATATATACATAGTGTAGAGTTGATTTATTTCCTCACTGCCCAGATCGCATGTACCGTGCTGAGAACCCGGGACAGATTGAGGGTACTTCTCTGCTGACCGACGACATTGTTCAGCGCAACTTTGTCCAGAATCTCATCCAGGGGTTGGCTTTGCAGGAGGATGTTTCGCAGGAGGAGCAAGGAAGACGAATCAATAATGAAGGGGAACGTGACCAATGGATCAACAGGGAACAAGAAGAGCATTGGATTGGCCGTGATCGCCAGCAGACCCAATGGAACATCAGGGAAAGAAAGGTGGGTCAGGACGTGGATGATGATCAGGACATTCGCATGGGTCGCGTGCAGCTGCAGCGTGGAATCAGCCAGGGAGGTCTCCGAAACGGAGGAGTCCAAGATCTGCCCACTGTGAACGCGGACAGTGCTCGCCTGCTCCATGTGAACCGTCGTCGACTGAACAGCATTCAGCAGGATCAGCTGACGGGTCGTCAGCGCTTCATGGGCTTGGTCAGAGGAGGAGTTAGCGAGGGTCGTCGACTGGGTCAGCAGCAGGACTGGCAGATGAGGCGTCAGCAGATGAACTTGGACCAGGACGAACAGGAGCAAGGCCAGATTCAAAGACAAGGTCGTCGCATGGGCCTCCGGCAGGAGCAGGAGCAGGATAGCTTTGCCGATCAGTTGGAGAGCGTAAGCCGAGACGATGAGCGCTTGGTGCACATCAACCGACGTCGCCTCAACCAGGACATCGAACAGCAGCAACAGCAAAGTATCATTCCTCGCAGAATTGGCTCCATTGGAGAGGGTCGCCGTGTCCAGGGAGACCGGCTCATCCAGGATGAGGACATCCTGAAGTTCATTCGCAGCGACAACCGCTTGCAGTTGTTAAGCGACGATGAAATAATGGAGACGCTTAAGAGGAAGCGCCAGCATCGTCTCGAGAAACAGCAGAACGACGATGATAACGATGACAACGATGACGATGGCGATGAGGAGACCCGACAGGGAGTGCGCAGCCGTCGCAGCGTCTCCAATCTCCTACAGCAGCAACGGGAGTTCCGCAGCAAGAAACTTTCGCACAGGGGCGACGGAAGATGTGTTGGGTATTTTGAGGTTGAAACAGGCAAACTTTTGAACAGAACACAATATGCCAATTTAGGGCCTGAAGTAACTGTGATGAAACTGGATCAATCTGGAACTTGTCTATTTTATTTACCGCGCGGAAGCTTTTAGGGTCTGCCCATGCAGCTCCTGGTGGTGGTCTCTCCTCTGCTGGAGCAACAGGAGCGGAAGATCGTTCCGGACATCGGCATTGGCATCGGTTCCGCCTCCCTGCGGGACATCCGCCCCCTGGGATATCCTTTGGACCGCCCCATCGGCAATCAACCCATCCACAGATCAACCGCTTGCCACTGGACCCATCTGGAAAACCACATTGAACCTAGTTCAATTTACTATTGCAAAATGTTGAAAAATTATGTAAACGTTTTATCTGAACATCTAACTAAAATCTTTTTGAGAAAAGTCACTAAGCAGCCAACAAATAGCTCTCTGCGTCTTTCTGGACATTTCAGGTGCCTTCGATAATACCTCCTACGATGCTATTTCAAATGCATTGATCCGTAAAGGAATCAAAAAATCTATAATTAACTGGATCCTCTTGATGCTGAAATCAAGAACGATCTCTCAAGACCTAGGGGGAAACACCAAGTCCATAACAGCCACAAGGGGGTGTACTCTCTCCCCTTCTGTGGACCTTAGTAATTGATGAGCTAATCTACAAGCTCAACGATCAGGGCTTTTCTACTCATTGTCATCTGCATCTCGGGCTCGCACGAATCCACAATCATTGAACGAATGCAAAGTGCCCTAAACACCACATATAACTGGTGTCTTGACAAAGGACTCAGTTTAAACCCAACAAAAACTATAGTAGTTTCATTCACGAGGAAAAGAAGTCTAAATCTAGAGAGACAAACTCTGAGAGGGACCACCATAGAATTCTCCACTGAAGCCAAATACCTTGGAGTCATTTTTGACCCCAAGCTGACGTGGAACTCTCACCTACACTACGCCATAAGTTAAGGGGGGACATCTGAGTAAAATTTTTTAAAAATCTAAAATTTTTTTTTCGCTTAAATAGTTCTTTATGGTCTTAAAAATAACATACCAAAAGATAGAGTCCGGCAAAAGTGTCTAAGTTTCGAAATTTTCCATTCTGCAGCGATGCCCCACAGGTATATCCCATGGAACCTTTTGTGTTTAAACGCGATTTTCTCGAAACCACTTTTTTTGAGATGGCCGGAAACTTAACTCGAACAAATCTTAACACGTAGGATTTCTTTTTTATATTGCTTACTTTTTTTTTATCAACAATTTTGTGACGTTTTTATTCGTGAAAATTGTAACTTTATTTTCAATCACTCACCATTTTGTAAAAAATCAATATGTCGTGTCAATCCTACGTGTGTCGATTGCTGTTGATGTACAGGAACTTACCAAACTTGATTTTTTGTTCTAGATCAAAAATTAAGGACGTTAGCTTTCCGGCCATGGACCCCCTTCAACAAAAAAGGACCTACGAAGAAATGCTGCACAGCCGCTATTTTGTTTTCGATTTATTCGAAAACAAATTATTTTGTACTTCACATCTAAAATTATAAAAACTAATTTACAAATTTTCGATTGGCTTTTTCATTTGGCCAAAAAAAATTCCAGAAAATCCGCTTTTTTTCCAGTTACTCAGATGTCCCCCCTTAAGCCACAAGAGCACACTTTGCTTGTAACAGGCTTTTTGGAAAGACTTGGGGTCTGAGTCCCAAGATGGTGTACTGGTCCTTCTATACTGTCATAAAGCCCATACTTACATATGCACCCATTGCACGGTGGCCTAAAGTCTCGCAGAGAACGGCAATTAGAGAACTAAGCAAACTACAGAGCCTAGTATGTGTCGGTATAACAGGAGCCATGCGCATTTGTCCGACCGACGTTCTAGGGATTATCAACGGCATATCACCACTTCCCATCTTAATTAGAAGGGAAGCCTACCTTGAATCTATTCGCCTTAATAAGATCTACATCTTCAAAGCTGGAGATCTTACGGGGCACCTACTCAGATACTCAGTTCTTAACGACACAGCCCAGCCTTAAACCATTCCGACATACAGGGACAACTAGTTCACTTCAACAGAAACTTTATCGTGGAAATCCACGGCAGAGATATCTGGAGATCAGAAATACCCAGGGTACCAAGCCACGGGCCACGTCTAAAAATATCTATACCCATGGGAAACCATGGGAAAACATCCCACCATCTTTCAAGCGGAAGTACATTCCATTATGTGCCTGAGAATGTCTTCGCAGGAAAATGCGAGGGGCACAGATTTACATAATGTCCGATAGCCAAGCAGCCCTTCGAGCTCTGAAATCATACTCAATCTCATCTAAGTTAGTCGAGGATTGTTTCCAGCTTCTCAATCAACTCAAAACACATAACACCGTCAAGCTATGGTGGGTGCAATGGCTGACAGTCTTGCTAAATCTGGGGCAAGTATGCCATTCATCGGCCCTGAACCCTTATGTGGACTCTTAAAAGGACACACTATGGAGGAGACCATAAATTGGGGAAAAAGGGAAGTAGAAAAACACTGGGCCGACAGCGCAGGCCTAAGACAGGCAAAAAGATTCCTCATTCCGGGCAGAAACAATAAGTCGAATAAGTCCACATTTTTGATTGATTTTTGTCTTGAAAATGTTTTCAATTGGAATTTTTTATTTTAACATAAACGTATGCCGAGTACAAAAGTCCTTTTCGATATATGTAAGTACTACTATAAGCTCAAAAAATACAACAAGTTTCGCTCAATTTACCAACTCCTCTCTTCAAAAAGTACTACCTCTCATCAAGGCTCTTAGTAGCAACCCTAAACTCCAATTTCGTCCTTATTGGAATTTTTGCCTTTCTCGATTTTCCCCCCAAGATGGCTAAATCATCGTTTTATCGCACATCATGCCAGTTTTACGTTCACCTGACTGGCCTTTCTAATTTCGAAAAACAATTTCAATGCAAATTGCATGTCCATCGTTATGGAAGAGGAGCTGGTAGGGATTACAGGCGGCTGCCACGCCCCCAAACAATGGCCAGGATGGCCAGACAATGCAGCAACCAAATAGCTGGCAGGCAACCATCCTGCCACTATAATAGACTTTTCTTATTCTTGCCACACAACTCAATTTGCCACAAAACCAGGGATATATCCGTATATATCAACGGATATATGTATGCATCTGCTGTGGCGCAGACGCCCAGCGAAGCGTCAATTGCCAAATTAATTGGCCGTAAAAAATTGAAAATGAAAATATAATCACACTTTCCGTTGTCGAGCTCACGTTGTCACTGGCTGGCTCAGGTCCAAAGGGATCCAGCCCTTAACCCTCTATATGTGCCGCTATAGAAGCGTTTTCTCATCAGGTCCGGATATAGAAGAGGAGCTTGGATGGAGGGAGCGGGGGGCTGGGCGGTGGACCAACCAAAGAACAGCAGACATTTCACCGCAGGCGATTAAATGCTGCATTTTTCCAGGTTACCCTGCACTCACACCTGAGGTGATACCCTGTGGAGTGAAACGTCAAAAAAGTTTGTATAAAATTATTTATTTCTATAACCTGCTAAGATAATTTTTCGAATATCTAAAAAGAATAATAGGCACAGCAGAAGGAAACACATGATTATTATTGCCTGTTAAGTTGTAATCAAAAAAATCATTTAAATCGGAAAATATAACATTGAACTTTAAAAAAGGTATAAAAACTAAAGCTAAATAAAATATCAAAGCTTATAAACGTACAAGCACTTTTAAAAGAAACCATTTTAATTTTATTTTTTTAGAAGAATTTACATTTATTTCTCCTAAATTCTACTGCTTAAAAGCAGTTTGCTTAATAAATAAATTATTTTATTAATAAATACAAAATCATAATGATAAATAAGTTTTTTCGTTAATATATTAACTACAATTATAATTGTAGTTTTTTAGTTTTGCATTGCTTTGATAGGTAACTCAATTTATTTTATTGTATTTTTATTTTAAGAACACGAAACTTATAAGTCTATCACTCTTTGAAGTCTTTGGTCCTTCTTTTCGAGGGGAAAAGAATGTGGCACGGTTGCATAATGGAAAAATTTTCGCACTCGACCTGATACTGTTTCCCAACTCTTACCGCATCAATGCACTTTCATTATCTTCGAGTGGTTATGCCGTGCATTTCATTTCATTTTGTTGCCACCGTTGTTGACATGCCTTTTTTGTAATTTATAAAATGAAATTTTAAATTTTGTTTTCTTTAGTTTGTTGTGTCTGATGAGCTGATTAGGGGACCCTGGGAGTTGGGGAATTACACGAGCTATTAGGCAGCCGCTTAATGCGAAAGTAATTATGTCTTGTTAATCAGACTGAGGCTGTGCGGAGCCAAAGGGTATTTAACCCGTAAGTTTATCGGGCCTTCCCCTTTTTCCCCTTTCCCTCTTCTCCGATTTGAAGGTAGCTGAAAACCAAAACTTTTGTGATTAGCGAGCGCCCTTTGCTGCGGTGCAGATAGCGTCTTGAGAAAAGCCAGAGCCAGAAAACACTATAAAAATATTCTTAGCAGATTCAAAAATAGATTCTAAACCATTTAATAATATTTTAATTTAAACAAAATTTAATTAGCAAACCTTCATGCTTTTAAAAACCGAATATAATAATAAAATATTTTAAAATAGTACAAAAGGAGTTTTACAATGTCTTTGAAACATAAGGTAAGGTCTTTAAAACGTAAGGATCAACTTTGGTTGCTGATTTTGTTAGCAATCAAATTTAACGACAAAGGGTAGTTTACTAACAAAACAAAATAATTATTATACTAAAAACTATAATATTAACGCATTGTTGAATTACTTATATCCCACCTAAAGCTTTTTAAAATATCTCCCTAAATAAAAACAAATACTTTTGAAAAGAGCCTCTAAAACTAGTTTTACATAAGAATAGTGTTTAAAACCTAAATTTTGTTTCAGCAGAACCGCAACGGGTATAATTTACTTGTCACTTTTTTTCAGAAAAAATGAAAGTGTGTCTCACAGAAAAAAACTGTTTCAATAGCAACAAATTTAGAAAATGCAGCAGTGAAATCTTGAGTCGGTACAAAAGAAAATACACTGCACATTTAATTATTTGCTTGAATTAAGCACTAGTCCCGCCTGCTTTTTCTGAGTGCCCCTGATGCGGAAACGCTTGTATAATTTATGTTCTGCCCTGCCGCTCTTGCAACGGAAATGCCGTCGCGTAGTTTTGCCGCGCCTACAGACTCCTCCTGGTGTTTGCGAAATTTCATAGCATACCATTCAGCGCCAAAAGTTTGTGGCACGCAAATTAGCGGCCACGTTTGTTTCGCTGGGGGAAATGGCGGGAAGCATGTTGCAAAACTTTTTCAGTTATGAATATAAAGTTTATTTATTAAGCAAACAAGTTGGCGGTCTTATCTGTGCCGTGTTCTCTGATGGTCCTTTCTCCGTCAGTTCTTTTTGTGGTTGCCAAACAATTTCGCAGTTAGTTGAGCATTCTAGTGGAGAAAGGGAGCGCAGCTGGTGCAATCTTCAAATATTCGCTTCAATGGTGAGAGGAATTAACTAAACGACTCTTTTTAGTAGTTTTGAAGAATGGAACGTGAAGGGGTTTTTTTTAACGTTCACAGATAATTTTTTGAAAAATTTTAAGGAACAAAAGTAACCATTTTTTAGCACTATTAAGCTCTAAAATTAAAAACTGTAGTAGCGAATTGCAGTACGAATTCCACTGACTGGAGAAAGACTCTTCGAAACATTAAAAATAGTTGACCCAGCGTAATAAATCAAAGACTTACACTTAAAAAGACATCAATAAAGCAAGTGGCAAGTCCATTCCCTAGTTGCATATACAAAATATTTATTTAGATGTGGGGCAAATCAACTCGAGGCCTTTTGCTTTGGCCACCTTTTCTGGGTAGACGTGTGGAAAATATTGGACGGAAGGGAGGCGGCGTGAGCTGGCTCCCAAATCAACTTGGGCCCAAAACCCTTCCTTCCCATTCAAAAATGTACAATAAACATTTTTATACGCTGCCTTTGGTTGGGAGGCTATCAAGTTGAGCAGAAAACTTTTCGCTATTCATGCAGATGTACACGACAAAAAATTGCTCACAAACGGAAATGTGATATACGCGCGACAACCGAAACACACACACAAAGGCTAATGGAGCAGGGTGTAGAAGGGGGCGTGGTAAGATCATGGGCTTAGAGGAGAGGGATATGGATATTTTATTATCTAAATTAAAAGTTCCGTAGCTCAAATAATAAGTTAGGTTAGCATTATCAAAAGAAAGAATATATTCGTATAAATTTTTTATCATCTTTAGTTATCAAAATTAATTTACTTATTGTACCTACCATTTTAAAGTTATTAATAAAAATTGGTTTAAGATTAACAAATATTTACAATTGACAATGAATATAAAATGACAATTAAAAAATATATTTTAAGACATCCCCCCTTCATGGTTTTTTCCCTACTCCACTGATTGGGATAGCCCTGCCAATTGCTTCTGAAAAATGTATTCTGAATATAACCATTCATGCTGTATAGGTGAGATCTATAGCTACGTGGCAATCGTGTCGTATTCTTCTCGCTCTCTCTGGTCTATTCAATTTGGTTGTGAATTAAAATGAAGGAAAAAAAAGAAAATACATTCATGCATTGCATTGTCAAAAGGATTTATTCTCTTTTTTGGCTTTTGTATGATTGAAAGACACCCACCTCAAGATTGGAACGCCCCCAGCTCACCCACTATGTATATTCCATCTTAACTGACACGCTTTGGCGCATCGCTTGATAAGCGCAGGAGGAAAAGGAGTTCTTACTGGAGGCTTTCCTTCGAGTGGGATTAAAAAAATGTTTACACAGAGACGCGCAGGACATTTTAATACCCACAAGAATTTAAGGTATCAAGGGTGTGTTCGGCCACGAAAAGGTTTGTGAGTAAAGAAACGCTTAGTTTTTCTATTAGTATTATTTACTAACTGTAAAGTTTTTTATTTTTAAAAACTTCACATAAAATAACATGTGTTTAAGTCGTCAGACTTTCCAGAAATGTACCATGACAGTTAATGTTAGATTTTGATTTAATCTTTGGATTTTAAAAGAATTTATAAATCATTTTACGTATATTAAAAAAATTACTTTACAAAAAAAGAAAAAGAGTGAAATAAAAGCGAATATTAGTAAATGTAGTAGGTATAGTATGTTAAATATTTAACTTCAATTAAATTTGAAGATCTCAGCAAAACATCTGTATCAACACGATTCTTGTATAAAACTGGTAAAAAAAAAGGTATCCAGTCGTCGGACCTCAGACACCTTCAGCGACATCTTAGCCCAACAGGAAGATCCGGATCCTGTGAGATGGTGGGAAGATTACAAGAACCGGAAGGGACACGGACACAGGTGCAGAGGATGATTTGGGGAGAGATGTTCCCACTTTGACTTGACAGATTCTGATGGCAAACTAATAGTTAACCAAAAATATTTTCAATTACTGTTGCTGTCACTGCAAAAACCAATCAATTTGCGGCCACAGACACGAAAGCCATTTAATTTCTATTCCTGCACTTTTCCAATTTCCTTATCGGTTGGATATACGTATATTTAAAACGCAAATTGATTTTGTGGCCACAGATGCAGCGGTAAATGCATTTTAGCCAGCATTTCTATTAAATGTTTACATTTTTCAGCTTACACCTCTTACACCCCTCTGTGATTTTGCCAACTAATGAGGTGTGAAAATGTGGGAACACAATTTCTGCTGCGTTGGCTTTTTGCGCTGCAATTAGAATGAATTTATGGGCTGGAGGACTCGAATCTCTGTGTGGTTTCATTTAAGGGTAAAGAAATGCGGCAAAGTATGCTATAAAAATGGGATTTGCCTGGAATTGGTTGCGGCTTATTTGCTATTCACACCACAACAATGTAAACAATGCCCGGCCGGAGGACATCCCACCCCAAGCCAATCCAATCCACTCTCCCTTTATCATAATCCCCTATATGTATCTCACTGCTCTGGTGAGACCCAGAGGCGACAGTGGAAAGCAATAAAACGCTCTGTCCAGAGACAGAGAAATACTCACAATGCTGGAGCAAATTTGTTGCAAATCAAAACAAATTCCAAGCCGTCGACACGCACACAAAAAACGCACTTTCCAACCTATGGTGTAGGTTATTGTATACTCTTACCCAAAATTACAATCTGATATATAAATATTTTGCTTAATATTTATTTATATGACTGACAAGGTTTCTAGCTTTTCAAACAAAACATAGCTTTCAATAAGATATTTTATACCCAAATCCTTTCATCATTGACTAATGTATCATAACATTTTGATTTTCTAAACTAAGGCAAGGTATTGTTTGTTTTAATTTGTTTTTAACATTGTGTTACAACCGTTTTTATTAAATAACAAATTAAACAAAACAATTTCTAGTAAGTCATTACCTCTTATTGCAATATTTTAGATTGTGTTTTAAATAAAATAATATTTACGTATACTACCAAAACCATTAGATTTGTAACAAAATGTTATTACTTTAATTGGCTTGTTTTAAGTTTAATTATTAATTCGGTAATATTGATCTTAAGGTAAGAAGGAACAGGTATCTTTACAATTTTTTCTCTCGTCAAATAATTAAATATGGTAGATGTTTCAAAATCTCAATTAATTGAGTTATTAAACAATTATTTAGGGTTTTAATTTTTCGATAGAGTTCATAAAGACGCAGTTACGTAATACACTTCCAGTAAAAAAGCAAAAGTCGCACAGTCCAACCGCACTCGACCGCCCACCACCCACTCACCCTTCATAAAAGGACTTTGTCCATCAACTTGATGAAATTCCATAACAATTTATGCAATCAGTTGGACACAACACAAAAAAAAAAAAAGGGAAAAGAAAAAACATATAGATATGATGGGTCCACGGAAAGGAAAACCGTTTTATGCTGCAATGCAGCACCAGGAAATCCCCTTCACCCTTCTCAAATCGCACATCCCTCTTAAGCCTTTTTGAATATTTTTGACACGTGCGCTGCAATTATTTTATTACACAAACCGCCCAACGACCCTCCCCCTTCAGTACTCTACATATATATTGGGTCGTGTGCAGTGTGCCACGCCCACTCGATTGCAAACAACAAGGGCGGTGGAGGAAAAAAATATATATTTTCGTATTGAGGGACGGTTAACAATGGACCGGCAATTGATGCAATTCATTGAAAATTTTGATGGCAACTGTTTAGACTAAAATTGCATTAAGTCACCAAAAGGCTTTTGTTGCCGAAAGTGGAACTGAATGGTAACCCAAACAATTGCCAATCATTTTGGCTTTCGCGCAATTGCATTCACAAATTTTGAACGTGCCCACCAAAATGGAAAAAAAATCCACCAAAATGTTGTTTTAAATAAGCATCTACTCCGCGCTTAAATAATCTATGGAAATTATGGTCGCACATATATGTACAATGCACATATATATTTTAATAATGATGCCATTTGTTTGGCCATAGAATTGTTGTCCTGGCTGTTTGTGTTGGCAATAAAATTTGGCTTTGCCACATAATTCAAATTGTTAATCGCGTTTAATGGCGGGCATTTATCAATATTTTCTTCATGTTGCTGAATGCAAATTTTTGGTGAGTGAGACAGCAAGTCAGTGGGAGGGAGAGGGATGAACAGGCCAGGCCTCCTAAAGCCACCCCAAAAATTGGGGACCACCACTCCAATTCAAATGGCTCCTTCATTTGGGTCTGAGTGCTGTGTTGACAAAGCCAAAACAAAAATGGCTGCTAATGTGGCTAAAAACCCATTTGAAGAGAAGTGGATTACGTTTTGGAATGGTAAAGCCGATTTATTTAGTTTTTTGGTTTAATTTAAACTATTTTAGTCTAATGGAAATAAAAATATTTATTAGATTAATGTCGTTAAAACTTTTTTTTTGTCTAATCTGAAAAAATTGAAAACCTCCATTTTACTGAATATTAATTTGTTAAGAAAAGCACTGTTGTCTGCTTATTAGTTGGATATTTATCGATATTTTCGATATCAAGTAGAATATTTACTTTTATACTCGTTATTTAACGTATTCAAAAATGTGTTTTTACTTTTAAACCAACTTAATTTCCTTAATTTTGTGGAGAGGAATGAAAACGGTCAGATTAAAAAAAAAACAACTACAACAAGTAAATACGTTTAAAATATTCTATCCTAAAAATATAAATTTATATATTGAATAGATAACTTTCTGTATTCTGTGCAATACATATTGCACTGACATATCTGACATATTCTTGGAGATGTTCTAACATCCCCACTTATAAGTGGGCGGAAATAAAAGCGCAGCGGTCATAGCTGCACCAGATTGGGGGGACGTACCCACACTTCATTCCTTGGAAACCGCCCTTAGTTGTGATCTTGTTCTGCCCCAGCAGAATCCCCCCACCCAGCTTGCTTTTAATGCGCACCATTGTGTCAAGATAAAGAAACGGAAATTAGCACGATAGCAGGAAGTTGCCATCGTCGTTGACGTTGTTCTTGTGCTCCTCCTCTTTTGCTCTCCACAAAAAGACAGGCAAAGAAGGCCAAGACAGCGACGATAATAAAAAAAAAAAAAAAGGGGCAGTGGAGACAACAACAGAATGGGGCGTGAGCAGCCACTGGGAATCGTAATTGGAGTCAAAGTCGGACGGCCACAAATAATAATGAAAACGGAAATGAAATACAATACCCGAGGAATGCCGCAAGAATGGAAATGGTCAAGATGGCGATGCTAAAGATGGTTCCACCACTTGACTTTCACTTACCAACCTCTGAGGTTATATAAAAACATAAAAAAATATAAGGCTTTAAATACCTACATATAAAAAACAATAATTGGGATTTCTTTTACATCTAACCTCAGTCTTAAAAAAAATGTGTAAGTAAATTCAGCTTTGCTTATTTTAAACAGTAGCGACAGTAAAACCAAAATTAAAAAAAAGGATGTATGTTTTGTATTACTTTACATTAATAATGATTATTAAAATCCTTAAAAACCTCAATAAGTTTGAATTTCAGTAAACTCAAAAAAGCAAAAATAAAATTAAAAGAATTTAATAGATTTTATTATCTTAAATACATTTAGCATACCCTCACTTTGTAAGGTCAGCAAAATTCCAAAAGTATTCAGCTTAGCCTCATCCAAGCCCCAAACTCAATCTGGCGATAACAATTGCAAAATTAATAAGCCCTAAAGTGTGAAACAACTTTTGGCTTTTTCCTTTTAATTGTGGGGATTTTGGTGAGGAAAGAGGCTTTCCTTTTTTTTGTATAAACCACACGCAAATTAGACCCAAACAGAATGAAAAGAAAGGCCAAGAAAAGCGAATGCTGATTGTCGTCTATTCAGATCATTTTTTCATTTATTATATTTTGGAAGCTAAGGATAAAAATGAAGGCGAAAACTCAGGCACAAAGTCAATTAGGCAAAGCGAGGCTGGCAACAAAGTGAAAACAATTCGCATTTAAATTTGCGCATTCTTAGAAATTTTAGCCGCGAAATGGGGGGAGGTTTGGGTTGGGTTGGGTGCTGTGATTTAGTGGGAGTGGGGGTGGTGGGGGTGTGTGTAAGTTGCCGTAAAATGCGTGCATATTATTGCGCTTATCTAGAAACAAACACGCCCAGGACTCCATTTCCACTCCCAAACACCCACAGATGAGGCCTTCTACTTCTTGATGACGATTTCTGTCTCTCTTTTTGTTAGGGGAATTGAATGGGATTGTCGCTGTTGTCGGTGGTCGTATTGTGTGCATTTGTTTTTATGCGAATGTGCCAGTGACAAACCAGCCACATCCACATCCACATCCTCCACCACTTCAAATACTTCGCACCCGTCTAAGCAAGACATCCTTCCTTAAACGTTTCTTGCCTGCTAAATGTTGCTATCGCCTGCACTCAGAAAAAAGGAAACTGTTTTGTTAATAAATATTAGGTTTAACTTAGGTTTAAAAAAAAATGTAAACAGAAACATTACAATTATTAAATTTAATTCAAATTCAAATAATATTATTAGCCTTTTTCTTAAGAATTCTTTTTACAAACAATATTTTTTAAATTTGATAAGCACCTACAATTCACCACAACATTTTCTCAGTACATTTATGATTGCTAGGCTCATGGTTGTGCTGGTCTGAGTGTGGTTTTATGTGTGCATTGTATTGGCCTGGCATAATAGACACATTTAATTTTACTATTATGCCTTTTTGTTGTCATCGCATTCGTATAATAAACCGTTTTCGTTCGTTTTCAAGTTTCAGTCTCAGGGCGGCAAAATCCTCATTCTACGTTGTGTGTAATTTTGTCAGTCATTTATTTGATTTTCCACAGAAAGGATACTTGTGTGTTTGTATTTGTAAAAGAAATTACAAATGATCAAGCTAAAAGGTTAAATATTAATGTTTTATTTAAATGGAGTAAGTTTATTTAAATAGAATATTATTAAATTTTTAATGTATTATTTACGTAATTTATCAGTCGTTTTAATTGTTTTTAGCGACAGGTAATCTGGACAACATAGGAGTTACACATTCTTGTTTGTATCAGTAGTAAGTACCTATACTAAATTAAGTATTAGCAAAAAACAAAACCCCTTTCAAAATATTGAATTTAATAAAAAATATGACACTATTATAAGCATATATTCCTGAGATTTTGATAACATATTAAAACTCGTCTTCTATTAATCATTATGTATTCATATTGTGTGCGTGCTTTGAAAACTATATTGATATAAAAACCCACTCCTTCATATGTGTTCTCATGACCAAGTATTCAATTAAGAAGTTTAGGCACTTAGCATATATTATCGCATAATAGTTTCAGGCCTGGTGATGAAAGATTATCACATCCTTCAGAGTTTCGGTCAGGACAGGGACAGACACACCATCAAACTCCTGCTCCCAGCCAGTCCAAGCAGTGAGTTGCACAAGTAATTGAAGTTTGAGGCCATCCTTTGTCCCCCTTGGCAGTAGAAGATGTGGGGGGAATCGGCTGGAACGGGTAACATCTGTTGCTGGGTAATCGGCCTGATAGAGTTCGCTAAGAGTGGGTTCAGACAAAGCTGCTGGGAATAGACGTTCGAATTGATTAATTCCCTTCTTTAGAGTGCACCTAAAGCTATCTAGGAACAATCTCGGTCTAGATTGATTCGGTAGAGTGAGATACATTCTTGTCTGAACAGTCATGTCTTCTGGAGCTGTTATATTTAAGATAATACCAAATGGGTGATGATTAAGACGACGTTGTCTGGCCACAAGATGACGGCGCAGAAATTGTAAATTATTTCGTTGCGATTGGAGCAGTTGCTGGTCAATCAGATTGATGAGTTCCGTGCTCACGGTTTCCTCATAGGTCAGCAAGCGACTTACATTGATATCAGCTATTTTTGGTGTCATCCTTTCTTCTTCACCTTTGTTAATACTCTCCTTTTCATAACTCTCTAACATTTCATTTAAGCGGAAGAGCAGCGATTGGTAGATGGGATCTCTTAGATTGGCCGTGGCCAAGCCTAACATACTGGGTTGATTTGTTCCAAATCCATTTACGGCCAGGCTTAGTTGACGACAAATATGAAGATAATTATTAGCTATCATGTTACCAGCTATGGAAAAGTCATCCAAAGAATTGTTATTATGATATACTGCCCTGTCAATTTCTTTTTTCAGGTCTTCTGTGGTCAAGTCTAAGACACGTTTAACAGCTTCGATGTGCAAAGAAGTGGCTTTATAGGGAACGCCACCGGTTGTCATCAGGGGCGGATCGATCAGATCCATAGATCGTAGTCCCGTAGCCAAATCCTCCATGGTCAAGGCAGCCACAAATTGCTTTAAATTAAACACATATATATGGAAGTTTTGCAAATGAGATCCCAAAGTCAACTGATTTCTAAAGTTGACTTCATCCATGGCTCCACGGAAGGCGACCAAGCGATCACCATCCATAATAATGTTGTCATTAATCCGCTCTTTTCCTTCTTCAATCGATATAATCAGATGGTTAATCACATTATTCCAGTGTGAGTTAAGTTCCAAGTCCAGGCTTAGATGAGCCAATTCTCTTCCGTTATCAATTATCAGGGGATCCGATGGCATGGGTTGCACTTCCTTCGCAGGCAGGCTGGGATACAAAAACCCCAGAAGGATATCTTTCCACCTTCGTTTGGGTGTCACCATCCTGATGGGTGTCAGTTGGTGCCAAGCGACTTCTTGGGCCGCCAGGATAACCTCCTTCTCGAAATAGAGTTGGGGCAGTACCTCATACATGGCTGGTAATCGCAGGTCCTTGGTGTCCTCCCTTTCGTCCACAGCCATCTGCAGGGCGTTCACGAAGAGCACGGGGTGAAAATGTATCCTTGCATAGCAGGCGTTTCGCTGGAAGGAAGACCAATCCCTGGCCAGGACTAAAAACCGATAGAGTCCCAACAGGTTCTGCGGCATTTCCTCATCCAGCTGACTAAAGATCCCAAAGGGTCGTGGCACTCGATTCTGATTCGCACGCTCCAGAAAGTCTTTCACATATCTCCAGGAGCCCTGAGTGAACAAATTGTTAATTAGATTGAGTTCTTCTTCGCTGATCTAACATTTGATAATTTTGTAAATTTTTTTAGACGGTCCTTATAAATCTTAAATGTTTTAAACCTGTTTTTTAACCGAAAACTGCGGACTTACTTCTGTATATTCCCCTGGATCCTCGTTAAGTTGACTCCCCTTTGCCACAAGTTCCTCGTTAAGCAAAGGTTTGTGCACTTGGAGCAACAAATCCAGAAGGAAACGTTGGCGCCCTTGCCCCTCAAGGTGTTCCAGCTCATTGGATGACTCCAGATCTCGCCTATTCCAAAAATTGCCAAAACTTTCTGTTCCAATAACTCCGAGAACGAAAACACAAAGAAATGCAAATGTTAATCTGAACATTTCCAGGCAGACTGATCAATGACTTGAAGTGGCTTCTGTATATTAATACGTACTTACATATATTCTTATATTCCAATCGGAGCATAAGGTTACAGATAAGACATATTAGGTCTCTGAGGTTTAAGCAAAGTTTTAAAATTCGAAAACATAATTTTAAATTAACTATTAAAATAATTAATTGGAGCAACATATTATGTACAATTTTTTTCCTATTTTTTAGTTAAAAAGTGCATTAAAACCCGAAGCGTATTTATATGTATTAAATGTTAAATAGGAGGGCACATCTGCTGTTTGAATAAACATAAAAAAATAAAAATAGGCCACGTAGGAGGGAGAGTTTTTGTTAATGTTTAATAAATTGCGCAAATTCTAAGTCCACTTTTTATGCAACTTTTATTGAACTTTCTGCTCCAAAACATATATATAGTTTCTTTAAACTATATTTAGAGCGGTCCTAATGAAATATCGATATTTTTTAGTTTGCAAGACTATCTCAATTTGTTGAACAGTGTATTTTTTTACACAATCATTTATTACAACAAAAAATGTCTGTCATCTCTAATCATCGCAGAAAGCCAAGACATAATCAGTGGTGCAAAACTCCACTAAAACCAAGTAAGGACTCAATAAGTTCCTCGTTCCTCGCACCACATTTGGCTTGGACGGCGGGTGGTTGGACAGGTGAAGCGTCCATTGCTATTTTATTAATGTAACTGAAAATTGAAAATAAGAAATACAATTATTTTATTCTTATGATTATTATGCCTCACCAGTTTTCAAATGTTATCGATGAGAAAATGTTATACGACAGCACTGTTTATGGGGAAAGACATTTTTTCCCAGGCAACACTGTTTTCCCGGGCAACACTTGCAGCAGCTTTTAAAAGTTCTTCATTTATCGTGCCGTGGTGATTTCTCGTGATATAAAAAAAACAAAAAAGCAGGACAGGATGGCTGGATGTTATCTAAATAATATTTCTTACCTTCAAAAGGATTAAAGCCATACGGGACATTAAGCAAATACATTTAATCGGAAGAAAGGAATAGTGGAAAAGCCGAAGGAGTTAAAAAAAAAGGAGGCAATTCTACTTAAGGAGTAAGGTAAGGTGGGTTTCGCAAAATAAAAAAATCTATTTTTTTTATTGTCTCATAAATTATTACAGAATCTCAAAAATATTATCCCAAAGTTTTAAGTCGATCCGAAGAATAGTTTTGGAGATACAGTCCTAAGAATGTGCGCGCACAAGGTCAAGTGCACTGCTTATCAAAACTTTAAATGCGTTTTTCTTAAAACTGTGTTTCAAAGTCGGTTGTCAAAATTTCTCGGAAACTACTCAACCGATCTTCATGCAATTTTGCACAGGTTTTCGAGATACGATTATCTCGATTACTTGAACAAATGTTTTTTTTTTCTTTCACAATAACTATTTAAAAATAAAAAAAAATTTAAAAAATTTCACCAAAATTTTAATTTTTTTGTGCAAAAAAGTCTATCAAAAATTTAATTTTTCTGAGGCACCCCGAGTGTGCATCCCTATGGCACCTTCTGGCAGGTGACCCCACAAAGAATACCAGCATCAATGGGGTCGACACCCCTGAGACCCGGAAGTAGTGCTGGCAAAAGATCGGATTTTTTTTTGCAAAATAGATTTTTTCTGACATTTTTCCATCTCTATACAGTTTCTGTATGCTTTGCATGTGGCTGGTTTGGGGTAAGTGAAATATTTTAATATTAAAGCAAAATATACTCATATTTTTGTTATTAATTAGCGGAGTATTCATTTGATGTTGGTGTTCCGTATCAAGGATGGAAGAGATCGTTAAAATAGCAACGAAGGGTAATTATATTTTACCATTTTTTTTTTGAGCTGAAAATTTATTTTTGTGTATTTGTATGTGTGTTTACAGAAAACAACATGTCGGCGAGCGATTCTGACGACGAAAGCAGCATCAAAACTTTCAAATTGGGAAAATCAGATGCATGGACGAACACAAAATAAATGTGATTTTATTTTTAATGTTAACTCGTTTTCGTCATTTTGCCTTAAAGATTCACAAAGAAGTGCCACAATTTTCTTAATAAATAAGTTATAAAAATGAAATTTTTTATTTTATTTAGTTTTATATCTACAAGTAATTTAATATATAAAAATATTTTTTTTTGGGTTAAGAAAAATCGATAGCATCGATCTTTTATTCGTAAAAAGATCGAAAAATCGATTGTGGGAAAAATCGATTTTTTGCCAGCTCTACCCGGAAGCGCACTAATTTATACAGGGCGGAAGCTGACGTTGACCCCAATCAGAACACCACTGGGCAATGCAGAGATGCATTTCAACGTTGACAGGACTCCAACACCTAGGAGGACTGCCGAACTCCTGATCGAAGCATCGCCTTCGCCAGCGTCCCGGAAAAGGGCAGCTGAACAGGAGCTGTTGGAATACGATAGTTACGACGGGGAGCTGTTTTCGGTGGACGACAGTGGTAGCGTCGCAAGACCGGAGTCGCAGGAAACCGTAGCCGTGTACGACGAAACCGTCCTCAGAAGAGAGCAGCTATTGCGTTGAGACCACCTTTTTTTGCAGTATACAGTGCTGTTTTGCAACACTGTCCAAATTTCCAACGCTGTCCACACTTGCAACAACAAATCACTAAGTCGAAGCTTCGAAGCCCAACCAGCTGCAGAAACATGAACAACGAAGGAAGCCAACCTAGCCCGCTGTCAAGGCGGTGCGGAAAAACCCGATGGTGGAACAAGATACCACTGTGTCCTTGAATTCGAAGGAAAGAAGTGCGACCGGTCCTTTCTCAAAGAAAGAGGAATTAATATCACAAGGGAATATGCCCATTTCTAAAATCCAATTCGAACGATACAAACAAAAAGAAAGCAGACAAGCAAAGGAAAACAATAATGCGAAAGTCGAAATTGAACAGGGACAACCAACAAATTATTTGTCCTTACAAATGCGCTGTATTTGGATGCACGGCGGTTTTAAAAACTAGGGCCGAGTGGAAAATACCGATTGTCTCGGTTGAGTGGATTGAAGGAGCAGGGCACTATATGTGACCCCAGCCAGTTTTCCATTAGCAGCAAACGCAAGAACGAGGATCCAGAACTCTACGGCAAAAAGATAAAGACTTTGGAATAAAACCTTCAATCTGGTTTCTATACCTGCAGATCTATGGGGAAATATCAGGGGATTTTGAATTTCCTTTACAATATTTTCCTTATTTTGTTATTACCTTTACCTTAAGGTGTTAGGTGGATTTCCTGGGCAAAAAAAAGGCACATTTACAACCCGGGCCCAACATTACATCGTTTTTCAAGAAGCCAAAAGCAGATAATTTGTAAAATGCTGAAAATGTTGATGGTAAGTGAAGTGAAGAACGAAAATATTTTATCCAGTTTCCAACTGCTGCTGCCAGGATATGCTTGCCAGAAAAAAATTAATGAACTGGAAGAATTAGGTCCATACATTCAAGACGAAATCCGCAGTTAAAGTTGAGTACAAGTTATGGTGTGCCAAAATTTCATCAATTGACCCATCAACCGAAATTTTGAAACTGTTGGAGTGTTGTGATGGAACATTTTTTCGCGGGATAAATCTTCTCCTCAAGGTCATGGCTACTCTTCCAGTCACAACGGCTAGCGTCGAAAAAACGTTTTCAACAATGAAGAGAATAAAAACTCTACCTCGTAGAGTGATGGGCCACGACAGACTAAGTGCACTCGCGACGATGTCAATTCACTGGGATACTGTTGTTGATCCGGAGGAAGTTCTCGACCGTTTAGCGAAGAAAAAATCAAGGAAGTTACTTATTTAAGGTGTATGTTCTGAAGGAAAATACATACTGATTCACATGTTGAGTGTGGCTAACGCCGCCTTTTTGATTTGCTTGCGCAGGCACCTTGCAGGACACTTCCACGAGACCCTTCGGGACAGCGCTGGAGAAGGCGTCACCGATTGCAGCCAGCGGGAAATCCACGCAGGCGCCCAGTGGCTGCGCCGAGGCTCTCCAAAATCGGTGCTTTTAAGCGCCGCCCAAAAGAATAAAAATTCGAGGTTTTTTTTTACGTTTTAAAAGAAGCCATAACGCCAAGCCAAGCCTTGTTCGGTCGCTAAAGCGCAGTCGCTAAGTCACTTGTTAGTTGTAAACAGTGGCGGATCCACGGGGGGTTTTCGGGTCCGTTATTTTTAACAAAAGAGAACGAGAGAGAGAGCAAGACGAGAGCGCAGAACGAGAAAAGAAATCATATGAACAACATCGAAAATGAGTAAACTTCAAAAAACTGATTATAGAGGTAAGAGCATATATATTGTAAATGGTAGATTTTATTTATAATATATTTTTCCCAAATACAGAAACTCCGTTTGAAACCGACGTGGGTGCTGTTTTCATCCCAGTGCTACCGCAGTGGAAAGACCTTGACCCCACGAAATGGGCGACTCTCATTTTTCAGCTTGACATCGTTTGCGAGACGCACAGACAACGTAAAAGAAATGAGAAATACAAGACAGCCAAGGTGAAGAGGAAAACGATATTCCAGGAAGCAATTCTAGGAGCGAAAAAAAAAGGAAAAGGGTACGTATATACATATAGAGGCGCCATTTGGCGTGACTTGATGCAACATATCGCCGGTCCCTCGCACACGAAATTGCGGGAAGAGCAAGTAGCGCCTCTATACTTAATTACTCTATGCTTGCACTAACACCATATATTTATTTAAATTTTTTTTTTTTTAAATTTTATTTGGATGCGGACCCGAAATCTCAAATTAGTTTTATTTCTTTACTATGAAACTATCTATCTATCTTTGCAAATATTTAATCATTATAAATGTACTTTTAAGGAATGGTTGTTTTTAAATATATGTATATTATATTATTATCTGATAGTCGGGAAACCCGACTATAGCGTCCTTTCTTGTTTATTTTTAATATATTTCATCAAAGTTTATCAAAAATTTTGTTTAGAACTCGTGATGTTTCATTTTAATCCTGCTACTCATGTGATTTGCCCAATCATACAAGGGTCATTTCCGGGAGTCTCCGCCGTTGCTTTCGACACAGTCACAGACGGTCTGTGGGTTGGCAGACTAAGTGTAATTTATTATTTATAGGGTTTATATTTATAGGGTTTATAGGGTCGAATTCTTCACCTTTCGGACATCGTACAATTGCCTTTTTGATAACTTTGAACAAAAAGTGCACTGTGCAGTGATGGAATAAATAATATAAATATTTTAAAAGGTTCAAATGCTGAACTGAAAAATTGTATATTACTTTTTCCATCACTGTATTTATTGTTTTACATTTCAGGGTCATGTTCAGGGAAGCAAGGAAATGCACAATTTCTCAATACTAATAGAAGTTGGGAGTCCGGTTCAGGCACTGCAGGCCCTGAGGACGGGTCTCTTGGTCCTGGCACAGGAAAACCTGCAGTTGTTTAGTCGCGACGGCAAGAAGACGGTTCTGCTGCATGGACAGTTCCAGGACATGGCCTTGCATGGAAATCAACTGCTGGTCTCCAGCAGCAGTCAACTCATAGATTTCGACCTGGAGAAATTGTTAATAAGGACCAAACGGGACTTTTGTGGCGGGAACGGGCGGGTCCTCCTCGGGCAAAACAGCACCGCATTGTTTGCTAGTTTGCTAGAGGAGGAACGGTTGGTGAGACGATGGTGGCCGTTATCGAAAATGAAAAAAAGATGCTGAGCACTTATTTTGAGAAACATGAGGAGGAACATTCAATGTCGCTGGGGTTTACGTCGAATGATATATTGGAAGGAATTATAGGGACAGTGCATAGGGAAATAAGTAGGAGAGGAGCCTCGGAGACAAAACATTTAAGGGCATACTATATGATAATGTTTTGCGTTGAATCGCAACATTATAAATAATCTCCCATCACTATATCAATGTCAAAAATTAACTTCAACGTGACGGTAACGTTTTCGGTAACTCTGCCAGCGCCTTTCGGCGACACACCAGCTCCGTCGTACACGCTTTCGCCTTCCACGCCGTCCCTCCGCAGAGGAGCACTAGCTCCGTCGTACACGCGCTAAAGCGCAGTCGCTAAGTCACTTGTTAGTTGTAAATTTTCCTGATTTTTATTTGAACCACAAAAGAACAACAACACAGCGCCTCAGCCCGCAAAAGGCAGTTGGCGGCCAGCGGAAAGTCCGCCGCAGCCGAAGAAGAAAAACAAAAATATGTTTAGGTTTTAATTTTTTTTATCGCATTTTTTACGTAGTTTTTATTAAGGGGGGGGTTCTAGTCACAAGCGACCAAAACAAATTTTTTTTTTAATTCTTCATTTTTATCCTTAAGGTCCTAAAAATGTGTAGGCTAAAGGACATTTCCCTATCTAATTGATTTAACGAGTTATAGAGAGGGCGTCGGCCGAAAAACAGGTAGAAGCGCGTCTTCGTCAAACTTTAAACGCGTTTTTCTCGCAACACCTTTTTTTTGCGCTCGGGGCGTGATTCCGCTTCAACGGCTTCACCGACTTCGACGTTTAGCGGCTCTAATTAAAGTTTATTCAATTTAGGGGGCCTTCTCGAATCGTTCTTTTTTTTTTGTATTTTTCTTTTAACGTGAAAACAAATAAAACAAGGCAAAAAAAGGTGGTTTTTGTTTTTTAAAAATCGGAAACCGAGAAGGCCCCCCAAATTTAATCTACTTTAAGATTTTTTTTTGGTTTTTTCGTTTCAGATCACTTGACAGGGCTGTACAGCGCCCCGCGCACACTGTTCACCGCCGCACACGACCGCCGTCATTGAGGTCGGGAGCCGCCATTTTGTTTTATTTTTACTATAAACAATTTTTTATAATCTTTTTAAAATATAGACAAAAAAATGACACAAAAGTTTTAAAAAAAAATACGTAAGTACTCTCTAAAAAAATCATGAAATGACGCACATTTTCGGGCCTCTGGACTAGAACCTCCCCTTAACAAATTTATTTTCAGTAAATTCATTGGCACAGCAAGAAAACAAAATGGGCGCTTAGCCGAACGAAACAAAGAAGCAAACAGAACAAACGTAAATTAAAAGGAAAGGGAAGAACTTTTCGCGAGGCTTTTAGGCAGGCATAAATATTTTCTGATTCTTCCCTCACAGCGGCAACCTCGATGGAAGCTCGAAACAATGTACATAAATGAGCACTTATTATTTTGGTATTTATCACTTCGCTTAAGCCCGGAAACAAACAAATATTTAAAAATTTCGGGCAGCACAACTTTTAAACGTGCACCACCGCACAGTGGGCTAGAAGCCTCATCTAGTGGAATAAAAGTCAATTTTAAGTCTTTAAAATGTTGGCTTATTATGCTACCATATTAAAGGTAATACCCTAATTAGCCAAAAAAAGTTTAAAACTTGGCTGGTAAATGCAGCCCTGATCAGCTGTGAGCTGTCAAAGTGAACATATGTTTCAGTAGTAACTAAAAAAAAATTGATGAAATTTGTCATTCATGTTTGAGAGTCAAAAAAAGGCAGACGCTGACGAATTTTAACAAAAAAAAAATTGTTTCCTTTAAAATAAGGTATGTATTAATTTAAAAATTTTTGTTTGTGACCCGTCCTTCCATGTGTAGCTAAAAAATTATTTTTTTGTAAACTGTTTTAGTAAGCTTTTTGTTGAATATTTTACTGGCATTATTGGACAATAACTAACGAGATTCGCTAGTATTCGAGCTAAGCTTAGTATTTATGTAAAGTGTGACTTCTTGTGGTGTGAAAATGTACAAAATGATAACCAACTTCGTCCGACTCTAAAGTCTATTACACTTTTTAGGTAAAATGTCAGTCCCTAAGAAAATTCTATTTTCCTTGTAACTAAGCGAAAAAGACGCCTCAAAAAAATTTGCTATTGTAAAGGAATATACAATAAACATACCTGATTTTGAATTAGATCAAATTAATAAAAAAAATAAGCAATTTTATGATTAAGCTTAGAGGAAAATGGAAGGCATGCCAGTATAATAAGAAGGTTTTTGAGAATAAAAATCGAGAATGGCTTGATACGCCGCTCATTGTGTACAATTCAAAATCAAATATTGGTCGACCCAAAAAAGATTTTGATTATCTATGCCCTAAGGCACAAGTCAAAGAAGTGTCGAGTCTTGTGGAGGAAACAACAACTTAACAGTTGATGGTGGCAACAAGCTGTAGCTTATATAAATCAGGAAGGCGAACTGCGGCAAAAATTGTTTCATCATTAAATACAGATGAGGCTGCTGGAGAAAAACTAAAACGTTCATTGGACGCCTTACATCTTTGAAACTACTGACCGAATCAGAATACGTGGTCAATGGTTTAAGAAACTTAAGTTTAAATTTTTATTAAAATATCTTTTCATTTACACGAGTTATTAATTAAATTCCGCTAAAAGGGGTATCTAGCCCACTGTGCACCGGCCTAAGGTTAAGCGAAACTAAAATTCGCGGATAAAACGTAAAAGCAACCACCGCTTATGTTCTTGTTCTTTCTCTCTCTCCGCTCCATTCGAGCTTTAAAAAGATAAGCGGCAGCAGTGCATCTGAACTTCAGGCCTAAGTTTAGGGTTTGCTTTGCGCGCCTAGGCAACAACAACGTTTGCTTTGTTGTTTACTTGTGTTAAATTTGTGCATTTATTTGGCACGTAGATATTTTTGGTCACAGCCTATTCAGTCGTTCGAAGACAAAACAAGGAAAAACGCTATGGTCGGGTTTCCCGACTATCAGATTTGCAATACTCATTGCCCTTTAAAAAAAAAAAAAAAACAAGAAAAATGCCAGTCGCCAGCACTTCACCTTTAAAAAAGTTTAGCCTGCTTTTAGGCACAATAAATTTTTAACACAATTATGTACACAATTTTGAAAATAGCCAGATTTTCAAAATATTATATCAAGATATTTGTGTAGATATTTTCAATACAAACAACATTTATTTAGGCCACTTTTCTCTAGCATTAAAAATGTGGGCACCACAGAGTTTCGCGGTTTGTGGGCGTTAAAAGGGGCGTGGTCGGGTTTTGAAACAAACTTGATCTACATGGGGTATATAGAATTCTGTGTGCAAAATTTGGTGGCTCTAGCTCTTATGGTTCCCGAGATCTAGGAGCTCGTACGGACGGACGGACGGACAGGCAGACATTTCAACGTTTACAGTATTTGCTTACTCTTCAAGTATCGGAAATAACTATTTGAGTTCAATTGATGCAGTCGTTTATATTTAAAGTTGTTTTGCATGTTTAATGTTAATTTATTTTAAGTTTATTTTTTGTGTTAACTATCTTAATGTTCATCAGTTTAGTCAAAATTTTATAACGTATTCTAACTAAGGTTTTTAAAGGCACCTGTAGATGGTAAAAGGGGTCGTTGGAAAATGGGAGCATAACGACCAAGGTAGGGTGGGCAGGTGATCACACAACAGCAGTGGTCACATTTAGTGTATGCGTCTCAGCTATGTTAGTCTTGCAGTTCGTTTTTTTGTTCTCTCCGGTTGTCATATTCATGTTTTGTGTCATGTTCATGTTTTAAAGAAGGGCAAATCGTCCAACCCAATTACACCCCCCCTCAAGCCGACGAGTGCAGCCGATTCTAATAGCGTGCGTTGTGATTGATTATTTTTACCACCTAGCCCAGCGAACGTTATTCGTTACAAAGTTGATAGTGTGTATTACTTCTGTCGTGCGTAGGCTGGACACACCCCTTTTTTTTATAAGTAAATTTCGACCGGTCGAGGACTTGAACCGGGGACCATTCTCGCCTTAGGTCGCCCTAGGCCACGGGCCGTCCCTGGTACCGCCAAGAAAACATAAATCGCTGTTCTACCGGAAGTGACTTAGAAGTGACTTCTTGACGATAGGGCGATAGTTTTATCGCCCAAATGGTTGCAGGGGTGACCTCTTTGCTTGTACACGCGGCGTAGTGAACAGAATGCCTCTGCCATGACACTTTTGAAACCCCGCTAAATGAAAAAAAAAGGATCGCGTACAGGGTCCAGAACGCTGAATGGTTAGCGACATCTGTCGACCAGTTCTTTGTGCGTTGGGAGTGCGTTTAAAAACAAAAGTGGCAATGGCTAATTTCGCGTTTTTGAAAATAGATCGACATGAAGTAATTGTTGATGCTTTTGAACTATCCAACAATCCGGATCTTTGGATCAGGGTGCAAGGTGATTTCTTTAAATCTCCTGTGCATGTACACAGAGAAAAAAATGGGCGAGATAAACTTGTTATAGAAAATGAATATACCGTTTTGCCAGTTGATCGACGCGAATTCCGTGTGCAAAACTTAGCAATCAAAGATGGATTGCATAAGGTGTTGGATTGGAGTGTCCCCTTTGCTAAAATTTAAAAGTGATCCAAATGAATCAAGTTATAAATATGGGATATGATGACAATAATCCTTGTGATGATAATAAAAATATGAGAAATGATGATAATAAGCCTAGTGATGAGAATAATATAAATATGAGAAATGAATTTGTTTGGTGTTTGGCGACCTGCTTTGGTATTCCAATTGTTTTTTTCCGGCTCAAGGTCTGGACCCATGTAATGAAACACAGATTGTTTTTAAGTTCCCAATATATTTCGGGCCCGCATCGGAGTCCGTCTTCAGGGGAATTTTGTTACGCGACAATTAACATTGAAAAAGACAAGCGTCTGCCGCGGAGTCAAGAGTGTAACTGAAATGAAGAATTTAAAAAATGGAGAATGCATTTCCCATTGATGGTATTAATAGTAATAGTAAATAGGTTCTTAATTTTTATTTCTTTTTTTTCAGAAGAAGACTCGTTTTACCACACAACTTCTTGATAGTTTTTGTTTGCTGCGTTATATTTAATTAATGCTTATTCCATTATCTCAACCTCCAATTCTACTTTCGCCACCAGCACTACAAGTGCGATCACCTATGTACATATATGTATGTGAGTAGAAAGTCCTTAGTGCTGGCCAAATTCCATTACATTGCCTATGCGGATCCTCACATTATCATCACATATCCGCTGGACAATGTCCGCAACTAAGGTGACAAGTGCATCTTCCAGCTGCCACCCCACATGTAAGTGATCTCTGATTCGGTTTCTTCATCTTTGCTTTAAATATTTGCGAATTTATCTTAGCTACGTCCTTACGAATCTGGCCTTACAGTCGCTCAAGGATCTAAGCAAGGACCAGTGCGTTTTCCTCACCAGCAAAGGTGGTTCCGTTCAATTAACACGTATAGCCTTATATTCTGATCGGAAAGGTTGGCTGGTTGTTTACCGATAATACATCATGGTGCTTGGTTATCTCTGAGGTTTAAGCTAATTTTAATAATTTGGGAGTAAGATGTTCTCGACGTTTAAACTGGAGCCTAGGCAATTGTATTTAAGATTTTTTAGTTTTGTAACACCATACTACAAAAAGTGCATTAACACCCAAAGCTCACTTATGTTAAAAGCATATTATAAAAACACAACCTTATCAAGCTTTACCGAATTATGTAGCTATTCTTAATCTTTACCTGTTATAAAAATAAACTTAAGTTTTTGAAACATACATAAGAAATGCAACCTTTAAAAAAAAACCCTGCAGAAGGAAGGTTTTATTCAATATTGAAATTTGTATGTTCAAAAGATTGCTAAACGAGAACTTTTTGTGGTAAAATATGTTGCCAGTGAGCCCCATTGATTTTGTAATGAAAAACGAAATAAATCTTTTGAATGACATCATTCGATTTTATTGAATTTGCATAAAACTGGCGCAGGCCTTGTGTCTCTGCGCCCTTTGCAATGCATATGCATCGTTTGATTTACATACAAAGGGATTAAACATATTAAATTTAAACGTTATAATGGGCAATAATCATATGTACTAGCAATAGTTGTTTTTTGTGTGTTTAGCATTCATATTACCGCTGGCTTCTGTGTAGTTAATTAATTAAGTACCACAGCATAAAGTAGGCTTAACAAAAAAATATGTGTGGCATATTTTTCTCAATACATTTTTTGTTTTTGGTTTGTTTTGTGTCTTTGTTTCAAGTGCATGGGCGCCAATAAATGGCCTAAGGGGGCATTAGGGGTGATATATATATCCATACACATTTCACATACATTTACAATTATAATCGATTGGGGTGCAGGCGAAGAAGCATCCGCCTCTCACCGTTCAACACACATAGTTAACGTCATTATGCTACAGTTACCGGTTCTGTGGACTAAGTTGCGCTATTTAACATAGTAACTAGAGAAAACACTAACCCACAATCCGGAGTGTTCTCAAGATCTCTATAGACTTTAAAACTAATCTTAGGGGTCTAAAAGTATGCGAAATTAAGTAATTTTAATTTTCCAGAAGTGTAATACGGTTTTCAGCACTCTACTCTTAGCCAGTAGTCAAACAAAGGTCTATGACTTAGACCGGTTTAAACCTCTTCATGTTAAGCTTAGACTGGGCATTAAACTGATAAATTGTGAAAATATTATTCAATTTACAAGAAGCTTTAGCTTAACCCGAAGATGAAAAAACTTTAAACAAAATACTTTTTAAAAACTTTAAAATTTTTACATTCTTATCCCGACAATTAGGGTAAAAGTGGAATTTAAAACAACAGGGCTAATACAATTAATCTGGAGTGCCACAGAAATCTCTAGATTTTTAATATCTTATAAAGGACATTAGGACATTAAAGTTATCACCCGTTATGTGATTTCAAATCGCTGGAGATTTCTTTAGTACCCACCAACAGGCATACTTTTAGACCTCTATAAATCCATAGAGATTTCAAGAGCACACCAAAATAAGTTCGCATCCATTTTGTTTGGTTTTTGTGTGCCGGCTACAGGGATTTGGGATCGGATCGGGTAAGCCACCCTCATCTTATTTACATGGTAGCAACTCGAATGCCACCGCGACACCTGACCTAGTAGAAGAACAGCAGCCGCTCCTGGGCGGATGCGGACAGCAGTCGCCACGATCGCTTGATGCTCACGTACTGGATCAAAGCGCGTATGCTGATCAAGAAGCCGAAGGCGCAGATCAGCCACCACAGCCAGGAATTCTCGTGCGAGGCCAGATCCGTCGAGTGCTTCACAATCAGCGTCCACTTGGCCAGCGACAGTCCGAATCCAGACAGAGCTCCATATCTGGCGGCGATTGTGTGACAGAAACAGGTAAGCATGAGGAAGCCGATCCAATTAAACAGAAACGCCACTATAAATGCCGTGATAAACATTATGTCCGTGCCAAGCAAATTGTCCGTGGTCGACAGACTGTTTTCCGGGTCACTAGCATCTATGGCGATGAACGTAAGCGCCGGCTGAGCTGATCGCACGGCGGCTGCCCCGTCGCGCAGCGGATTTGGGGGCAACAGCGGATTTGGCGGCGGAGGAAGTTGCTGGGAGGAGGGGAGCGTCAGAAAGGCGGGTGGCAGCTCTCCGTTCATCGACTTTTCCATCTGCACTTCCTCGTAGGTGGGGAGCTTTCCGTGAATCTCCTGCGGAAGTTGTGCGTTCATCAAATCCGCCTGCCCAGGCAGCTGCACCTGCAGCTGCATCGGGATCTGCATCTGGCCAGGATCGGGATTGGCTAAGGCCAGCATTGGCATCTGACCCTGCAGTGCCACCTGCTGGCCATGGCCCACGTTCGCTTCGTATGGTGGCGGTGCACTGAAGTCGGCCTTGGGGGGTCCAAGTTGATCATCTCCAGGCGATGGCTGATTGTTGTGCGGCATGACTGGAAGTTGGACACATAAACAAGATAATTAATATTTATATAGTGCATTCAATATAGAATTAGGTATTGTTTCGGCTTTCTATTTAAATTTTTGTATCATTTGAGGTGGCGTCTTAAAGACTTTAGCACGCAAACTAAAAGTTTTGCATTAAAAAAGGAAACGTTTTTAAGTATTTTCAAGGGCTAGAAACTGCGAGGGCTGTGACCTCGGCCAAACTATATTTTAAATCAATTAATTTATGTACAAAAAACTCTAATACCAAAAAAAAAACACACCTTAAATAAGATAATAATTTAACTTAAATTAAATTAACTTAAAGAAGAGTTTGTATCAGTCAACCCCAGACTGTTTTTCGTTGTCTGAAAGTTAAGAACTTACAAGCTAGTGCACGTTTGTCTAATTTTATCACAAAAAAATCAATTAAGTTAACAAACATGTCTTATTTTAGGATTTTAAATTTACCTATAAAATTACCAGATACAAAACTTAAAGTTGGTCTTTGGAAGCTCTCCAGCTCAACTGCTTTATGTTTTTATGTAGGTTCCTCTGAAATAAGTATCTATATAAGCAGTAGTATAGCAAGTCCATGCACAAATAGTAGTTTCTCCCAGTTTAATTTTAAATAGAAGAAATTAAACTTAAATTATTTTTGGCACACACAAAGTATGTAATACATATGTGTAGGAAGTATGCTTTTTTTAACACATGTAAATCCAAATTGAAAGTAAAGCTGGTTGTTTAGTTCTCGCTTTTATTAACGTTAATAGTTCACGCGGCGTTTAATAAAGTTAGGTGTATAATAAATAAATGGGCGGCTAACTGCCGAAATTGCATTGCATTATTTCTAGTTTTCTTTTTTCTCTCTCTCTCTCTGAGCAATCAGTTTTCGTTCGTTAATACTTGGTCTAAAGTTTTAGAGGCACGTCGTTAGGCACTTAAAACTACAGCGGATTTCGTCAACGCGATTGGATGGTTAAAAGAATAGTTTCGTTAAGCAGTTAAAATAAACAGTTGGACATGTTAGACATTCAAAAACAATCAGCTGCCTTGGCTTCTTAGTTAGCTAGCGTGGTTAGTTGCAGTGCCTGGGGCGATTGGAGGATAGAGTGGACTGTTTGTGGGCCTCCTCCAAAGTAAGGATGCGGCAGGGGCCAAAGGGACGTTTTACTGGGCGCAAGGGTCTCAGACCATCCACCTCGTCCATTCCGTCGTTCTGGCAACCACCGTCCGTCGTCGTGGTGGTGGTACTGTCGTGTAGCTTCTGCTTCTGTAGCTTCTCGTGTCGCAGGTACAACACCACACAGCACATGGCCATGAAAAGCAGGGCTAGAGTTGCTCCGCTCACAATGCTGGCCTTTTCCAGCATCACCCGGTTCCGGGTGGGCAGGTAGGAGCCATCTATCTCCTTGTACTCGCACCTCGGACCCATAAAGCCCAAAGCACACTCGCAGTTGTACAGGATTTCGTTGTGGATCTCCACCGTGAAGCAGGTAGCATCGTTCAGGCAATACCAGGCGGCATAGGTGGGTGGACAGGCGTAGATCGGAAAGGTGACGTTCGGTCTAGGGGTTGTAGATATTTCGACATTATCCGGCGGCAGGATCGGAGCAGCTGTGGGCCTCGGTTTGGCGATGGCACGCGACGAGCAGGCGGCGGTAAGCGGAGTACAAGCGCCTATTAAAGCGATGGCAAGCAGCAGATCCAGGACTCTCATCTTGATCTTAACTCATGGCAGCTTTACTTGGAATGTGGTGATGCAGTGTGTGAGGTGTGTAATGTGGAATTCTTGGCTTTGGCTTGGCGGTGGTGCTGCTGCAAAACAAAAACGAAGTGCTATTAAAATCAACTCAAAAATGCAAACTGGTGTTCGGGTTTGTGTGGGTTAGTTGCCTGCCTACCACCGCCAGCCGTCACCTTCTCACAATTACAACCTATGCTCCTCGACCTAAGTGAGAACGAGAAACGAGAATCAGAAAAATCGAATTTCATAAATTTTTAAACAAAAAATATCATCGTTTATTTACCTGAACCCAAGCGGCTGTTGTGTTTGCACAGTTTGCATTCATTATCGCGTTTTTTCTGGTTTCACTCTCACTTATCGTATCATTCACTTCAGACACTTCACTATACAATTCATTATTATTGATTTAAATCTAGACAAAATAATGAACTTAACCATAAGGTGTCAATGATCTAATGTTGCTAAAAGATCAAAATATTCACTACTTTTAAATCGAAACTTTATAGAATTGCTCTGTTCCTTTATTTTTGTGGCTAAGCCAATCCACACTTCTATTAGGCCAATTTGCAGTAAATTTAGAATTAGAAATTGTTTTTCAAACAATACGTTCTTATCTTATTTTTATTTGTTTACATTCGTTTGTTTTGAAAACAATGAGAATCAGATTACGGACGATTAGCTTGCTCAGACCTTCTGCAGAAACAAACAATCCCATTGTTTTTAAAGCTAAAACGCCGTCATTTGAGTGGGCATACAAATAAACGAATTATTTTCCGCATGGACGGTGATTTAGCTTTGATCACTAAAAAGTTCATAACATTAGTGCTTTAATCAGAAACACAATATTTATTGCAAAATTAAGATGTTAATTGGATTTTTGTTTAATTAAGCTTGTCTAATTTTATAAGTTTTTAAATTATTTTAACTGAACAATGATAGACGTTTTTTGTTGGAAAATGAAAATAACGAAGTGTGTTATTTTAAACAGCTTCTTTAAATTAAGTTATCAAGTTAATCGGTCAAACAAATTAGAAATGAAATTTGTTAATCGATGTTAACGATGCTAACTAAAAAAACTGCCAAATTTCGCCAAGCACGAAGTCTATGGAATTTAACCAATTTTAATGAAAATATTTATTGGTAGCCCACGAATAAATTTAATCAATCCTAAAATAAAATTGTTTCTTACGAAAAAAAAATAAAATTTAGAATTTTCAAGGGAATATGTTCCACTTAAAGGTTATAAACCTTAGTCTATAATGTGGACTCTGTGATGGTAATTAATACTTAAGTTTTAAACATAATTTTCTGAACTTTTGGATAAGCTTAAAAGTCCCATGGTTTTTATTGCTTTCGTCACTAGACTGGACGGAAGTCCACAGTAAAGAGTCCTTAAACTTTACCGTTACCATAACCTCTATATAAACTCTTAGAACCCAGAAGACTTTCTCTCTCTTCAATTACACCCCACCAACACACACAACTCACCTACGTCTAAAAATAACAACAACAACGCGAAAGAGTGAAAGTTGGCAGCTGAAATGGCAGGAGGCGAGTGCGAATAAGACAGCATGACAGACGCACAATACAAATGCAATTAAGTTGACCTTTCGGTCAATTGAAATGGAAACTCAACCGAGAAGGCAAAAAAAATAGTTCAAGCCAATCAAGAAATTGCGTGAGTGGGCTTAGGTTGTGTGCCTAATTTCTGCGAGTGTATGCATGTGTTTTTCTTTTAGTTTTTTATGGTATTGTGTGTGGGTGAGCCGGACGTAAGCCGCTTGACTTAATGAGTTAATAGACGCCAACGAGCTCAATGAGCACCTGGGGGCTTATCAAAAATGGGCCTCAAGCAAAAGAGTGATGATTAGTGCCGAAGCATAAAGAACACCAACAACAATCAGTCAAACGCTTTATTGATAAGGTGACGAATGGCATCCACAAGTGCGGATCGCAAGTGGATGCTCGGTGGTAATTACAGTTACCTGCGAATGAGTCAGATGTGCGGGCATTTGAAATATTGCAAAATTGCACGACACCGAGAGAGATTGTATAGTGTACAGTCGAACTTTTATACGAAGACCCATATAAATGGTGTTATAAACTATGAATTTAAATACGATTTTTTTTACTCAATGCGAAGCTTAGAAACTATCTTTATACTTTACTATTGTAATTTAAATCCCCGGACGTATCATAATTTCAAGAGAAAGTTGGAATTAAATTTATATCATAAACATATCATTATATAAACTTGACATTGAGCCATTCAACAGCCAATAACAAGATAAGATAATTTTGTTCACCTGTGATTATGTGTATAAAAATATTATACAGCTGCTTATAATAATTTGATACGTATTGAAGTTTAAGTCAGACTTTAAAAATAAAATATTTTGTCAATGTAAAAGAAAAATTGTTTTAAAGATCGAAGTTAGTTGTTTGAAACTAACAACCAAACTGGCGTGAAACGATTTTATTTTTTTTTAAGTACTCAGCGCTATTTCTAAAGATCACCACAATTATAGAAAATTCAACCTAGTGAAGTTCTACTGTAACTTTGCGTGTGTGTAGGCAAAATAAAAAGGAGAGGGAGTAGGGAGAAGTTGAGAGGGAGAAAGCAACAGGGCCGTAACAAAAGACGTTGAAAATTAGCAAATCGCTGTGGAAAATAACAACGCAGTTTGGGTTTGGGCCAGGTTTCGGATTTCAGCCGGAGTTCGTTTCGTTGATAAGAAATTTGAGCGCGTGGACAGCTGCCGTGCAGCAGGTGTGCCAGAAGGAGAGAGAGAGATGGAACAGAGTAAGAAGTAAACCAGTTAAACGGGACCGGGAGCACAAAAGAAAGACTGAAGATGCAAGCGGAAGACGATGATGATGGAGATGGAAGCTGTCTGAATGGAAGGTCTCGAGGGGCCGTTTCCTGGATTCTCAACGTTGAATGAAAAATACAAACCTACACCTACAACTGCATTGGTATTGCAAGAATAGAGAAAGAGAGGAACAACAACAACTGCAAGCGAGAACAAGTTTTCAAGCAAACGGTGCTTGTTGTTATTGTACAAGGGCAAATGAATTAATTTACTTGTGTAAATATGAATTAAATAAACAAGTACACCGACACACAGGCCTATCGGTGTGTGCACTTGGTTTTAGCACCTGAGTGGCGAAATCCCCGTGGACTACAAACGGCAGAATTAAGATTATTAATTTGCTAAACAAAACATAAACACATGTACACACACACATTCGGCGTGAAAGAGAGGGATAGAGGAGGCTCTCCTGGAGCTCCTGTAACCGTTATTTTTCAGCTTTTCTTTCGCCCCTCGGCTGCCTTTTTCTATTTCTGTACTCGATTTTAATTCGAATTGATTCTGTTTCGCCTTTTCTGTGCCATGTTCTATTTATTCACCTTGTTTTCCTCTATGCGTTGGTCGATTGCTATTGCTTTTCTCTTTTGCGCAGCGCTCTCTCGCGTTTCCGTTTTATTGATTTGTTCAAATTTTGTTGTTGCCAAACACGCACACAGGTAATACTGTTGGTTTTCTGGCCGCTCTCCAACAGGCGTTGGTTCCTTTGCGAGTTGCTTTACTATGTTTAATTAAACTAATTTAAAACTGTGTTCACTTCGCGCGAAGCGAAAAAAACAAATGCACCACCAGGAATAAATTTTCGATTCGATTTCTTGCACTGAGCTAGCGATGGAAGTTCGTATCGATAGTGGAGATGGGCGCGTGTCGAACGAGCATGAACAAGAAACTAAAAACAAAATTAAAATATATTAAAAAAGTTTTAAACATTTCAAAGGTTTAAGCACAATTTTTTGTATCGTTTTTATTTTTTTATTCAGAAAAATAGTAAGAAGACAAATTTACCAAAAATCGTGTTTCTGATTTCACAATGTCGTGTCACCGAAGATAATCGATAACAGTGACTTTGTCTAACCTCCCATCCCTAGGCTAAGAAAATTGTAAACAACGACGTGGACTGGACGTACTAAAATTAATTAGAATTTATCTTTAAAAATGCATCAGTTTGTGGTGTTTTGTCTGCTGGCCTTGAGCGTGAGTTAATGCGGTACATAAAACATGTGAAACATATATATTTTGCCCCTTGCAGTGCCAGCAAATCCATGCCGAAATGACGGCTGCCGACTGCCGGGAGTTGGGCTTCATCAAGGCCCAGTTAATGTGCTCAAGTTGCGACAAACTGGATGATTTTGGCCTGGATACCATCAAGTGGGTTGAATAACTTATAAAAACGCGTTCGTATACCCTTGCAAGGAAAAATATGAGTTCGGGGAAAAAAATTGTATACCGGTGATTGGGTTTCAGTGAAAATTTCATAACGCAAATCCCAACGATCCTACAAAGTTTGACTTATAAGAACACTGAATTAAAAAGTTAAATACTTTTGTACATAGAAAAGAAAGATTACCGAAAAAGGGACTTAGTTATTATTGATACCCTTGATGTAAAACTTTCAATGTAATTATACCCTATTTCTTATTGTAAAACTAGGTTAGTCAAATGCATTGTAGATAGCATTTCTAGATAATTGTTTGTTATATACGTCCATGAATTTAGTCAAACTTGGTTTTAGGAGAATTTACTTAGCTATCAAAACTCTTATAAGATCGAACATGATTTTAGAGCCATCCTCTATAATAATTACTCTGCATTGGTATCTCAATCTTCTGCTTTCTAAGTATATTAATTTGAAACATTTTCCTATCACCAGGCCCCATTGCAAGCAGTGCTGCACTTTGGATCAACAGCCGGCGGCCCAGCGAAAATACGCCAAGGCCATTTTGGAGGTGTGCACCTGCAAATTCCGGGCCTATCCGCAGATCCAGGCCTTCATCCAAAGCGGTCGACCCGCCAAGTTCCCCAACCTGCAGATTAAGTACGTGAGGGGCTTGGATCCCGTAGTCAAGCTGCTCGATGCGAGTGGCAAGGTTCAGGAGACGCTATCCATCACCAAATGGAACACAGACACCGTGGAGGAATTCTTTGAGACGCACCTGGCCAAGGATGGCGCTGGCAAGAGTTCCTACAGCGTGGTGGAGGATGTCGATGGGGACGATGAGGAGGATTATCTTCGCACCAATAGGATCTGAAATTTAGCATTCCCATTAGATAAATAAATTCAGTAAAATATCTATAAACCAAATCCAATTTTACAAAATCCAAAATTTAAAACTACGAGGAATTCAAAAATGTGAGGGTTTGAGAAAGTTCCAAAAGTTTCTGCAAATCTGCAGTTTTTGAACCACTGCCCCCAAGCGAATCGGAGTTTATTTCTAAAGCTTTTTTTGCGCGCCACAGAGAAAAGCTTTAAAAACAGTTTGCAAGTCATTCGAAAGCCAGTTTCGGTTTTACTGCAATGCGACGCCTCATTCGTGGAAGTTCTTGATTCATAAATAAAAATAAATTCATTTTATTTGTTATCTCGTTAGCCAGGGGAAAGGAAAGTTTCCGGGTGCTGCATCAATGTCTGGGCATTGTGGAAGGATTATTATCATTGAACCATCACAGAGGTATTTCCCCCAAGGCAAAACAACCCTCCCATCACCCGCGGGAACCACCAGTAGTGACGTAGTGGGCTCACATGGTCGTAGTCCTCGGTTCGATCAATATTTGATCAGCCTGTTGGAGTAATTGTGGTAACTGAAAGAGCAAATAGCGTATTTATGCCCGCCAAAATCGTAGCTAATGTCTATTTCCGATGTGTGACGCAGTCTTGACATCGTTCTCTTTCCGCTCTCCTAGTCTTTATTTTATCTTAATCCGGATATTGGGAAAAGGTAAACAGTTCCCTAGTTAATAACGCAAGGATTCATTGTACATTTTTTTAATTTGTATAGGTTATTTGATTTCTAATATTGAAAAACCACCTTTTTTTAACTATTGCTAGATATTTAATAATAAATTTTTATTAAAATTAATACTTACCCATCTTAGATACAATTAAGTTTTACTTTACTCCTTTGTTTTTTTTTTAAATGTATGCTAACAAGAAAATGTTAAGTATTTAAAAATTATTCATTTGGCCTGGACTGCATAACCAAGTATTACCAACGTGATCTGATCTGTTGAAGTAGAAGCAAATTGAAGAGCTACCAGTATATTAATGTTTGTTTTTAAAACTTTTTAAATAATATACAAACTTAAAACCATGTTTCCAAACAAGATACAAATATAAGCATTATATTGTTCTTCAACTGATTACAGCATCGAAAAAGGCAGCCATGCAAGCGGCAGCGAGCGAAAAGCAAATAAAATTGTTTATAAACTCACTGCACTATCTCCTGTTTACGTTTCATTATAATGCATGTTTTCTATTAGTATTTCATATTTGCTGTCCTTGTTGTTTATTGTTGTAACATCTACAGTGGTTCAAAATTGACTTTCTTCCCCTAAAATATTAGTTTGTAGCATATTTAAAGGGCTGCATGCCACTGTAACAGACCCTTTAGCGACATTGCCCTTGAGGGCAATGCAACCAACCATAAATACATGTGCCAATACAATCCAATCTCCAACGTCAATGCTGTGCCCCTCTGATGCGTATGGATTATTTTTAGCCGCCGCTATCACACGCAGACCCCATCGTGTGGATAGATGTACAATATAAATATACAAACAGGGACAATTTACTCCTAAATGTACGCACTTAAGGCACGTGCCCCGCCCTGTTAGACTAAGCAACAAATATGTCAGTTAATTTGAAAAATCGAGGGGGTAAATTGTTTTAATTTGGTAATAAGTTATTTTTGGGTTTGAGCCTTCAAGATTTTTCATAGTGCATGTGCATGTTAACTCACTAACAACAAAAATGAGATAATTATTCCTCACATAATATTATTATAAGATCAATTGAAACAAAGTCATGAATATTGGAACAAATTGTTTGTTTGTTTTTTTAAAAGGTACCTACTCTCAGTTTATATCGGCAGATATTTACTAAATAGTAAATAAATAAATACTAATAGACGTTAAAGTACTTACTGTATAGTGTTTATCAATCAATGGCGAGGCGCTGTAATCAATACTAATTATTTGCTATTATGATTACTTCTGCGCACGCACACACACCGAGCTATGCATTACAATTGGAATCCGAGAATCTCTCGTGTTCTTATCAATTGTGTGCCATATAGGCACTAGGCACTGGGGTGCATTCAACTGGCCTGTGTTGCAAAAACTACGATATATACATATTTATTTATGAACGTACTTTGTTATCATCTAAATAGTAGAAGTCAAACTTTAAAATAGCTCACAAAAATTTTAATTTTTGTATCAGTGAAATACAATAAGATAGGGTTAAAAAAATGTTCAATTAATAAATTCAAAAGACACAAGTTGGTCTATCCAACAAGAACATTGTAATTAAAGTTATCTTAAATTCACAGATTACAGGGAAATTTACATATCTTAGTTCTTTGACGTGTTCTCAAATTAAGATTTTTAGGGTTTCTTTTTTTTTAATGTTTAATATTTCATTAAAGAAGTTTAGTTTTTGTCTACATTTTTTATAAACAAAATATATTAATATATTTAACGACCCTTTTCTGGTAAATGTACGGAAAGTTGAAAAAACTATAGATTAACTAGTTGTGAGTAATTAAAATTGAACAAAAATATTATATAAATCCAACTCCAACATGTAGATGTTTTTGTTTAAACTATTTTTGGCTTTATGATAAAAAATATTGTAGTTACTTTAATTTTTTTTTAAACCTCACGTCTTAAGTTTATACAATTTTTAAACAACTTGTTGCTTTTATATGTAGATACAATTTTTTTATATATTTTATAGTTGTTTATTTTAAAATCCGTTTTAATAAATATTTTTGTATTTTCCGTTAAATTTTAAGTAAGTTTTACAGATCTGACATTTTCTTATTAATAAAGGTAGTCCCTAATTTATCAAAGTCAGTCAATAATGTAATTATTTAAAAATCAAATACTATTAGTTTGACCTCTGCTGTATACTCACATACATACAAAAGCACATCGAAGAGAGCCAGCTGGCTGTAGGAATAGCAATAGCAATATCGCAATATAGCAAAGGCAATGTCCCTATGGCCCCCTCTGGAGCGGAGAGTGGGTGGAGTGGATCATGGACGGATGCCGTGTACTGAAGCCCCTGCTGAATAATGTCGGCCGATTTCTGGGTCCGGATTGTGTACTGGAATCTGTTGTTGTTATTGTTACTCTCGTGCGCCCGCTGATAGCTGATAACATTTGCGCCTTTCGAGTGGTTTGGGGGTGATAACGATGATAATGACGTTATCGTCACAGCGTCATCACTGCCAGCTAACTCACACACACCCAGATTTAATTTCATGCCATTTTAACACTTAATTAAGGTATAACATCAACACAAAATAACAATAAACAACAACAATTGCTATCTTCGCTTAACGTTTTCCGTTCTGTTTTGGCGCTGTTAGTAGGTACAGTCGTACCCCCAAAAGATGTTTGACCCCTGCTAACATTATAATTAAATATACGAGAGTGTGAAAGGTAAACATAAACAGCAATAAAAGCGAGCGAAAACATTTCAATTAAAATCCTTAGATTTATGTTGATTTTTGGTGAGAGGCTTGACTGTATCGACGATTTGTTTTCGGTTTACCACTTGTGGGGCCTGCCCTTTACCGTTATAACGCTGATATCAGCTCTCTCCCACACGATCTATGTCGTTTGCTCTCTTTTTCACGGGAACCTCGCTCTCTCTTTCTCTAAACAGGAAAAAATAATACTATTTCTAAAATAAAGTTTTAATGTTATTACAATTACAAGACCGATTGATCGTTTTGTTAATAAGTTTTTCTCTCGAAAACTATAGAAGTATGTTCGTTATGTTCAATGTTTTATGTCGAATTCGTTTTTATTTGCGATACTCGAAGAGTAAGCAAATACTGTAAACGATCAAATGTCTGTCTGTCCGTCCGTCCGTCCGTCCGTCCGTCCGCACAAACATCGAGATCTCGGGAACTATAAGAGCTAGAACCACCAAATTTTGCACACAGACTTCTATAAGCAAGGCGCAGATCAAGTTTGTTTCAAAACATTACCACGCCTCTTTTTACGCCCACAAACCGCGAAAATCTGTGGCGCTCTCATTTTTTATGCAATCGTTACGGTTTTAAAAGAAATATAATGATATGTGCACTGTCTTACTACATTCCGAACCATTTTGTGCTCTAATAAATAATAAAGAAGTTATAGAACATTTTGTTCATGTACATACATATTTTACAAACACGTGTTTTTGAATCTACAAATGTAGTTAATGTAGCCCCATAGGTGGCGACTCTATCGTTTTTTTTTCGTTTTGTTTTTTTAAAGAGGGCAAATGAGTATCGCAAATCTTATAGTCGGGAAACCCGACTATAGCGTTCTCTCTTGTTTAACTTCAATTTTATAATAATTACTAGACCAAAATCATAATATTAACTATCCATTTTTAAAAATCCATTACTTGACGATTTTTAAAAAATTATTAGTGTTGTTATTAAGTTGTAACAAAACTAGTGACAAAGCGTTTTTATAAAAATTACTTTTTGGAAAACGTCACAGAAATTTTCAGATCAAATTTCTGACATCAAAAACGTTATTAAAATCTTAATATCGCGTGTAATAACTTATATTTACCTATTATTTTGTAAACTCATTTTTTTTTCTATGTCGCTTATTAATTTCTGACTGAATCTCTCTTTTTTGTTTATAAGTTGCTGGATGTAAAGATCAAAAACTTGATTTTGAAATTACGAGCAGCTAGTTTTATTTATTAAGCCAAGCTGACGTCTTACGCATTTATGTGAATATTTTTTATTTATTGTTTACTCTCTCGATTTGGCGCTCTCTATCGCGGCACATGTGCAAATATGTACCAAGCTGTCTGGAAAAGTAGTAGAATCCAAAAGAGGAGTATTTAGCAGTAGTGCTCCCTCCGGTTATTCAATATTCCGCATTGAACTTTGACTACTAAATTTAGCACACAGAAAACACAAACTGCGCCGCGCTTATTAACAAAGACACAAACTACTCACTCACACACACCTCTCAGTGAGCGGGTGAGCAATTAATTAATGTGCTTGATTACCATTTTTCCTATAAATTTACATAATTTTACGTGCCACTATTCGCACACCGAGAAATGCAGTCACCCACGTAAACGGAATTTTGGAACAACAGGTGGTTGGATTATTCAATGCACAGAACAAAAAAATCACATAATACAAAAATCATACCCATTTAATATATTTCCCATCGAAAACAGTTTTTTTCAATAGGTGTACTAAATCACAAAACACATGCTTATTTATCTGGACTTTAAAATCAAATTTAAGATTTATTTGAAACAAATAACTGTGTTATTACATTGAATATAATCTTATGGCTTATTCTCCTCGATTTTGCGGTTTTTGTTGCTGTTGTTGATGTACCGTTATTTTTATAAATTGTAATTATATATTACATACACAATTACTTAGTACATATCGTATAATAATAATAGTATAATTTATAATTAGCATTTCTCTCTCACTTATCTAGTATTATTATAATTCTTTAAGATTTTGTATTCATTTACGTGTATATTTTAACACAAAACAGCAGAGACAAATGTTATCAATCTATATATATTTTTGCGCGTTTCCCACATAAATTACATTTTTAAATTACATTTATATATGTATTTTTCTTTTTTCGTCGCTCTTTTTTGTGTCGCTTGTAAAGTTTTCGCGTTTTTACCTCGTCTCATTTAAGTTTAGTTTATAACTAGAGTTTTACATCGATATTTAGAAAAGGGAAATATTTTTTTTGGGTTTTATTAGCAAAAACATTTTTCTTACTAATATTAACCATTATTTTGTATAGTTATGTATATGTATAAGAAGTTCTGGTACTCGAATTAAATAAAACATTTTTCTTTGCACTTTTGAAGCTTTTTAGTTTTGTTTATTTTTTTCTCCCATTTTAAACGTTTTGTTACATTTATTAAGTAGATTTAGACTCAATGATTTGTGTGTGTGTGTTTTAAGGGGGTTGTATTATTTATAAACAGTATATATTATGCAGGGTTTAGGATCGCCTTATCCTAGCTGTTCCATTTCTCCTTATTGTTGCTTGCAGGCCATAAAGCTTTCTTTGATTTAATGCTTAAATATGTTCTTTTTTTACTTTCGTAATAAAAATGACTTGAAATAACAACGGATTTAAGTAGGTGTTGGGTATTGTGGTAGCAGTCGTAGTTCCATGCTCAATAGTTAAGTGTTCGGAAAACGATTTTTGGAAAAAACCTATCTACTATTTTGTTAAAGACTTGTAAAAAATTCCTTTAAGTTCTTATTAGTTTTTTGAGTTCGCTTTTGATTTTTGTTGTTGGTTTCGTAAAATTTGTCGGAGCAGGACACTGGAACTGGATGTGAAACCGGTTCCGATTGTGAGCTACACTTGTGCCTGGACTATCAACAATATATCAGTAGATATTTTTAGCTATACATATGCGTATGTCTGTATGGTTATATACTCGTTTAGTTTGTGATACTGCGTTTATGAAGAAGGATCTCGGATCTCGGATATACATCTATCTGTCGTTTTGTATTCGAAAAGTGTTCGCGGGGGGACTCTAAAGACCTTACAGCACTGAGGGGATCGGTTTCGATATCGGCATCTTAAACTCTAGTAATTGCTTCGACGGCACATTGGGATTATAATATAGGTAGTAGGGCTTTACAGATGCACATAGATGCGTAATAAGCTAGCTATTTTTGTGGATCAAACAAACGAATAGTTGGATAGCTTTCAGGAATTATTTTGCTCAGCGAGGCTCTTCTAAATCCGTTCTCTTTTCAGCTTTCTTCTGTTTCGTATAGAGAATATAATTTTGGTCGTTGGTCTAAGACACTTTTTGGTTTCAATCCATTTCGCTTTCTTTCTTCCCTTTAGGTATTGTATTATATACAGAAATTAGAGCTTAGATGTATAAATTGTATAGTGACTTATGTGCGTAGTTAAGTAAAATCTGAGACTCGCTGTAAAATATTTTTCGCTTTTTCAGGGGTGCTAGGGATTTTTGAGGAAAGAGGGTGTAAAAAGACACTCAAGTACACTTAGGGGTTAACGATTCAATTTTTTTTTTTCTTTTTAAAGAGCTAGCTATGAAAGCACGGACGATAACGAGATAACAATATTGAGGCGTGTTAGAAAACTTTCAGTTTCAGCATGAATTGGCGGAAGTGAATTTGTATTAGTTTTACAAACTTTACAACTGCCCTCGTCAACTTTTTACTTGACATTAAGCTAAGTATTATGGCATTTAATCGGGCATATCTGAGTAAAACCTATTTAATTCCAATTCACTTCCTCAAATTACTGCTGAAACTAAAAACCCCTACAGTTGTGATAAGGACATTAACGATAAAGGCTAGCAGCCTAGAAGAAGAAGTTGCGCACCTCCTCGTCCAGGTCGCTGGAGTCCACCAGGTCATCCATCACACCAGACACAAGCAGCTCCACTACTTCCAGCTCCTTCTTGTCCTTGTCGCTAACTGTTGCTGCCTCATCATCTGTTACTGCTGCTGCTGCTGTTGCCGCCTGCTCATCCGCCAGCGCCTCCGATCCCAGCAGCTCCTGGTAGTCGTCCTCCAGCAGCACTCCGCTCTCGATGGCCGCAACAGCCTCCTCATAGTATCAGTTGAGGTCGCGCCGAAAACTATCCTCGATGTTGGGATCGGCAATCATTATGGGATTCTGGTCGGAGAGCATCTGCAGCCCAGCCACGTCCATTTGGCCCAGATCCAGGTCCAGAGTGTCAAAGATCTCTCTGGAGAAATCAGCATTGGAGGAGTAATCACTGAAGATGATTGAGGGTATATTCGCAGTGGTCGGTGTGTGACTTTGCGAGGATCCCTGATGGTGATGTTGCTGGTGGTGATGTTGCTGCTGCTGCTGTTGTTGTTGTTGCTGCTGCTGCTGGTGATGGTTCATCACCACATTGGAGTTGGAGCAGGCATTGTGACTCACTGGAGAGCTACTCGACAGCGGTGAATTCCCATGGTGCGGCGAATGCATCGGCGAATGATGCGGCGAATGGTGCAGAGATAGCGACAATTGCTGCTGCTGATGGTGTTGCTGCTGCTGATGATGGTGTTGCTGCTGCTGATGGTGGTGGTGGTGGTGTTGTTCCTGTGCCGACATGGGTATTGGAAGCGGTGAACTGGGGCAGCCTAAGGGTGAGGGCACAGGGGATGCGACTATGCCTATGGGATCGCCAACGTTTTGTGTTGAACCACCACCCCCACTACTACTGTTGTTGTTCCCCGCTCCATTTAGATTTGTGCTGCCATTGTGCGGTGATCCCACTCCGTTACTCAACCCATTGTTGTTCAGGTTGCTCACTCCTCGTCGCATATTGTTGTTGTTCCCACTTGCTTCTGGACTGCCGCTCAACTCACTAAAGTCCAGCAGCTCCGGCTTGTTGTAGCCGTTGGTCAGGTTTCCTCCATTGCTTCCTCCGTTCCCTGAGCCCCCTCCACCACCACTCAAATCGTCAAAGTCCAGGGCCACAAAGTTGTTGGCAAAACCCTGCTGCTCCGGTGAGGAATTGCTGTCGCCCAGCGAGAAGATCTCAAACTGATTGTGAAACGAAGTATTCAGACTGTTGTAGGAGTTATCAAACTGTTGCTGTTGCTGGTGTGCCTGCTGCTGTTGCTGCTGCTGGGCCTGTTGCTGATGCTGCTGCTGTTGCTGCTGACGTATGGGACTGGCTGGGGCACTCGAGTGCAGATCCGTGGCCGAAACGCTGCTCAGTAAGCCAGGTGAGGAGCGTGGACTAGGCGGATTCGGTGGCTGGCGGTAGTCGGTGGCATTATGAGGCCCTAAGGTTGGCAGCGGATTAAATGTGGTCACTGCTGCCTGCGTTGTGGCCAGATTGGTGAATGACAGGTGCGGCGAGCTACTGGGTTGCTGTTGTTGCGTGTTGCCGGTGGGCGAGTGCTGCTGCTGCTGATAGGGTGACCCGGGACCGGCTCCTCCTCCACCCGCCGGACTAAACGGACTGGGCGACTGATCCCGATCGCGACGGTGATTGTGCGGTGACATGACGGGCGACAGGGTTTGCTGTAGTTGCTGTTGAGGTTGCTGCTGTTGCTGCTGCTGCTGTTGTTGCTGCTGCTGCTGGGGTGCATAGTTCTGGAGGGCCGTGAGATCGGGCAGGGAGCCGGTGTTGGCAAAGTTGGCCTGATCCTGCAGCGGCCGGAACACAGGGTTCGCGAATTTGGCGTTGTTGTATGGCGTGTTGGTCTGTTGCTGCTGCTGATGCTGCTGGTGCTGTAGCTGCTGCATTTGGAGTTGCTGGTGCAGCTGGTGCTGCTGCTGCATCTGCTGGTGCTGCTGCTGGAGCTGCTGCAGTTGCAGCTGATGGGGCTGCAGCAGCGGCGACTTCCTGCGCTGCGCCTGCGGACTGATGCTCCTGCCTATTGTGTGGTGCGGCGAGTGAGATCGTTGCTGCTGTTGCTGCTGCTGCTGGTGTTGCTGGTAGTTGGCGTGCAGCGAGTTCAGGTCGGTAGAGAAACCCGCCTCGGCCATATTTAGGCTCTGGTCGATGGCGGAATCGGAGCTGGAGCGTCGCCACAAACTGTCCGAGGTGGGTGGACCGAGGAGATGTGGATTCAGCTGGCCGTTGTCCAGGGTCTGTTGCGTGCCGCTGCTGCTGCCGTAGGGCGAGCGGTCCTGTTTGCGCTCCGAGGGTCTCCGCATGGGTCCGACGCCTACGCTGCGTCCTCGGGACTCGCGATACGCAGTGGGGGAACCTCCTCCGCCGCCTGCTAGGCCATCTGGTGAGGCTCCACCCCCACTGGCTCCACTCCCGGAGCCACTGCCACCTCCTGTCCCGTTTCCAGGCCCTGGCGATGATTGGCTCACGTCCTGACCACCGCCCAGGCACTCCAGGATCTTCTGATTAGCCGGGGGCTCGTCTCTCTTGGTGGCATACACCTCCTTCATGATCCGCTCGAACTCGGCCGTGCCTTCTGCCTGCTTTTGCTTCTGCAGCGCGATCTTCTCGCTGAACTTGCGCGGATTGGCCATTGTGGAGGATGTGTCTGCAGAAGGAATCTGGTTAAAAGTGACTAATAATTAAATATTTGATAACTGAATTAGAGGGGTCTGTGGGTATGGGTTTGGCGTTCGTTTTGCTTTTGCTTATAGGACAAAAGAAAATATTTCAGACCTAATTTAATTAGCGAGTGATTTCAACTATTTGTTCGCCTCATTATTAGTTACTATGCTGAAAATATTTACTTAATGGAAAACCAGCTAGTTTTGGAAAATGAATCAGCACAGAATCCAGTTTCTTATTGAGTTTTTACAACTTGGTCACGAATAAAAACTGAAGAAGCCTAACAAAAACATATGTTTGCAACAAAATGTTAACAGCGATACGACATTATTTTAAGTCACCTTAAATAAATTGGATCTACGACAATTAGGTTTGAAAATCTATAAAATGGAAAAACATACTTTTTATACTTGAAAATGCAAGTTTATTTATAAGATTGTTATTAGCCCAGTACATTACAAGCATTACTCAATGCATTTTTAAGTAAAGTTAAGCAATATTGAAAGTTATAAAATTTAAATATATAATGTTATCTCAATAAATCTTATATCGTGATATGTTCTATTATTTAATTACCAACAATAATGCATTAATATGTTTGTAATAAATGCACTAAACCTTATAAAAGTCGCAATGGTACGTAACTCTATTTTCTTCCCGTGAAAATCTGTTGCCATAAGCTAGCTCATCCGTCTCAAGGCATTTCCGCTCCCTGAGCGCACACCTTTATGTCTCCCCCTTTTTTATCTGCCGGCGAAGGGCATGGAAATGTTTTGACAGGGGGCGGTGGGCACATCCACTCTCCCCATCCCATCCCACCCCATTTGCTATGTTGCCTTCTTGTTTTATCAATTTGTCAGTCGAGCGAGCGAGCGAGCGAGCGAGCGGCTTGCTGATAAGCCAGATACAGATACAAAACAGTCGCCCGGGTCGGAATTCGCATTCGCTTTCGGGTTCCGATGGCGATTCTGATTCTGATTCGGTTTCTGTTTCGGATTCGGTTTCAGGTCCACGCCATGCGAAGTAATGCTAGCCCGGTTGTCTTCCCACCTTCACTCGCTTTCAATGCCATTGCATAACGAGTGTCATATGTACGAACATGTGTACTTTGGCGATTTAAATCCCCCTTCAAAAAGGGCGGGAAAATGCGACGAGCGGCAGGGCAAACAACAAGTTTTTATAGTTCTTTGAAAGCGACTGTCTTCGAGCTACAAGTCCATGGGGTCTTGAGAAAGGGGAGAAAGGGGAGGTCTATCGGCGGGGGGTCTTTTTTTTGTCGCCACCTGCAGCTGCATTATGCAAATGTTGCGAATTGCGTAGCAAACGAAATAATAATTTATTCCGGTTTCGCGGCAGTGCAAAGTTGAAGCTTTCTGCTCGCTGTTGTTTTGTTTTTTGTCTTCTTTGCTCACACGTGAAGGGCATTTAAAAAAACAACTTTTAGCCACGTTTTTCAAAAAAATAAAAATGAGGCTCCGATTATGCTCCAAATATTCGCATCTTCCACTAGACTAAAAACCATAAACCAGTTCCACAGCTTTTGACAACATTTCAATGGGTTTCGATCGATGATGATGATACTCGCGTTGACAAAAGTCTGAAAAAGTTTAACATTTACCTCTCAAAACTGAAATTAAAAATTGCTCTTTATCTTTCGCAAAGACATAGAACTTATCAACTTATGTACATACATATGTATAGTACACACAACAAAATAGTTGTTTTAATCTTGATAGTAAATGGAAAATTAAATAATTGGACGGAACAAATATACAAAAAGGTTATTTATTGACTATGAAAAAAAAATTTAACAAATAAATTAACTAAAACTAAAATACCATGTCAAAAAACAACGTGACCAGCACATTGAATTACGAGTTTTTTACTTGTAGTGCTAGGATGCAAAATAAAGAATTATTATTTCTTTATTTATGCCCTCACACTTGTTCCAAAAAATGACTAGTCACACACTCAATAACCATATCGTTCAAATGGCAGCAATTGCATATATTTATTATCCGATTTTTATTTCCTCGAAAAATATTTATAAATCGGTATAATAAACGAAAAATACCTAAAGTATCAGGCAAGTTGTAAAGAAATTTATAAACTCAAATAAAACACGGCCGTATTTGTAGTTTTGTTAAAATAAACCTTAATAAAAAACAATTAGTACTCACTTTAAGAATTTTAGATTTTTTGTATTTAAACGATTTGTTTATTACACTCATGATTACACTCATTGAAAATTTTTATTTTTATTTTCTCTGAAGTTAATATATATAAGTAAGTTAAACAATGAGTAATACTCATTGCAACTTGATAAAGCTGAGAATTTCATACGCATTAAATCGAATTTTCCCCAATAAATTTCCAACCGCTCACTTAATAAGTTTCCTAAGTTCCCTCACACTTATTAACCCTAAGCCTCTAATTCAACCTCATTATTTTTACCCATTAACTAATTTTTCCTTATCGATTTCTTGTTGAGGGTATGAAAAAACAACTCAATTAAATCGATTAAGTTGACTTTCTTTAAGTGAACCTAAATTTCTCAGTTGTTTTCTATGCATTATTTTCCCCCTCTTTGAACCCAGTTTTATCACTTTATTTATTTGATATATGTGCCCAAAAGTTTCTTGGAACTCGCATTAGATTTAAAATGTTTGTTATAAGAAATGACTAGTGAGTTGTTGCTATGTATATTGTTGTGGACGTGTTAATTCTAACTAAATGCTGACTCACTATAGATATGCTAGATTTACTACACTTCAGAAAGGGTGTGAAAACATCTCTTAGTAATTTACCCACGAAAAATACGATGATAACTTTAAGTCACGATCTTGAAGAGTGCGGTTTATTTAATGGGTTCTAGTGTTTTACAATAATGTTATATTTTTTCTATAATCACTTCATAAAATCAAGGTTAGCTACCTGTGTTTTGTATGTTTTAAATCCCTTAAAAATGAGTCTGAAAACATGTGGTAAATAATAACACTTCATCACTTAGGTGTTTATTAAATGTATCTAAAATCTCGAATTTAAACTAAATTGTATAATACTTTTAGGAACTTATAACTAACTAACTAACTCAAACTTTCTTGACTCTAATTTTCTATAGTCTCGAACAAAACCAAGTGGAAAGAAGAGCGTTTAGCGACTAAATTTTATCCCACTTTGCCTCTATAAGTAGAACTTAAATAACTCAAATATTGTTTTGTAGCAAATGTTACTAAATGTTATTTCCCGCAATCGTGATGACTTTTAAAAGTTTTATTTTTCTGGAAACAAAAATGTGTGACAACTAGGTTTCTTTCACGGTTAGAAAATTGTAAGATAATTTGATTTATAAACATTACATATACTGAAGATTACTTCAAACTTAACTTACTTCTTAACTTCATTTTTTTTCGGCAGATTATGGAAGCTCTACTGTACAAATGTACCTTAAACAGGTAGATGGTTATCTACAGATGTGTGTATGTAAAGCTTATCAATTACCCAAATAGGGTTCCTCATTCTAATTCAAATGAGTCCCGCCCAGTCACGCATCGTGACCATCTCTAAATCCCTACATATCTACGGAATGACTAATCCCAAGTTGATATCGGAAGTGTAAGGCCCATTATGGCTTAAACGCGATGCAAAAGAGACGAGATTTCGAATGCGGCTCACACTTTTGGCCGAGTCGGCAATTGTGGCTATAAAAAAACCGAGCACGCCCCAAACTAAACAAAGGTAGGAATTAAATGTTGGAGGGAGGTGGGTTTTTTTTAGGGTGTTGGAGGGGTGGTTTTGGGTGGGACGGAAATATTCCCACGAATCGATAATGACATTTAATAATTATTTAATAAACTGCGACCGATAAAAATGTTTGTCAGTGTGTGTGTGTGCGTGTGTGTGAATGGCCTATTTTCTCGCGCCTCTCTTCCTTGCCATTTCTGCTCCCTTTCTCTCTGTTTTCTTCTTCCCCATTTTATGCATTCCCTTTTGCTCCAGGGAACCGCTTATCATCCGCTTTTTATAGACGCGTGCGCTCCGTGGAATTTTTGAATAATTTCCGATGTTTGTTTATTTATCGCGCGGCGCAACCGCAACAGTTGAAAGGGAAAAAGAGGGGGGGAAAACATTTGCAGAAAAGTGTGCGAAGCGTAGAGGCGGCAAAAACAAAACGAACGGTAAAACGGAGGGTGGGAGACGGAGAGGAAAACGCGTTACTTACTTGCCGCTAACTCCAATTGGATATTGAGCTACTCACGCTCTCTCTCTCTCTCTGCTATGCAAATTGGATTCTTGCTTGATTAAAATCTCATATAGAAGAATTTATTTTTTGGCGCTTTTTTTGTGTGTGTTGCCAGCAGCTGCTTATTGTTATTGCCTTTTTCGTTTTGTACGTTTTTGCGTCGCCTGATAAAACCAGATTTGATTTTAAGTTGTTTCTGAGCCGAAAATCGGTTTGTTGGGGGATTATTTTAACAACAGATTGTTTTTTTTTGTGTGTTATTTTGCCTCGCTCGCACTTACACACACACACACTCTCACACACACTCGAATAGGTTTATTGTTTTAACGCAAAACTGCGACGTTGTTTTTTTTTTGTATTTTGCGCTCTCAGCTGGTTGGCACTTTTTTTTGCGATTTTTTTTTGGTTACCGCATGAAATGAAAAACTTTTGTTGCGCCTTTGACCTCTTTTAACACACACACACACGCACACAGGGAGGCGACCGTGCCTCCAATTGGATATCAATTGGGATTACAGCACGCAGCAGCAACAGCAGCGGCCGTTTCTATATTGCATTTCCTTGATTTCTATATATTCTTTGCTCCGATTTTTGGCTTTTGTTTTTCACACACAGTCGCAGAAACACTCACACACACACTGAGCGAGCAATCTCACCGCGCGCACACACACACACACAGGGGCACGCGGGGCGGTAAAGATTTTTGCGGGTAGCGGGACTTTACAGTTGTGCACACTCACTTCGCAGCAATCTCTTATTCTTATTTTCGTTTATTTCGCGTTTTTTATGCCCCTGTATTCTCGCTGCACTCTCTCTCACTCGCACAGAGAACTATTATTGCTATTGCTGCTTCTGCTGCTGCTGCCGTCCCTCTTCTTCTTCGCTCATCTTCGTTCGCTGCCCTGTGGCTGCTGGCTTTTTACTTTTTGCTTCGCATGTACTTTGTCCGCTTTTTGGCGCACGCTGCTTTGTGCACTCGTCCCGCAATTGCGCGTTGCGTTTTTCACCGTTTTTTGCACGTTTGTTTTGTTATTTTTCCACTTTTCTCATATTTTCCTCTGCTGCAGAGAACATTGCAGCGCAGTGTGGCCAGGTCTTGTGAGGGTTTTCCCACCAAATGTTCGTGGGCCAGGGTTGCCGCCTAGTGTGGCGGTATATCGATAGTGCGGGGAAAACATACGATAGTTTTGCACTTTTAATATTTTTATTATATGAATATTTGTGTTTTGGATTCTAAAATTGTTTTTAAGTACAATCATGCTTATCCAAATTTAATATTAAATTTATAATTTTTTAAAATTAGTTTCACAAATCATATATGCCTAATTTTTTAAATGTCATCATTTAACTTAATTAATAAAGCCATATACAGGTAATAAACGACTACAGCTTCGCTATATTAAAGCGTCAACAAATTTTGATTTGTAAACAATAGGTAAATATAGTTAAATATTTTGCCGATGTTTGCAAGACGATCTTTTTTTTTACACAGTGTAACATTTTAACACAATTATCATAAGTAAGTTAATATTTAAAAATAGTCCTAGGTGTGATTTCAAATTATATCGGTAATTTTTCAACTTCAAAATAAATGTCTTAACGCGAACGAGTAGTGTTGGATAAAACTTTGGCTTTACACATTCTGGCCGAAAGATGTCGTATTACGGAAAGCGCCATCTGACGGAAACATAACAACAAAGAGAGCGAAAAGCGTAAAATTTTTAAAAGTAAACGCAGATATTAGATATATGCGTTAATTTTTAAAATCCAACTTATACTTTAGCTATTTGACTAGGGCTTTTGTTGTTCTTGAGTTCCATAGACTTTTGTTTAGAAGAGTATTAGTTTAAACTTTAAACCCAAATTTATGTATTATGTCACATTAAAATAACACGTTGAAGCATTACTTTTTTTAACTTAGGCTTACGTTAAGGTATTTCTAATTTGTTTGACTTTAATGTTAATTGCAAATGTCTGTCAGTCTATCTAACGTCGAGATCTCGGGAACTTTAAGAGCTGGAACGACCATATTTTGCATAAAGACTTTTATATTCCAAGAAACTAATTATTAGATTAATATAAAATTAAAAAAATTAAAAAACGCATAGACACCGATTTTAACTTTATGTTTATAAATGACGGCCTTGGAGAGATGAGTCATTAAATCGGTTGTGTTAACCGAAAATAATCTTTTGCAATATGTTTATACAAATGGATATTTTGAAGGTAACCTACATATCAAAAAATATTTGGTTCTGATAGCACAGGCCGACAAAATTTCGACAACTTCATGTTGACTAAATATTAACTAGATATTAAAGAGTAATGTCTAAGCTTTCTTTTAATCCTATATAGGCCATTTTCATTCATCGATTTTTCCATTTATAGCTGTTCAAAAAGTGTAAAAAAAACAGTTTTTGGCACCTTTAACCTCATGTTGCTCGAAAACTAGAGCCAATCGGATATTTTCAAGGTCAGAATCGGATTCTACGGCGAAAGTCCTATAAGAATCGGCTACCATCATTTAGTCAACAACATTTTGTCGGCCTGTGTAGTCAGCGAACCCAATTATAGCTCTTTTCTTCATTTGTAATGCACAAATTTAAAGTAGCAAAAAACGTTGCCTTCTTGTAATCTGTGGTAAATTATGTGCAACTATTAGAGTAAAGATATTAAAATAAAATGACATTTCCACATGTATGTACATATGTATGCCTAACCAACCATGACATGAAGTCATTTCTCCTTTGAACTTAGTTCAAAATTATTTTAGCATGCCTAATTGATGCTTATTAAATTACAAATGTGTTTATATTGTGATTATTAATGTACAAAAATTAAGAGGCAATCAAATAAAACGCAATGATATTTAGCATGCCCGACAGAAGCTAAAATGAATCATCAAAAATGATTTGGATTCCCTTTTTCAGCATTTAAATTGCATCAACTAACACATTTAAATGGCCTACGTGTGCGTGTGTGCGTGAGAAAGCCTGTGTGTGTGTGTAAACGTCTGTTTCCCTTTCCGTTAACATTTTGTGTCTGGTTTCCGGCATTTTGTGTGCGCCATTTAAAATTGTTTTCCACGATACGAATCTGCCTAGCGCCCTCTCTCTTTCTCCCCCACTATCTCCCTTTCTCTCTTTCCGAGTGGCGAAAATTTTCGTTTTTCGCAGACACTTGAACATGGAATTGGAAGCAAATTGGCGGCCTCGGGGTTACGAAGACATTTAAGGGCCGACAAGGAAATAAGGAAATAAAAAAGGAGGCCAAAAAGAAGGCCAAGAAGTTGAAAAAAAGAAGCAAGGTAAATTGTGTGCAAGCGATAGGAATCTCTCTGAATATTTCCCCTTTTTTCCTGCATTTCTATTCAAAAGATTTCACCCGGTTTCCTTGTTCCTTAAACTTCTTTATTACCACTCTTCCTTCACTGCTTTTCCAGCATTTCTTCCATTTTACTTCATAAATATTTGTGTACCCTTTGTGTACTTAATTCATTCATCAAACTGTCAAATGAATGTCAAAACTAATAACTTCGCTTTCCTTCACTAGCATATTCCAACCATGAAAAACAGCCAAGAAAGGCAGTCAAAAAGGTGCTCAATTATTGAAATGAATTAGTGGGCGACAAGGGGGTGGGCTTAGTGGACTTTTTCTGTTCCCAATTTGCGCTTTTTGTAAAAATATTTTCCTTAACTAAAATTGGTTGAGCTCTCTTAATTGATTTAGGTACTTACTTAGTAAGAATTTATAATTTACTTATTTATCTTTTAAATACAATTTTTTAAAGTTTTGACACAAGTTAGTTATTTGTTTCAGGCCCTAATTTACCTTTTTTTTTATATTTTAAGCAAACACCTAACTCAAAACATCTAAAATCTTTAATTCTCTTGCACATCTTGTTCTTATTTTTTTGTAATTTTTAAAAGACAAAAAATTTAATTTAAAAGTTGTTTAAAGCAGCTTTTATTATATGGGAAAACTACTTTGCTTTCATTTGATTTTTAAGTGTTGAACAAAATGAATCATAAAAATCAAAATAATATGAGAGCCTTTTCATGTTTAATATCTTAAGTTCCCATAAAAATGTGTTTACTATCCAATTCAGTTTCTTCCCATTAATTTAAATCACAAAATTTAATGTGAATCTTCCAATTACGTTGGGATCCAATTAAGCGTTTCCAATTTGTTGATGGTTATTTCACCTTAACAAGCCCTATTATCAAAATTTCGACATGCTCCCCTGCAGCCATTATCAGTTTTATTTTCGCTTTCTGGGCAATCGAAAACTCAAGGAGTGGTCCCATTTAATTAGACAAACAGCTCTCCACATTTAACGCATATTAATTTTCAACTACGCCAGCTGTGCGTTTCAATTTATTGAACTTTGGCCCTTGCGGCGTTTTCGGAATTACCAGCGTTTCGTTGGCTTGTTATCATTTGATATCATTTTACTTGACATTAAATGGCAATACTTGGGCATTGATTTCAATGATTTCACGTTTCAATCAGTGTTCTTCTATTTTTATTGGAGTCCCTTCTTTGCTTTGAATTTTGTCTGATTCAGTCGAGTGTCTGCGTTTTTCGGCAGCAGTAACAATTAAATCGAACGACCGATAGGAGCAGCGTTTTACGGTACATAAAATACATATAACGCCCCGATCCTGAGTTGAACGTGTAATAAAAAGATAGCCTGCTGTGAAATTAAATTTTACTTCAAACGCTCGCAGCAACAAAGATAGCCTACAAACAAATACTAATGGACGGGGATTGGATACAAATTTCCACCTGCAACTGAAATGGTGTCAAAAACAATTGTGTCTGCCGATTGACAATTTAATTGCTTAAAATATTTAGCACTCAATTTGCAAGTGCATACATTTTTATTTTGGTTTCCCATTTGGATTTATTTCTGTGTTTCTATAGTGACTAATTTTTTTGTATTGATTGATAAGCTTATGGAAGATTAAATTCAGATTTTCAGTGATTTGGGATTTACCAAATTTTAAAGTGGTATTGTTGTGTTATTGATTATACAAAAATCTAAGTAGAGAAGCTTTTTCTTATACTCATGATTACTATCAAAAAACAGACCTCACGTAGAAAAAAAATAATTTTAATTGCAGTAAACATTTTCTTAATTGCGCAATAAAATACTTAAAATTAATTACAAATCCAATGTTTATCTTTTATGGACTTAGAAAAATGTTAAAGTCCACTTTCGAATTTCACTTATTTGATGATCATTCGATTCCTCATATAAAAATAGAAACTTTACTATGAATCTTGTGATATCAATATTATGAACTTTGTCATGTGTTTTGAGTAATATCTGTAGGAATTAAGATTAATCTTGATTGAATCTTAAACCTAACAAAAGTAAAAAATATATAACAAAATTGAAATAAAAAATGTGCTGTGTACTTTAAACTTAAAAAAAGCTATAATACCAAACGCAAGAAAGACCATAAAAGGATAAGCAAAAAAAGAGGTTGTTTTGTTTTGTTTTGTTTTAAAAAACTAGTTTTGTTTATATCTATTTTTTTTATAATTTACTACAAAATATTTTTTTTAACGAAAGCTTTCTAGTAAATTCAAAATAAAAAATTAATTGACAGCAGCAAGCATATGCACTTCGCTTCGTCCAGCCATTTCGGGCTCATTATCTCGTCCTGTTTGCTGATGATGCTCCTCCTGTTTTCCTCTCCAAAGTTTCTTTTCTTTTTTTGACTTCTGTTTGTTTTTTGCAAGGCCACAAAGACAAAATAGCAGTTCCAGATAGACAATCAAGTGTGGGTACAAAAAGAGGAAGTGAACGAGTGCAACAAGAGGGGTTTTCCTTTTCCAATGTTTTCCCTGTTTCCACTCCTTTTCTCCTCCACACATCCTTTCAACAGCAGTTCCTTTTCATTCAGTTTTCCCCCGCTCATTAAATGGCGCGTTAAGCGAGGAGAGAGCAAAAGTGAATGTTGGTAATGCACTCTTTAAGCTGCTTAATTGTTGCCAAATACTTGCAAAATTTACAACACTCAAAGAAAAACAAGAAAGAACGCTATAGTCGGGTTTCCCGACTATAAGATTTGCGATACGCATTGCCCTCTTTAAAAACAGCTAGCTAGCCCTCTTCAAAAATGTTAAGCCTACTTTCGGGCGCAATCAATTTTTAGCGCCCTCTTTAAAAATGTCTTGCCAACTTTCGAGCGCAATAAAAATTTTCAACGCACTTGTATACGCAATTTCTTGAAAATGGTCAGATTTTCAAAATTTTGGTTTTTGGGTAGATATTTTCAATACAAACAACATTTATAAGGGCCACTTTTCTCTAGCATTAAAAATGTGGACACAACAGAGTTTTTTCCGGTTTGTGGGCGTAAAAAGGGGCGTGGTCAGGTTTTGAAACAAACTTGATCTGCGCTTTGGTTATAGAAGTCTGTGTGCAAAATTTGGTGGCTCTAGCTCTTATAGTTCCCGAGATCTCGATGTTTGTGCGGACGGACGGACGGACGGACGGACGGACGGACGGACGGACGGACGGACGGACGGACAGACATTTGATCGTTTACAGTATTTGCTTACTCTTCGAGTATCGCAAATAAATACCAAAGTAAAGTACTTGGATTTAGCAAAATTATGAATAAAATATAGATTTAACAAGTTATGGCAGCTATAGTCGTAACGGTTTAGGTATTTAAACAACCAGATTTTTTTAAATAAAAGTTTTAATTTTTGAAATATTTTTGATTGAAGTAGAGATTAATTTACAATATTTAAAATATATTTATTCTTTGACATTTGAAAAGTAACTTAAAACGAAATATATTTTCGTTTCATCGTAAAATGTATTTAAGTAGGTACCTAAATATATTTTTTTGACTTGTGACTTAAACAATTTTTTTCTTACAAATTCTTTTCGGTGAAAGCATATAAAGTTGGGTTTTATGTGCAGACTGTGGAATCTTTAACTCTTGGGCCAAACACTTGAGGCAACTTGAAGCTGGTGCGACTCATAAATCTTTGCCCGCCGCCATTCAAATTGCTCAACAATGGCTGTCGATGCGAGGGCGCCTCTGATGGCTGAGGCCAAAGGAATTTCCCATTTTTCCATTGTGCATCTGTCTGTTTAGCGGAAAAAATAGTGCAAAAAGCGTAGGCGAAGTCATGGAGCGTTAATAAGCCCCGCAATAAAAGGAACAACGAGCACCCATGGCATCCAATCTACGCTGGTTGTCAGTCTCGTCTCAGAGGATGTGGAAAGTCGAGGGTCAGAGATATCAGATTGGAGGGACTTCACCAATCTGTCCACCCAATGTGGCATAACACTTGGGTCAGGCAGCTTGCATTTTATTCCGTTTTGTTTTGTGGTTACTTTAAACATTGCACTCAATCTTATATTACAAGGGTAGGCAGAAAGAATATGAACTAAATTATTCAATCTTATAATTAAAACACGTTTTATTTTTTAATAATATGTATGCTTATAAAAGGCTTAAAGTTTTGAGATATTTGAACTGTTTACTAATAATAAATTATATGGAGGTGCCACAGAAGCCGTTACAACCAAATTCCAACCGAATGTCAAATTACAAACAACTTTGGTATATAAAAAAATGTCGGCTATGTGTTTAAAATTATTGATCGAAATAATCTAATAAAATAAAACAGAAACAGGGTGCAAAAAAGTATTGTATTTCAAAGCAAAGTGGGAGAAATATTTCTTCTAAAATAAAACTACACCTTTTTTAAATAAATGGTAATACGAGAGTAACCAGTGAACGTTGATAGTTCGCTGAGAATATTTACCCTTTGGTGTGTCTATCACATAAATTGACGGAATAAAGGCCAAGTAATGGAAACTGTTGGGCCACTCGATCCTTTTGTCTTGTAGTTTATGCCCCAGACAATTGCATTTCACTCCAGCCGGGATCGTGCTCCTCCACACAATGGCCTCTCTCCAAGATGCCCCTTCATTGTATTAATAACTTGAAGCCGTCTGAATTGAAAGCAAATTTCCTAATCCTTCCTTGCAGCGCAGGATGGCAGAAATCACGAGGAGTTCTCAGCCGAGGCAGCTGCAGCTATATATACTCCTTGGCCTGCTGGCAGCGGTGTTTGCTTCATTACCAGTGGAACCAAGAGGAGCAGCAAGAGGTGAATCAAGGATGGATGTTCTAGGACTATCGCCGGGACAAAGAGTCCTGGCTGCAGTGCCCGCATCAGGTAAGCGTCGTTAGGCATCAGTGTTGCCAAGTTGGCTTTAATTTGGGAAAATATCTGAATGTATAGTATATTAAGGGAAAAGGAAAACCTTAGAATTGCCTTAAAATATACAAAGTGAATAAAACCAATAAACAATAATTATTCACCCTTAAATTAAAAAGAACAATTTCTAAAAATTAAAAAAAAATTCCTTTTTTAGCTTAGGATCTTTAAGATTCTTGGCTTATTTTAGCTTACTATTTTTGGCAACACTGTCTACTTTTTGAGTGTCTATTCCTCTCTTGGTTTTCCAATTAGCTTTGTTTATCACGCATACGCACTGTGGTCTCCGCTGTAGTGTCAAGTGGAGTGGGATTTTCTGTGGAGAGTGGGAAGTATGCAGAGTGGGAATGTCAACGCATTCTTAATTGGTATTTCGTTTTCCACCCACACTTTGTTGTTCCTGTTCCCATTCCTATTTTAGCGAGAGCCCGAAAATAACTCAAGTGTCACTGGCGCTTTCTCAGGCTCTAAGCTCACCACGCTGCCTCAAGAAGCCGAGAATTAAGCGACGGGTGGCCCAAACTGGGGAGAAGGGGCTCACAAGCGGCTGGGGGGAGGACAAAACAGTTAAGAGCAGCTGCAGTGAAACGTAGGCACTCAACCGAGCGTGAATGCCACTAAACTGTAGACTCTGGCTAAGTGAGAAATCAAAATCAAATCAAATACAAGTCTTAAAAGACACCTTTTAAATTAACGATTATTATCTTAGAAACTATGTTTTAACTCATTTTAAAGTCTGGCTAAATTTTTAAAATCAGTTTGTAGAGTTTTATATAACTTTTTACATATTTTATAGTAAAATGAGGCATTGAATGTTATTCTTTAAGTTAAACATTAGAAGTTAAAAGTTCTTATAAAAAAAAAACAAGGAGTTGTAGATATTGAAAAAAAAAGTTGTGTTGACAATTTAATAGTAAACAAATTAAAAGATGTAATTTTTCAAAAAACATAGTTATTTTTTTTTTAAATAATTGTAAATCATATGTAAAAATGTTTATATGAAAAAGGATCTATTAAACCAAAACCATTAATATCTGTGAATCTAGCCATACAAATTTTGATTAATATTCTTCATTTTGGAATACGTTTTTGTTATTTGTAGCCAACCAACACTGTACTTTTATCACTTGCTGAGCGTTTTGTGTGACACTATTATCCCACATCTTCTCCTCCACTTTCTCGTCATCCTTGCAGCTTGTTTTTTCCGGTGCTGCTCGTCGACAATCGCTATATCCGCTTGTTGCCTGTTCCAGTTCCCTTCAGACCTCCTCCTTCCTCACCCGCATCCTGTATTCCTTTCCGATCCCCAGCCATTCTGCCCCCAGCGAGTCCTTGCCGCCTGGAAGAACGTTTCCGTTGCAGCGGGCGTTGCAAGCGGAATTTGATGTCGCTGGTGTCATTTGTCACGCGTTGTCGCTGCCGTCGTTTGTTTGTTTACCGATGCGTTGCTTTTTGCTGCTGCTGTTGCTCGTCTCGCGATGTCAACACAGATACAGAGTTAAAAACACTTGAAGAAATGTCATAAAAGTGCCTCAAAAATTCGATATTTTTAAGGGATTCTTAACATAAAAATAGTTTGATTTATTTAAATGTTTTTACCAATCAATTTATTTGCTTAATCGTACTGTGTCAATATTATAGAAGCTCTCCAATTTTACTTTTATTATGATTTACCACATTATAGCTACTTATCACAAAAATTATGACAAAATTGTCTTTATTAAATTGATATGTCATATGCTTATATGATTTTTATTAGATTGAAAACATTGTAACATAACTTTGACAATGCAAACAATGATGTTAAAATTCAAAATTTCACATAAACTCAAATAAAGAAATTTTTCTAAAAATTTATTTCATAAACAAACCTTATGGATTTGTTAGTTTTATAAACTTACTTCATAAAACGTTAAAAAAATTAATTTAATTTCACCAAAATTTATTTTTGTGGAATTTTGTTTTGGTATTTTGCTGCCTTAGCGTGTGTGTGTGTGTGTGTGGTCCAAGTTTATTCTTGGCATCATTAAGCGCCGACGACAACACTTAACACATATTGTTGCCATCCACTGGCCGTGCTCCTCCTTGACACCGTCTGCTCGTCCTCGTCCTCTTCCCCTTCCCATTCCTGCTCCTCTTCCGCTGCCACTCCAAACAATTGAGGATAAGTAGTGCCAAATGCCGGGGAAGCCATTAAAATGCAAATTTCTAGTGGTCACGTGATGATGCTGCATTTCAACTTGGCCCACATAAACACACAGCGAAAACAAACAGGCAGCGAACAACCAACTGACACTAACTCAACAGCAGCCACTGCATCATCGCCGACTTTCGCTTTTATAAAAAGCTTGCCCTTACTTTGTTTTGGCCATTCCATCCGCCCTCCATCTTTCGTTTTCCCATTTACCATTTGCCGCTTTCCATTTGGCCATCTGACATTTTGGGTCAGTTGTCGCATTTGTTTTCCGACCGCTGTTGTGTTTTTTTCATCTTCTGGTATTTTTTGGCCAACTTTCTACTTTAAAATGTGTGATTTATTGCCGAGATGCAGCGGCAACTTTTTGCGGTGCGTTAAACATGGCGTATGATTAACGTCAACGCGGCGTATGCGTAACGCGAAGTTATGGCGGAGGGGAAATGGCAGCAGCAGCACTTAGCGACAGCCCAAAACTACGGCAAAAAACGAAACGAAAAGTTCTTAGCCAAAGCAATTTTGAACTGCAGTTGGAAATTTGTTTCGATTGACAATCGCATATTTCGTAAACGAGTTAATTAAATAACTTTGCCCTCGCTAAGCGAAATGAAGGTGGAAAAGGATTTCGTATTTCATAATAAGTTTTATAGAACAACCTAGGAACTTTAAAACTTAAAGTTTATCGATTGATAAGATTTTTCTTAGATTTATTTCGATTTAAAATTATAAGCAGTTTAACTTCAGAAGAGGTATTACTTCTTTTATAAATCTGAAGAATATATATATGTTTTGTCAGAAAGTTAACTCTGATTTCATAAAATGATAAAACATTACACGCCATTTCCCAAGATAAGCCATTAATCTTTCGTTTACCTTCTTGAATTCCACACTTTCTTAAGCTGCATTATTTGTATTAACCCATTGAAACGGAAATTAGAGAGTCATTCCAACCTCAATAAAAAAAGGACCCTTTTCAAGCGCTTTTGTCAATCATCGGCCTTTTTCCTCGCTTTTTTTCCTGGTGATTGCCAAACAATTTGATTTTGTTCGTTTGGTGTGATGATTCGACAGAAGAAGAACTGCTCCCCTAAATGTTCAATTGATTGCCAGCTGCCATCGATATAATGCCTTTCGAGAAATTGTCTAATGACTGCAATTCGAGACGCTTATCAAAGATTCATGTGGGCTTTTCCCCAATCACCTGCAGAGCCGTTCGCATTTTCCCGACCCATTTTCCTTTGCCATTTACTTGTTTTCTGTGGCAATTGCACTTAACTGACAGTAAGTAGCTAGTTGAACTCAAACAAAATGCTTAGCCCACAAGCTGAGAACAAAACATCGTTGGAGGAGGCTTCAAGTACTCGAGTACTTTGGCTTTTTTTTATTGGGGTGAGGCAGTCCGCCTTGAAGTGTTTTAAAATTAAATTTCTTGCTTAGCCAGACAGTTCAAAAAAAGCTAGTCTCACACCGTGGAAAAATGTTTTAAGTTTAAATGCTTTATTGATGTTAATATTTTCAATATTCTTGACAAAACATGTATTATTATAAAGAAAACATATTATAAAAGTGGTATTACAATTTTCATTGCAGTTTTTTTTATTATTTTTTTTAGTGAATGATTTTTAAATAAGATTACTTGTTTGGAACTTAACATCAAATTGTTTTCAGAAAGATGTACAATGGAGGATTTATACATATTTAAATACTTAAGAGCATTTAAAAAAATCAATTTATAGTTAAAAAAAGTACCAATACGTCTTTCTTTTTAATTTTTTAAAAATGTCCCTTTTTTATTTCTTGTGATTGCAGGACGCACCAGCTTTTTGCTTTACCAATTAGCTTTGGCCATAAATTCAGCTGCCGGCCTGGAACCGCAGCCGTTGCAGGAAGTGGAGGTGGTGGAAGTGGTGGAGAATCAGGAGCAGTTCCTGCTCCAGGATCCCAACTGGCTGGCCGCCATGGCCAATGAGTTTCAGGTGAGCAGCCTCTTACACTTGGTCCCGGAATCGGTAAGCCAGATAACTCCTGCCAACATAAATCACGCTGTTGTTGCTGCTTAACTTTTTGGATGGTGCTTTTTTTTTTTTTAACTTGGCCCCGGATATCTGTCAGAGCCTGTCCTTCCGTTGGGAGGAGGGTGTGGCGAATTCGGAGGAGCATCTCCAGGCACGTGACCACATGGTGGTCACGCTCCGCTGCCACCGGATTTCATTTACAGCCAGCAGGCACGCCACGTCGCTTCTCTGGATTGAAAACAATCAGGCAGCAGCTTAAGATTTATCAGTGCCTTCGAGTGCCATCGAACCGGAGGGCAATAACCGATTAAGCCCTGAACCAAGTTTATCATTCGGTTTAGGATTACATTTACACCCACTCCAGATAACTGCTGAAGATTATAAATCTTGGCGGGGTTTGAAATTTCAATCAGCATTAATACCTTTATGGGTACAAAACCAAAGTAGGTGGGAATTTATGGATTTAAATATTAAAAGCCTTCTTAAAAAGTATTGTTTAAAAAAGTAACTTATGTTTCTTTTTCGAAAACATGTTTTTTTTTATAACAATATCAACACACAGTTATGAAAAAGTAAGGATAAAAATAAAGTAAAAGTAACCCTTAAATTGAGTTTTCCTTAACAACTTTAATTGTTTTCTCTTTAAAGTCACAGGCAGCCCCACAACTTTTCGTACAATTAACAATTTTGTTGTTAACCTTTTGCTATTATCATTAAAATACCTTTAAAAACAGTAGAAACAATTTTCAATTCACAATCTTTGGAACTACTGGCCTTGTTGATTTTTGTCAAAAATCTCTTGTTGTTGGACGGAAAACTCGTTTGATTAAAAACTCATATTTTCCTCTAATAATCACATCATCAACTTGCCGAAAACCAATTTCACTGCTCGAGATTGCAGCTAAGGCCGAAAAAAGCCTGGATTATGACATGCATCGAAAGTTTCTCATTAGCACTGCATAAAGAGATGTTATCTCATGCAAAGGATGGCCACAATCTATGCACTGGCCAACTACACTCTATTTTAGTTACCAACATATTTTACGAGGACATGGCCAAAAAATTTAAATAACAGTCTATGGGCCCCAAGGGAATTGGACTTGAGAGTCGATTTTTTGCCCCCTTCAACTGCAAGTTTTTCGGTATTGCATTTTGCAATGCTTTTGCTCCTGCTGGGGCTTCTGTTGTGGCTTGGATCGCTTTGAGACATCTGCTTTCAATTTCGCAGATTGTCTCGCACAAGTAAATGCAAATTTTATGCAAAACAAACGACACTGATAGTGGGAGATATATGTGGTTTGAAGCTAAAGAGTGGGGAAACCCTTAGTTTGTTTTGGGTTTTTAACCGGGTTTTTGGGTTTTTAACCATTCTTTTTGGCTGTTCATATTGATAAGGAAGACCTCATGCTTTTTTATGCTTTATACTTCCTCTGACATTTTTTTTAAATTCACTGTTTACTGTATTATCTTTTGTGAACAATGTGCACGTCCACAAATAAAACTCTGTTGAATATCACATAAGTAAATGGCTTAAGAATCCAAAAATCCTTTCATATTTCAAATGAAATATTCTACTTCTTTTATCCTAAGCTATAAGCCCAATGAATTTACGAATCCAAAGCTTCATTATTTTTTCCAAGCCAGAATTCACTTGGATTCATTTTGAAGAGCCAAAACCGATGTTCATTAGGCTGTTGGAATCCCACCCAATCCGACTGCACTCACCGTCCTTCCTTTCCTTCAGACGAGGACGAGGAAAAACAAGCAAAATGTCCACTGGGGATTACTTTGCTTAATTCAACTGCAAATGAAAATTGTTTGTTCTGTAAATTCAATCTCTTGGTGTCTTGTTGACGTTGTCATTACGCCGAGATGTCTGGCTCAGCTGTTTGTTGGTGGCCCTCGGCTTTCACTTGCCACCTTCCACTTGCCACTTGCCACCTCCCACTTCAACCTATCTTTACCATTTCCAGTGAGTTCATCAAAGCGTAATCTGCACAAAATGGCGTCACTTCCTTAGCCAAGGCGCTTCTCAGGAAAAAAACAACAAGCAAAATGGCCGGGAACTTTAAGGCTAACTATGCCGGGGACTCTCTAAGCATCCGAAGAACCCCCAAGTTCCCAAATCCATCCCTCCCTTGCTCACCTAATGGAGTCATAATTCTTCAGCTCGTTAGCAATACATGCAACGTAAATATGCTTGCGCCGAAAAGTATGCCAGGCATTTCTTTTCGTCCTTGCCACGTTTTTAAGGGCCATACCCTGCAGGCATCCTGATCAGTTCAACTAGGATTGGGCACTGGCTTTGTGACACCCATGATTTTTTAAGGTGTGCCAAGGAACCTGTCATTGGTTTACCAAATTGGTTATGATTCCCGGTTTAATATAAAAATTTAAAAGACACAAATAAATCCTCTGAGGATTAAAAAAGGAAAACCTTTCATTTTAATTTATTCATTTGCTTTTAAGTATTTTTACCTTAACTCAAGGGACAAATGAACATTATTTAATAATTTTTGTTACTAATTTTATAAAACCAGCTTAATTTTAAAAATAAAAATTCTCAGAGCTTAGTACTTATATGAAATTTAAAGAAAACTTAAAGCTACGAATTTTTGATTCGATTAAATTTGTTACCAATATTTGTTAAACAGAGTAAATTATTACTTCGATTTTTTTCCTTACTCTCTCTCTTATTTTTAAACCCAATTATTCTTCCTTAAAGGGTATGTTTTGGTTTAAAATTTGTAGGAGCTACCTCCATCAATTTGTTTTCCATATTCCTTTAGGCGACTTCCCTTTCGCATCTGCACCAGTGTGAGTGTGTGTGTGCTCTCCTTGGTGTGTCTGTGTATGTGTATGTGTGTGTGTCGGTGTTAAACCTTTTGCGCCTTTCGGGTAGCCCTGAGCCGTGGGCGTGAACCAACAGAACAGCAGCCTTGGCAGTGGCCGCTCAGCCTGACAAGTTGCTTAATTGAAAAGTGTTTTGTTTGGCATGCCCCAGGCAAGGCCATGCTTCTACACTGGGAAAAAAAACACAGCATTAAACAAAGATTATAATTTTATCCGTTTTAAAATTTAAATTTCGATGAAGGTACCATAAATAGTAATCACTTGAGACAAACTAAGTGTTAGTGGCTTATATTATACAACAAGATAAATGGCATTCCTTAAATGTTATAGGTGAGAAAAAAAAAAAAAGAAAATCGATTACATACGTCAATTAAAAAATATTTCTGGAAACTGGTTAATATTTCTTTAAATCCCATAGCTGTATTATAATTTTAACAACGCCTAATTCAAATTTATATTAAATTTTTTGATGCTCAAAGTTTTTTTTCAACTTAAAACTTTTTTTTACTTCTTAAAACATATAGAACTTAATTTTTTTGTGTGCTCTGCAGCTTTCAGGGCCTTTGCCCCAACTGCTGATTTGGCAACTTTTACGTTCAATAATTTGCTGCTTATTTATGCGCGTGCTTTGAACCCGGCCAAAAAAAGGAACAAAGGACTTCCGCTATGTTTTTTTCCTCAAGCTCCTTCATAGCTTCTGTGATTACGCATGGGGAGGAGAAAAACTGCCGCATATTTATCACTTTTCCTACATTTTATTGCTTCCTCTTGCGCATATCGCAGGCTCTCCTTCTTCGTCATAAATAATTATGTTATTTTAGATTTTTTTTTTTTTGCTTGCCTCCTCGCGTTGAGTTGAGATAAATTGTGGCAATAATTATCGCGCATTTTTCACAAGGACATTTTTCACAGGGACTCTCAACTCTCAGCATGAATTTGGCGACAGTTTTCGTAATTAAGTCGACATGGTGACTTAATGACGCTCCCACGCTTCCCCTCGCATGATAACTCGGCACTTATGTTTATGTGTTTTATGTATTTTTAATTAACTTTGATGTTGATTCGACAAAAGCTTACTGGGCCGCCTCTCAGCCTCTGGCCAAATTAACCTAATCAAAAGCAATACTTAACTTTGTCTGGAGCAGAACGAAGGACTCTCTGTTTTCATTCTGTGCCTTTGGCCAGGTCTTTGGTCTTTTGTGTCTCAAGTGTTTGTCTGTCTAATTGGTAAATTTAATTAGCCGGCTGGCTACCGGTCACCTGTTTGTGTTTGTTTTACTCTGCTGCAGTGTGAAATTCAATTTTCTGCTCAAATTTAATAAGCACGCTACCAGATTTTGAGTCAGCTAGCTAAATTTATAGACTGGCGCTCCTGCGGCAACTTTGCCTTTCGCCAAACGAAACTTTAGTTTACCTTTTGCTTTAAATCTGACGTTAACGGAAATGCAACACTCTCCTACCCAGCCAGTCAACTGAGGCCATCCAAAGAGGTTCAATACAAGAGTTTGAGAGTAAAGGTTTGAATTTTGAAATACAAATTTTTAAGTAAAATAACTAAGTATTAATTATATTTATAATATTATATTTAAATCAAAAAAATTTATTAAAAATCGCTGCTACCTACTCATTAACACGAAATTTTAATTCATTTAAAAACACTGTAAAGGTAAATAACTTAAAATAAGACAAAGAATACTTAAAGAACATAGGTTCATAAACATACGTTTTTTTTTTGTTTCTTTAAAGTGTAAATTAATAAATGTTTAAAATTCAAATCAATAAAACTAACTGCGGTATAAAATAAAAATTATATTTATGACGAGATTTGACCCCAAGGTGCCAAACAATCTTAATAAAAAAAACAGAGGTCATAAACATACCAGTATATTTAAAAATTAGTTAAATATTTTTATTTAAATGTTAAAAACTAAAAATAATTAAGTGTATAGTATAAAAAATATTTTAAAAATTTCATAAAAACATTTTAACAAAAATTTGATGTGCAAAATAAAACCTGCATTTACTTAGCATGATTTGATTGATTTTGAAATTTAAACAGAAAAACTGTTATAGCGACCCTCTTTCGACATAAAATATATAACACGGCTAAACTGCTTTGGCACTGTTTACTGCAGTTTTCAATTAAGTTGCCAATGTCCCTCTGCCGGCAATTTCCCATTTCCTCGAAACTGAAGCTCATCCAGGTTGCTGCTTCCCTTTTTAATTAGTTGACAAACTTGCACATTTTTTTATCGCCGCTTGTTCGTTGTACCTTTGCTAACTCGCCCCTGTTTGTACTTGTAGTCGCACTCACCCCTTCTTGCCGTCAGTCTCTTATTAATTTCATTTTGCACTTGTAATTGCCAGTATATATCGCATCGCATCGCTCATACGCAGCGTTGCACCGGAAATTAATTTCCGTGCGCTTTCGCAGAAAGGGAAAAGAAAGAACAAGAAAAAGGACTGTGGGGCTGCTTCCTTAACAATGTCATGCCCAGCAGGGACATAAACTAGAAGATAGGATAACTGTGCAGAGAAAAAATTACAAAACACATATTTGAATCGTTATTTTTTTCAGAGATAGTGGGATGTAAAAGGATTAACTTATAACTTGTTCATAAATATAATAAGGTGAAGTACAGCTGCGGTCATAATAATAGCACTGAGGGAACATAAAATGATGTTAAAACATACTTTTGAAGCAAAACAGGATTTTATTTTTAATTATTTGATAAAGCTTACTTATTAATAAACACAATCACAAAACAAAAGTATTTAATTTGTATTCAGTTTATCAAAGACAATAAAAAATGTAAACTAGTTGCCGAATTTCACCTCTTAAAATAAATATCAAATAAAATTTATAGAGTTTTGTGAAAATTACTATAAAGTTTCGGTGATCTGTACTTTACATAGGATTGAAAATATTTTTTTTACTGAGCCAGTTTTAAAACTAAAAAAGTTTAAACTTTTTTTTTAACGAGTAACTTTAAAATTTTTTTAAAATATAAAACTAATGTAGAAGGGCGTATTAAATATAAGTCCCACTTAGTTTATAGTATTATCTTTAAGAAAATAAAAATTAAAATTGTTTAAGTTGCTTTTAAATTAGCTTTTCTTGCATTTTAAAAAGGTCTAAATAGTGCTATTATTTTGACCGCAACTGTAGGTATTAAACTTGTGGGATGAAATAAATTTAAAATTATAGTAGGTATGTACCTATATATTTTTTATAAAATCATTTCATATAAATTTATGAAAACCGTTTAATTTTCATTAATTCGTATATTTATCAGGGATACGGAAATCACTACTGATTTAAGATTTTGAAGCCATTTTAATAAGTCTAAACATATACTTTGAACAGTTTTTCTTTGGAATTAAATAATTAATTAATATTTCCTACTTTTTAACTACTTTTAATCATGAAAGACATTTGAATATTTTAAATTGTAATGGCTTTTAATAAAATCAATGTTTTTATAACAAATTAAATTTATAATCTTAATTTTTTCTCTGTATTTTTTATTACTTTTACAATATACTTCCACTTGTGAGCGGAAATCTCGAATAATAATCTTGTCGTCTTTGGTTTCAGAATGTGCCGGTGTATGAGACTTTTCCGGCGGAATTGCAGCACTGGCTGATGGATGGCTATGGAATCAGTGCCACGGATGTCTACCACAGCTGGAGCAGAGCCAACAATCTCCAGAGGATTTCCAGTTCCAGTTCCCGCACCCAACTAGTCTGTACCGCCGATGGACAGTGCTACGAGGTCAACAAAGTCGTCAGCGCCTGCTGTCCATTTTGAGCACCCAATAAATGCATTGAAAACAATCGAAAGGAAATCATAAATTTGTGGCACACACAGACACATGACACAATCGCATCGATTGCCAAAGAGTTCCGGCATTGTCCGCAATGAGACCATTAAATACTGTCGCTCCTGTGGCCGACCACGTGGTCAATGGTCAATGGTCAATGGTCGGTGCATCTGTTGGCCAGTTTGGGGGAATGGGATGTGTAATCGAAAACGGAAGCTGCGAACTGCATTGACTGCTGATGCGTTGGGCACTCTGGCCGTTAAGCTTTTTTGTGGTGAAAGAAGCTCAGTTAACTAACAGAGATTTTCGGTCATGTGAGCGGGTTTATTATTCAAGTTTTTTTGTGGTTTAATAAAGTCTGAAGGGAAGTTTTTAATGCAGGGAGAAGTTTCTGACTTGATAGGTATTATGGATCAGTGAACATTTATTGGTAATTAAAATGAACACTTGAATATTAAAAAATAAAATTTAAAAAAAATCGAAGTTAAGCTTAAAAAATGCATATAAGATTGTGTCACAAACAAATAAATAAACAAAAATGTTTGATGGATTTAGTCGATAGTGAAACAAAGAAGAAAAAATTTCACCTTTTCTAAAAACCAGACTAATATTAAACACCTTTGTTTGGTATTTAAAACCATAAGATATTTGCACAGCTCTTTTTAACTTTTTTTTTGCCAAATTTCTAATCATTTTTTTTTTTAAGCCCAACGAATTATGTTAAAAGTTTTAAACATTTTAGGCCACGTACAACAAAGTTGAGTATAGCTGCAGGATTCAAATAAATGTTGCTAAAGCTGTAGAAATCTATAAACCACTCCAACATAAAAAAAAGGATGTATCCAAGCCGACTATGGCAAAAAGAACTTGCTCCCTTGGGGCTTTGAGCTCTTTATGCGTGTCTGCAATCAGCGACAACGAATGTTCCCGTGTACCAAACGCGTGCAAAAAACAAAACAAAAGGAATGGAAAAACGCAACAACAAAAGCCGGAAAAGCGGCGACAACAGCAACAACTACGGCTGCATCAGTGGGGAAAATCAACATGCAGCAGCAGCGAAAACGAGCAGCAACAAATGTCAGTTATTTTCATGTTGCTCTTGCCTTCGCCACCAATTTTTTTAGTTTATTTTTTTGCATTCAGTGTGCGAGAGTTTTTTTATTTTCGCATCGCCATCTTCTCGCAATTGTTTCGCTGGTAAACAATGTGATTTTCAGCGTGAAATTTCATTCAATCGGCACGGATAGAGGCCATGGCTATAACCCCCTGTTAGCCACACCTCACAGTTACCAACTCATTCGGCGGCCATTGGTGGGCAATTTGTGTGTGCGAAACAGTGTGTGGCCAAAAAAATATGTTGAGAGGTCTTTTTTATTGAATTTTTTGTGCGAGAGAAATTTTTTTTGATTATATTGTTTGGAGATTTGCTGCTTTTTTCGGTGCAAAATTGCTTTTAATTGATCAAATTGTTTAAATATACGGCATTCACATATGCACACATTTGTTTGTTAGGGTTTTTTATGTTGATTGTTGATTTGGCTTTTTACAATTTTAATTAAAGTTTTGCTTGTTTTGTTAAGTTGTTTTGCCAAGGACATTAAAACATAAAAAAACTATTTTTATTAATGGATTCGTAGTTATGAGTTTAGTAAAGACAATAAAGACTAGATGGTATTACAATTATTTTGTGTGGTTAGAATATTTGGCTCAATTTAAAAGAAAACAATATAACACATAATTAAAAACATATTTCCACTTTTTAATAACAGCAAATATTAAAAAGAAAGATTTGTCATTCTGCACAGCGGAAAATAAATAATATAAAAGGACAATAAATAGCTTTAAAATGCACTCCGTATTTAAATATTAAAAACGGTAAAAATAAATGTTTTATGAATTAAAAAACGAAAATAATTTAAGCGCAAACTCCCTGACAAAGTGAAAACTGCTCTTTAGTTTATAGAACATGTGAGTGCAAATAGCAATTCCAACGATTTCGCAGCTCTTCATTTAAACTCTGTTGCAATTTAATTAAAGACCCACACCGATCCAAATGAAATATATAAAAATAAGTGAACAGACAGACACCGCCCGGCCAGAGTGCCGAAAATATTCGCGAGCATAAATGCCAGCGATTTTCTGGGATTCATTCGCAGCCTCCGCTCCCCGATTTCCCTTGGTTTTACAACTTAGCAAGGGGGAGCCCTCACAGCAGGAAAATGTTGGCTTAAAAGCGATTTTGGCCCTCATACCTCCATTCCCTGCCATTATGGCAATCTGTCTGAGTGTCTGAGGGCCCCCACCACCCGCATGGCCCTCTTGTACATATCTCCGCTCACATAGAGATATGCATATAGGTAATGCATGCATGTAAACGATATTGCTTCACTCAACTGTCAGAGGGCATTAAATAATATTTTACGCTGGAGGGACGGCCTGTGACATTTTTGACTGCAGGCTGCCTGGGAATCCCACAAAAAGCCGCACCATGGCAACTTTACCGAATGGCAGACCGACAGACAAGCAGACTTACATACATACATAGATGTCATGAGCAGAATTATGTAACACGAGGGGTATTTAATTTTTTAAGCAAACTAAAGTTCTCTTTCAGCTTTTGACAACCCCCAAAATTCAGCATTGAAGGGGTGTATAAATAGTTACAGCTGCTCAAAGGTTTACCTACATATGACAGCCTAGACCTAGATTCAATTGAAGGATCTATTAGGAATTCAAAAATTTGAGTGGGTTTCCTATATAATGTTTCTATTTATACAACTTTTGTATTGGAAGATTTTTATCGTGATTTCCCCAAGACGCCATTAAAAGTTATGAAAGTTATTATACACATTTACCTTATGTACTTAAAAACTATTAGACATACATACATATATTTTTTAAATAAATTTTCAAGTGATATGAAATATTACGAGATTTCTTAGACTAAAAATCGTGACTTTAGTGTTTAAGAAAGAAAGAAAACATACTCGCGTTCCTAAATTTCTTTGAAAAGCTCACTCTCTTTAATATAATTTTATTAGTTTAAATGTTTATTTTATAAATTTTGGTCCATTCTTATTTGTGACAAAAACTATTTCCGCTTGTGTTAAGATTAACAAATAATAGCCATCAAATATAGTCAATAATTATACTTGACATTGTTTTGAGACAAAAGGTAAAAAATACAGGTCCATTAGCAATTTGATAGTTGACCAAATTTATGAGAAATCCATGGGAAAAGCACTTAGGTATGAAATTTGAGAAGTTTTCTAGCCCCTCTGCCCTCCCAAGTCTCTTTTCCATGATGGGTAAACAAAAGCCTTGGAGTCGGGTCCTTGTCCCATTGGGGGAATTTCACCTGCTGACGACACGAACGTGTCCAAAATGCGGGCTTCAATAATTTGAGGTGAGTTTATTATGCAGATAAACAAAATGGGCGCCACCCGATTTTTGCTGACTCAGCATTAGGTCAAAACCTTACCAACACACACTCACATGGTCGGGATTCGCCTTTGGGCCATGGTCAACAATTGCCGGCAATCATCTGGGCAGTTACCTTATTACAACCACAATGAAGGGAAAGAAAGTGGCCGGGGTAAACTTGGCCATAACGGGAGTTATCTGACTGTAAATACATAATCTGCTGGCTGGGCCGAAGTGAACCCGTCGACGTTGCAGCTTTCTGGTTCCCAAAAGATTTCAGCCGGCTTGTGCACCTTGAATACGGATTTACTTTTATTGCCACAGCTTCCTGAGGCCCACTTCTCTGCACTGAGAAAAGCTTACTAGCTAAAATAAATATTTCTGGACTTAGTAACATTTTTATTTTCAAATAACACATAATTTGTATTAGTTTTAAATTTGGATAAGTGCATTTTATGTTTATAAAATGTTCAAAATAAGCATTCATCATCATATCACTAAAGATTTATAGTTAACTAAACTTTAATTAAGGCTTACAAAAAATAAATACATGTTGTTGGTTAGTTTGTGTTCAAAATTAAGTTCCTTCTTAAATCAAAAATAATTATTTTTTAACAAAATTTAAAAGTGTAAGATTTCCACTCCTTAGGGAAATGACTTCTACCCAAAACTTTTCCATGTGTATCTTCTTTTCAGCCTTGTTTTTTTGTTATGGGTTCCGCTTTTAGGGTTAAGCAGGTGCTTTATAAACCAAGCATCCAGGTGGGCGGCCTCTAACGGTAAATAAGGACAAATACCACATAATGGGCAACCTGTGCGTGGCTGAAGTCCCATCCAGAAAAACTAGAGGGACAGAATCCCTTTACTCCTGTCTTCTGGTTTGAGGAAATGCTGGGAATAGGCTGTTAAATTTTCACCTTTAAATGTGTCCCCTAAGCGCAATCAAAAGGTCCTTTTCAGTCACTTTTGTTTAGTTTTGGAGGTGAAGATGTAAACTTGTCGCGATTATGTTGCTGCCGTATTCATAATTACTTAAGCGGCCAAAAAGATGTCAAGTCTGGTGACTTCTTTAGTGGGTCGTGAAATATTTATTAAGTGCCCAAAATGGCGTGGAGCTGTGAAATACTTTTCCCATAAATTTGATAATATTGCCTTGCCTTAGATTTAGAATTCTGAACAAAGTTCTTATGGCTTGTTAAAGTCCAAAGTTTTTGATAGTTTTGGCTATGTGAAAGCGTGTTTTAAGTGGGGTTTAGCTTGTGAGTTAAACTTTTGAAATTAAATTGCGCTTTAAACTTTTTAATAGCATGAATGTAATTAGTTTACTGGTTGCTTTATCCCGTGTTTGAGATGTAAGAGTAAGAGGAGTTAAATTCCTTTATTCTGTTAAGTTTGATAAAAGATTAAGCAAAATTATATGAACAACCTAATATATATGTATTTAATATAAAATTTACCTTAAAGTACCAAAAAAATCTAATAAACTTTAAAGGATACCATTTAAAAAATGTGGTCGAAATTGTATTGCAAAGAAAAAATGAAGTAGTTCTAAAGTGCACATTTAAACTGGATAAAACAACAATGAACATACTTAAATACCAAGCTGATAAATATTAAAAAAAGGTTATTTTTCTTTAAAAAAAAAGTGTCTGATATTCCCATAAAGTTACTGAGTATCCAACCCAACTAGTCAAATATCAACTATAACTCACCACAAAGCAAATACAAATTGCCTTGCATAATCTACACCAGCACAACGACACCACCAGCTTAGGCCACCAAAATCACATAATTCATACATAACATATAGAAGGGCACACATGAGCACACGTAAAAGACAAATAGAAAACATGGAGAAACTAAAGGGTAAACCCGGCCGACATATTGAAATTCATAGCTACATACAGAAACCAATTACAATATCAATTTAAAAGGGATTAAAATGGCCGGGCCCGGGGCTCAAGCGGCTCCTGATTCTGCCACTCCTCTGGGGGCCATGGTCAAAATGCGGCACACTTTGCGGCGTATTTAAGATTTGTTCCCTTATAAAATTGCGAAATTGCAAATTGTATTTGCTTGAGCCGTGGTGTTTGTGGACCCACAACCGTGAACCCAAAACTTTTAAATGAAATTCTGAGCCGAGCAGATTTTCATAATATATAAAGGGTCTTACACGAGCATAATCAGGCATAATGCCATTGTGTAATGTCAAATATATTGTATTGACTCAACCAGAGCGAACTTCTCAACAAGTGGCTCGTTGTGTATTTTTGCATAATTTATCTTGTTTGCTGGTAAAACCAAAAAAATCGGTACATTGGACTAGGGCCAAGATGCAATTTGGCTGAGTGAAGACGATGCAGATAGAGTGCACTCTGATGGTGTGCAAATAGACTAAAAACATTTAATTCATTCGCTTCACTAAGCGATTTAATTTGGAAAGTGGCAAAAAACTTGCCCAATCTTTCATCATCCAAGGATCTCTTCCTATTCCTGCTTGTCGTCATCCATTCATCGATTCGTTCATCCATCATGTCTATCAGTGGCTGGGTCTTAGCCATGAGACAGATAAATCAGTTAAGCATCGTCATGTCAAGTTAACAGGCGATTACAAGGGCTTTACCTGACCAGATACGTGGCTAAAAGACCATTGCAAAAGGTCAAGACGGTTCTGGGGGATGTTTCATGGGTTATATGGTTCCTCCTGTTTTTGGGTGGCTTTGCTTTACAAAAATTGTGTAATTAAACTTGGCATCCTTAATGAAAAAATAGTATTGGGTTAATAGCGAATGCATGTTTGCTTTTATTTAAAGAAAGAAAACATTAAAAAAATTTGGAATATGTAAATGAGTTTTGCAGATTTAAGAAGTCACATTTAATCTATAAATGTATAGCATTTTAAACTTTCCACAAAATAAATTTAATAAACATTTATACATATAGTTGACATTTCTGCCAAATATATGTAAAGCAAATCTATAGTTTGTATGGTATTTAATAAGTACATAATACATTTGGATAAATAGTTATTATAATGTGTTAAAAACACAAATTAATATCTTTAATTTAAATCAAACACCCAAAAAAATACTACTCGGCCAAGACTTTCTCCGTATTATTTTCTTAAATATGTGATTATGGGATTTTTATCGAAGAAAGCGTTCTTAAAGACAGCCCAATTAACTTAAGTAGATTTCGACAACCAGAACCGAGACCAATGCATCAAATTAACTGGCGATTACGAAAGGCTTTCGACGCGTACATATACTATACATATATGGTATAAAGCATATACGATATCCAATCGAGTGAAGGCGACGCAACAAGCAAATGACAATTGAAAGGATAACAACAAGGACGGACAGACGTCCTTTCCACAAGGCCCGCAGACCTCAGCTTGTTGATAAAAGAAATTAAACACACAGCGTAGTAAACAACAAAAAAAACGGAAACACAGAAATAAAGGAAAGTTAAGCCCCCAAGACAATTGGCAGTGGGTGGGCTTTAGGTGGGCTGGAATTGGTTAAAAAGGGGGGGAAGAAGGGGGAGGCTTTCTGGTTGGGGATCTGCGGCATTTGTCTCGACTGTCTCGTTGACATGACGTTGCGCGAATTGTTGTGCGTTGTATATTCTGTGTTTTCTGGTTTGCTTGTCGTCTGCCTACAAAGTGAGCAACACGCGCCGATGATTATGTTGCCGCTGACAACAACGACAACAACCACAAGGAGCAACCAGGAGCAGCAGCAACACCAGCAGCAGCAGCAACAGCAACACCAGCAGCAGCAACAGACGACTCCGAAAACCGTCTGTTGCCAGCAATACGAAGCCATTTTCGGACTCCAGTTGGCGGCAAATGTTTTGTGGCACGAAGCTTTTCATTGACTAAAAGTGACGCATGCGCTATTAGCAAACCAACTTAGACTCCGATTCAAAATGTCAGTCCTCAGTTTCAGTTCGTTTTTGTGACTCGTACGTGCTGGACGGCACACGCGGCGTATGAGTGTTATTAGTTGGTCTTCTGAGAAAACGTTCTATTGGATTTTGACGGAAGAAGGCAAAAAAGCCGGCTAAAGTGCCTGCAAGTGTCCCACGTGGGTGTGTGTGTGCGTGTGTGTGTTGGCGGAAATACTTTGAGCAATCGAAAGGCAAAAAAAAGAAACGAAACGAAACAAAAGCCTAAGCAAATTAACTTGGCCCATTCGTTATATTGCGAGTATTGTTCTAGTGGTTATTATGTTTTGTTTTTGCCCAGTCGCCCCTGCCATCGCGAAAGTAGGTTAATTGACGTGTGTTGTAGATACGCCCCTACAAGGAAAATAATAAAAATATATACGGGTACAAAAAACAAATACATGGGCGGCCAGTGAAGTGGTCAATTGTCGCAGCCCCTGAACACTCTCCATACAAATTGAGTGTGAGCTAATTTAAGGTAAGCAAAATATTATATTTCCATTAAATTCAAACCACTACTTTGTTTTTTATAATTTAAAAAATATGAATTTCAGCACTGGTTGCAGCGCTAATAGCTTTTTAAGCAACTCTCTATTTAAATTTGGTTTCCATTGGCTCGAAATAAATTTCCATAAATTTGGCATAAAAGGAATATAATGCATTACCAATTGTCTATTGTTTTTAGTTGAATGAATTTTGTGCTGATAATTTGTTTTCCTGTTGGCTAATTTTAATTAGTTTCTGATATGAGCAAGCAAACCGCGGAATGTAAATCAATGAACACTGAGTTATGTGCATCAATTATCACGCTTTATGGTTAAAAAAAAGCTTCCACATGATAATAATTTTAACGAGACTAAGAAGTCAAAATTTGTAATAAAAAAAGCCAGTTAAAGTGACCACTTCTTAAGGCAAAGTTACCAGCTGTGTTTAAACATGACTAATTACTCTTATAAAAATATTGTCTATTTTATTAAACTACAAAACTGTGTGCTAGTTTTGTTTTATATTTCTGACTTAACAAATGGTATTAATATCAGTATGAAAAGCAGTTATAGCAAAAATTTAAAAATAGTTCTTAATGCTCTGTTTTGGCCTTTTAACCTTTTTATTAAAAAATAACTTTTTAATTAGCTGTATTATTAAAAAAATAAATCGTGATATATATTTCTTTGTGATAAAAGAACTTAAGTATCTTAGGTTAAATCATTTTAAATTTTTTAACATATTTTTTAAAGTGAGTTCTTATATAAACTTAACTAAAAACAAGATAAAATAATAATTATCTCATTTTTAAACAGAGTAACTTTCTAAGGTCCAACTGCGTCTCTTATTTTTTTATTAAAAATAAAACATAACTTCGCTTATTACATTTTAAAACCAAATAACATTTTATCCTTTGTCGCATTGACACTGCAGTGAACCCCAAAAATAAAAAAACACATCATACAAAGGGGAATTCTATTGCATAACCAGAAATAATAAAACATATGCAAAATAAACTTCAAACAAATGTCGCCGCACAGAGTTTTGGGCCATCAAAACAAACACACACACAAAAAAAGAGGGGAAAACCAGCAAAAAATTAAAATAAACAAAGTGAGCAACGTGGGGAAGTGGCTTCATGGGTCGGTTGCGTTTCGGTGCCTTAAAGGCAACTTTGTTGCACAAATTTATTAATTTTTTTTACACCAAATGTGTGTGTGTGGGGTGTGTGTCAAATTTAAAAGCATTCTTGCCCGTTTCCTTTGGACGGGCGATGTCCTGGCAGCTGCCTCTGTGAGCGTGTGCTTTGTTTTATTATTTTGCGGAAGCTGCGAACCAACATTTATAAAAAGGTTTTCCTTGCTCGCCTGGCTACGTGAGCGACTTACCCACACACACACACACACACACACAACAGGCACACACACCCACACCCACAGACGCACATTGCTCCGCATTACCGTTATTTTATGACGGAAGTACATTTAAGCAGATTTTTTTCACAGGACTCCTGCTCCCTTCAACCGAACTGGAAAAAGGGCTGCCAAAAAAAAAAGGGAAACCGAGCAAACTTAAATATTTTCTTTTACGCTGTGCTTTTCATTTGCCGTCTCGCTAAAATTTATGACCAACAAAATTGGAATATTTCCCCACACAACAGCAGCAACAATAAAGTCAAAACAAAGTTCACTTCGATTGCCATAAAAAATAAAAAAGATCGTAGGGACTTTAGAATTGGCTACGACTTTAAGAAACAAAATTCTATTCCTTCACATTTCAAACTTTGTTCAAATATACTTATATCTGATATAGTTAATATCCTTTCTCCAAGTATTAAAAGTTCCGACAAAGATGCATCAAATTAAATATATCTAAATCAGACACAAATCGAACTGTTATAACAAATCAAAATGAACATAAAATGAATATATTGATAAACCATTTTTTTAATCCCTAACGTCTAAGCTTATAATTCAATTTAAAAAGTATAAAAACGAAACCATAAACCATTTTCTTTTTAAATTCACACCCCGACATCGTAACCACATATTTCATTAATTGAAATTTAATACAATTACCAAGGCGAATGTGTGGAAAGCCAAGTGAAAGTCGGCAGGCAAAACACACATAAATTCAAGTCATACACACACTCAGTGTTGGGAGGGCGAGAGGGCGAGATTCCTTGCCAAGTAAGTGACTCAATAAATAAATTTACTTGCCAACTTTTCGCCCTGTTGTTGTTGTGGCCTTGGGGGACTGATTGTTGCTTTCTCAAGGTAGATTTGTGTCGGCAAGCTCTCTCCGCCAAAAGATCTGAGGGATACTTGGGCCGTAATAAACAACACTTGATCGAGGACGGGAGGGCACAAAAGTTAAGTGTGCTTTACTGCGGCAAGGAATATATTTCAAGAATTAACCTAGATAAATGAGAACAAACTGAGCTCTCTTTTATGACTAGGTACTCCAAGGACTTGATAACGGAATAAAAGTAGCAGTACCTAGTAGTACAAATATTAAATTTCTTTATTAATCTTCAGATTTTTTATAGACTTTACAAATCAAAATACTTTAACTTGGTTGTAAATCAATACTTTAAAATACAGAAATACGATTTTCAGACAGAATATATAAATAAAACACAAATTCTTGAAGAGTACCTACACTTCATCTACCAAAACCCAGATCACATTTAAACTTATTTTTCATGAGCCGCTCTAAGCAGTGAATTATACTGTGCTATGCATTATGATCTAATCTAAGAGAGGACCTTAAATCAGAATCCTCAGGAATGCGAACTTGAATTTGCACAGCATTAGCACAGAATGCTAAGGGGACAACCAGAAAAAAAAGCAGAGCTCGAGCATTTATTAAGTAAGTGAGCTATTCAGAATCAAAGCAGCGGAAAAATCCACGACGCCCAGGGGCAAGGGTGTGGCTGAATGTGTCGCCCGATTGTCAGGCAAATGTCAAGCTCAAGCTGCAGGGGATTCTCAGCTTGTCTTGGCCCTCTTCCCGCATTTTCTTCATGATTTTCCCAGCACCAGCACTTTCACCTGCACCGTGCACCTGCAACAATGTGCAGACATTTATGGCACCAGATGCCGCAGGCAGCAGGCAAATGCCTTTGCCATCCTTGAGTGGCATTGCGCTGGCGGGGCATTCTAATGCCCACCGCCTCCATGACATTTCCGTGGTGCGTTTGCCGGCGCTGTGAAAGCGCATTAGCTTTGTCATTTATCGTTGCATACTTTCCGGCGTCTTTGTTGCCAATTCCAAAGGACAGAGCAAACGAAGGCTTAAAGCGAACACAATCAGAGTTCAAAGTCCAGGAGTTCAAACTAAACTTAAAGTTGGCTGTTCTCTGATTTACTTTAAGTTCTTTGTCTCGGTAACATTTTACTCTTGAATGTATACAAATGTACCTACAATTGCGTGTGGAGAATTGTATTTTATTTGTTAAAATATATAAAATGTCTCAGAGTTTTTAAAATCCAGGTTCTTAAACAAAAAAGGTGTCTAAAAGTATGCAACTAAAGAAGAAGAACAATAAATAAAAACCAAACAAGGTTTTTCGTTTATTAAAAGCATACTTTTAGACACCTTTTTTATTTAAAATCTTGGGTTTCAAAAATCTTGAGATTTCTTTGGTACCTTTAATAATAACGTTTTTATTTCTTATACAATTGCAGCTTATGAAGCTTAAAGTATAAATTGCATATAATTGTTATACATTATGCTAAAAAGAAATAAAATGTAACATTAAATATTTTCACATATGTTTTTACCAAAAATTGGTTTAAGCCAACGCCTCTGGCTATAATTCATATATTCAATATGCATTCGAGGGCGGTCCTTTGTGTCGTTGCTGTTGATGATGTGTGCTGCCATATTTCGCATATCAAAGTGCCACTGACAGACAGGCGACCGAACAGACTGTTGGTTTTGGTCTCGGCAAAATGTCAAGGTTTCACACGCCTCGTTAGCTGCATTTTCATAATGTATCTAGGCAATTGGCTTGTAGCCGGGGCCTTAATTAAAGGCTTGAATTTTCAACTTTCGGGCATTCTAATTTATATTCTATGGAATATGCTTCCCTCAAGCATTTCACCTTTCGTTCCTTTGTGCATAAAAAGTGTGAACAATTTTATTGTGTGGAAAATTTGCTTGCTCACATGCAAGGGTGGGTGAGCAGAAAATACTCGTGCATAATTTAAAAATGCCCGCATCACTCATACGCAGCGTTGCATGCTCCTCGTTGAAGGGATATGCCGTGCCAGGCGGCCAAGGTAACAATGGAAATGTTGCTTTTTGCGTCGTGTTCAGAGTTTGTCTTTGTTTGCTTTAGCTTTTCCATTTTTATTTTAGCCTTTGTTTGTTTTAAACTCTTTTTCGTGCGGTTGCTTAGCTCTTTGAAAGGGTTTTGGGAATTCATAGGTTTAGAGAAAGTTGTTATATGAGTGTGAATATTTTTTAAGTTGATGGAATTACCATCACCTTCAAGGCCATTTAGTTCCTTTAAATATATTCAATGAACTTTTGTTTTTTAAGCTCCCTCCATTAAATAAAACCTTAAAGAGCGCCCGGTACTTTGGCCAGCTAATCCGGCTCAAAATTCTTAAATCCTCTTTTTGGACAAAGGCCAAATCCTTTTCAATTGCCAACGAATCCCCGAGCCCTGCCTGACAATTAAAACGCCCCAAAAAATGGAAAAATAGCGGTCAGAGCGAGAACTCCACTTGAATGCAGCTAACCATGAAAGCGCGTTAAAAAAGCATTGCATGCACGTGGCCGTTTTGTAGTCCCCAAAAGACCCCACTGCCCCATCAAATATGCATGTAAAACACCGCACAGCAGGCAGCATGGAGCAGGAACACAGCTCAACAATTTCGCCTGCGGACAAGCTTCTGAAAAAAATCGAGAAAAAATATATAAATCTTAAATGCCTTGACATGTGTTCACCGAAAAAGCTGAAACTTAAAAAAAGTAGCAAAAAGCAATGGTTAACTGAAACTTCAAATACTCTTGCAGATTATAGAGCAGCTAAGCTTGACCAAATACAAAAAATAGTAAAAGTTCAAATGCATCAACTTTTTTGTATGGTGTTGAATAGTTAATTAAAAGTAATACAAATAATTTAATGATTTTGAAATAAAAGATTAAATTTTTTGAACTATCGTTGTTCAACAAAAAACTTAGTTTTATGTTCAAACATATACTTCAGTAAATTTAAAAAAATTAAAATCTACAACATAATTTAAAAAAATTGTTGTACAAACTTTAAAAGAAAAATCTTTTATGCTACCCGATGTTGAGGGAGATAGATGGAATACTTTAGAGTAAAATTTACGACCTTATAGAAGAGCTAAAAAAATAGTGAAATAATAGCTCAAAGCAGTTTTTTCGCTCTGTGAACCCTGTTAAAATCCCAACTCAACGGGTGGGTGAGTGGGTGAATTGGCTGATGGTTGGTGGTCGTTGAAGTTTTCCGCCTTTTGTATTTCGGTTGCTTAGCAGCAAATTACTTCGCATGTCAATTGATGTTGATGACGCGTTGACAAATTTTTCTATTACAGAATAGTTTTCGTGCTGCTTTTCTCTTTTCCCCATCACAGCAGGTAGGATTTTATTTAATATAGGTACTATTCATCCTGCTGCAAGTATGAGGTATGAGGTCGTGGTAATATTTATGTGTTTATTGGAGGGCATGTGGATAATATGTAGATTTCGAAGGCAAAAACTGAAGCGGTAAATCAAAATACATGCATTGCGTATGAGTGTTGTGGCAAAAGAAGAGAGGCGGAGTTTCTTATGATTTATAAGCAATTTCTCATGTTGCAAGAAAATTTGTGTGGTGCAAGCTGTTTTTGGGAGGAGTCAGTGATGATTTAAGTAATAGTCAGAAGGACATTTAAATATTAACTATTTAAACACAGAAAAAATTCTATGGGTAAATTCAACCAATTCTACAGTTAAAAAGCCTCAACCGACATTTGTGGGTTGAATTTACTGTAACTGACTGTCAGCAACAGTAAATTTTACGTAAAACACTACGTAAAGATTACAAATCTACAGTAAATTCAACCAAAAATCCACAGTTAAATTGCCTCAACCAACAAAAATGGTTAAAAATACCAACTTCTTACCAATAGTTACAGTAAGGTATATTCGTACCAGAAAAATTGTAAGGTTACCTCTCCGTCACAGTAACTTAACTGTTACTGTAAAAATACTACTTTTGAGGTGATGTTACCACGCATAGTAGTTATGAACATTTTTACAGTAGTTTTCAGCTAGTGTGAAAGTATGTGAAGACTGACTATAGTTATTTTAAGTGCCCGGCCTCTGGGTCTTGGTTCGTGACTAGCTAGAACCAGTTGGGAATTATAAATTCACAAGAGTGGGGAAACTGTAACTGTGTCTACAGTGACTTTACCATCACTACAGTAAAAATACATACAAAAATGTTCACGTTAGAGTTACAACATTTTTTGGTTAAGTAAGTTTACCGTCAATACAGTAATCGAAACAACAACAAAATTCACGCAGGCGATTTTACGTAAAAGTTACAAATTTTTTGGTAATATTGACCGTCAATACAGTTAAAAATGCAACAAGAAATTACACGTACCATAATTTTACCGTAAATTTACTGTAAAAGTTGGTTGATTCAACCCATGAAAATTTTTTCTGTGAATATTTAAAAAAAAAATAGTCTTTTTAAATCTATGTTTGTCAGTTTTTAAGAAAATATAATAGTAATATATAATATAATAAAAGTAAGTACGTGAGTTAGTTTCCAAGTAGTAAGTGTTTAAACGAAAAAGGTATTTAATTTTGTTGTAGTAGTGGTCAAACTAAAATTAAAAAAAAGAGAGTCCTATTTTAATACCCTCAATGCGAAATGCCAGATGTTTTTGTCATCTCTATCGTTGAATAGGCAAATTTCTAGACTTTCCCAGACACACACAGTCAAGCCACCAATACATTTGCATCGAGGCAGCCCGGCAAAAATGCTTAGATATTTTTTATGCGCAAAATAAATTGAACTTGAGGCGAAGTGGATGGATGAGAGGGATTCGGGACTTGGGCAAAGCCAAATCATTTGGAGTAGACGAAAAGCGACGAAGCACATAAATTGTTGGCACACACACACACACACACAGAAGTACAGCACTGGCCATACAGATATAGCGAAAGAAGTTTGAAGGAGGCATCCGAAATGCTTTGAGGGATTATACCTGCCGGAAGAAAAGAGGGGAAGAACCCTCATCCCAAGCCAAGTCAACGCTGAAAGCTCATCTCTAGAGATTTCAGCCTTAAAATTATGATTTATACCTACATTATAATTTTCTTTCTCTATCTTCTTCTCCGCCTCGCTCCTCTCATTTCCCCGTAGTTACTGATACTGAATTTCAGATTTAAGTTGGAATTTCGTGCTTTGTCGTGGCCCCCAAGGCAGTATTTTTTTACATTTAATCGCCGCTGCTATTTTTCTACATACGTGTCCCGTTTTTGTGTGCTCGATATCGCCATAATGTGACGCAAAGTGGAACCAGAGGTGTTTCCTGTCCCAAGGAGCACATCCATTCCCGTTGGCTGACAGGCGAAAAGGTTCGATCCAAACACACGAACATTCCAAATCGATAATACACCTTAAATTCTACGGCCACCTGGAAAATATGAGTTATCAATTCTTTTATTGCAAATCGAAGCTCTTTATTTTTTTGGGTAACTATTTTAGTTTTAACTTTTTGTCACAGGCAAATTCGGCGATGATGGTGATGATGGTGGTTGCGGTGTTAAGAGGATTTCAATGGCTTTGGCCTTGCATTTGTAAAGGTTACTTGGCGTAATGACAGCAAAAAAAAAATGATTGAGTATAAATAAAATGTGTATTTTTTACTCTTTGTTTAAACCAAAATAGAAACCGAAATTATATTACTTTAGATTAAATTTACATACCTACATGAACAACGATGTTTACAATAAAAAGATTTTAACATTACAGAAACAGATAATATATTATTAAGTGTACATAGGTATTAAAAAGTTAACTCTCGAATTGGGTTAGTTAGTTGGTGAACTAAATTCAATTTATGACCGGCTAAGCTCGTGAAATAAAATTAGGCAGCTTAAAGACACCTGTTTTGCCAGCTAAATCGATTTTCTCAATTATTTAGGTGCTGGAAAACTGCACTGTGATGCAAGTTTAATATGCCTACTGCCCATATTCCGTAATCTCTTTGGCCAATAAGTTTTTAGGGGCAAACAATGGTTCGACTGGTGTTTGTATTTGTGCGAGGGAGCACTCTTATTTTGTTTGTAATGTGTCCAATAATAGTGGCATTACGCTCATTTAACATGCACGAACACAGCCAAACGCAGATGGCCAACTCACACATGGTCGATGTGCGTGGGCACACACAGACATAAAAATGTCCTTAACCCACTAACACTAGTGTAGCCAATATTAGCATAATGTGCGTGAGCCTCTCTCAGCTTGTGAGTGTGTGTGAGTGTGCGGTGGATAACAAACCCAAAACCACCATGGTCCTACTGTTGCCAACATCCTCGCCGCTGTTGCCATAAACAGACAAGCCACATCAACCGTAAATTCCTTTGTATACTCTTCATTTTCGAAACTGAAGGCTAAGGCAGAAATTGGGAAGTCAGGTTGAGAGTTGGAACAAGCAATAGAATGTTAAATTAAATCTTTTCTTAAGAATTTTATGGAATAAATTATATTTGCATTTAAGATCTTCTTGTCCTTCGTAGTTTTAAAAAGTTTTGAAATTAAACAAGAAAGAACGCTATAGTCGGGTTTCCCGACTATAAGATTTGCGATACTCATTGCCCTCTTTAAAAACAGCTAGCTAGCCCTCTTCAATAATGTGTAGCCTACTTTCATGCGCAATCAGTTTCAAGCGCCCTCTCTAAAAAAAATTTTTTTTGCCTACTTTTGAGCGCAATACAAATTTTCAACGCATTTGTATACACAATTTCTTGAAAATGGTCAGATTTTAAAACATTTTTAGATATGTGGGTAGATATTTTCAATACAAACAACATTTGTAAGGGCCACTTTTCTCTAGCACTAAAAATGTGGACACCACAGAGTTTTTTCCGGTTTGTGGGCGTAAAAAGGGGCGTGGTCAGGTTTTGAAACAAACTTGATCTGCGCTTTGCTTATAGAAGTCTGTATGCAAAATATGGTGGCTCTAGCTCTTATAGTTCCCGAGATCTCGACGTTTGTACGGACGGACAGACAGACATTTGATCGTTTACAGTATTTGCTTACTCTTCGAGTATCGCAAATAAAAAAAACAAACCAAGGGCTAATTCAAATTGCAGAAAAAATCTCTTACCTTTTAAAATATAATGAAATTTTAGATATTTAGTAATTTATTGTACAATGTAATATAGGAAGTTACCTAGTAATATTTTGGTTACATGGCTCCATTTTTGTTACAAAATTTATAAAAAAAAGATTTGATTTGTATTTTTTTAGGGTATTTGCGATGTTTGTGGTTCCATTTATTGTTCCAGCTTAGCAATGATGTATTCACCGCCATGCTTTTGCCATATTCTTTCCATTATGGTGAATGAAGGTCTCTCTTTCTCATTAGTGCGTTAACTTTTGGACATCTTGGTTGCTACCATTTCACATGTGGCCACATGCACTTTCAGCTTTTGGCTTCAGGTCCTCTTTATGTCCTCCAATTTGACGCAAAATGGCGAAACGAGTTTGGTGCATCCGCTTCCGCTGGCCATGTGCTCCATTCGGCTGACCACCATTTCGTCCTTCTTCTATCAATGTTATTGTCAAATTTTGCGTTGTTGTGTTAGTATGTGTGTGCGCTTTGTGGAAGGATAACCATTCAGGCCTGGTCGGTCAAAGATTAAACACATAATGGACGCGTGCTCCGGAAATTCTATGGCCGCGTTTTTAATAACATTTCATGCCAGGCTGAGGCTATGTTCCGCAATAAATGAGCCGTTAAACGCTTTAAGTTGGCCTGGCTCAAACACATACACACACACACATGTGTGTGTTAGCCATTTTATTGCCGCTTTATTGTGGGCCAGTGGCGGGGTTTCGGCCAAGTTGAGCGTCATAAACGGGTTAATGACTTGGAAGTTGCTTTTAATACGAACAAAAAATGTTCACCATTGTCGTCGTTGCTGCCACTCAAGTGTTTTCTCCTCGCTCCTTGAGCCGCTGGATGCGTCTTTATTGCTGATCCGGGCCTCACATGCTCCGTTCTTTATTGGCAACCTTGCCCCTTTTGGCCATGGCTTTTATCAATTTAATGTCGCTTGTTTGTTTTGGCACAGGCCGCAATATGATTATTTTTTTATGGCCAATTTTTAATTTGTTTACACACATTTTGGGGAAAGGAGGGCCAAAAGCCAACCCACTTTCTTTTATCGTCATTTGTCAGTGCTCGCATTTATTAAACCTTTTTGCAAGATTTTGTGCCCTTTTTAAATTGACAACCAGTTGCGTAGTTTTTTCCCTTACCTCTCAGTTCTCAATTGTTAAACATTTCCGCTTTCCGTTGCAAATGGCCCCTCATTTTTATTTAACACCACGAATTGTTGGTCTTGATGTTGCTGTGGGCTTCGTTGTGTGTGGGTGGGTGGACATAAATATTTTATGAAGCCAGTTTTTGATTTATGCCTGCTTGTGGCGGGCATTTAGGTGCTAATAGTTTCGTGTTGTTTGGCTAATGTTTCAACCAACCCCTCTCATTTCAAATGTAAATAACTGTGCTGGCTGTGTGGTCTGTAATTAAAAATAAATAAAATTAATTGTTGAGGATAACCCACTGTGATTCGTTTTTAATTACTACCCAGGAAAGTAACATGAGTCAAAGGGTAGCGTTTAATTGGTGTTTAAAAGAAATTTGCATTTGAATAAAGTCTTAAACTACTTATTTGACTGATTTAAGGAACAAATTTGATTGTTATGTAAAATGTTAAAAAAAAAACAAATTATTTTCTTATAATTAATATTGTCATATACAAATAATAATGTCATATAAATTTTTTTCTAAGTTTAGTTTTCTAATCAAAGTTTTTAGGTCGAAAACTCCGAGGGGTCAACTCAAAAATTTTTTGTAGATCCTTTAAGATATTTTCTAAAGTATTTATAATGTGTGTGTGTTAGGGTGGTCCTTATTTGGTCGATTGTTGAATTTGCTACGGGGCACTTTCGAATTCGATAATATACCTCGAAATATGAAATACCTTTTTTTTATTTTTTTTTAGGTCAAGGTTTAGGGGTTACCAAGGTTTAAATTTTAAGGGTCTCCATTAAAAAAAAAAAAAAAAAGTTCGATTTTTTTTTTTTTCATAAATAATTTCAGAATCTGAATACAAAACGTTGACTAAAATGTGAAGTCGATCCGAATAACAGTTTCGGAGATACAGGCCCTTGAATGTGCGCGAAATGCACAAATGCACTGCTTATCAAAATTACATGCAAAACATAACATTCAAGGGCCTGTATCTCCGAAACTGTTATTCGGATCGACTTCACATTTTAGTCAACGTTTTGTATTCAGATTCTGAAATTTTTTTTTTTTTTTTTGTATGGAGACCCTTAAAATTCAAACCTTGGTAGCCCTATTGACCTAAAAAAAAAAAAAAAAAAAGTATTTCATATTTCGAGGTATATTATCGAATTCGAAATGCACCGTTGCAAATTCAACAATCGACCAAATAAGGCACCCTACACCCCGAAAAAAATATGGACTAATATACCGAAAAATGGACTTAAAATAAGGTAAAATGGACTATTTTTTTTCTAGGAATCATGGACTTATTTTAAGTCCATGACATTTAAGGCTATAATATCCTTAAATCTAGTCCAAATATAGCCTTAAAAAGAAAAATATTTATTTTGACTTTTCTCATATTGTTTGCTTGGAATTGACTCGTTGAATGGATTTATAAGCAGAAGAATATTAATTTTAAAGATTTGATATTATTTATAAAACTTACATTCCATTTGACTCCACTGGGATTCGAACCTCTGACCTTTGGATCTGTACGCGTGAGTCCTAACATCTGCTCTACAGTCGCTCTTAGTGGCCGCCGTTCTAAACAGCTTTTAAAGGATGTGTGTGTGCATACCAAATTTATAGTTTCTTAGTGTTCCTTAAGTTAAAAACTAAGTTAAATAGTTTTTTACTATTAAGTAAAGTGCTACGGCAAATAAAAAAATAAAAAGTTTTAGCAAAAAAAAAAAAATGTTCTTTCGACACCGCTAGGAAGTGAACTCGGGCCATTTTGGCTCCCATGCCGTGGGTCCACCTGCTTACCCCCTAGGCTACCCTCTAGCTAGTACGAAATAATTTTTCAGGTAATTGGACTATTTTTCGGTAGTAGATTCCTTATTGTATTGCCTTAAATGATCAATTTAAGGCCAAAAATCCAAACATGTTTACTTTTTAAGTCCATTGTGCCCTTAAAAATTCAAATTTGGCAATGTAGTCCATAATTCCTAAAATTTAGGAATTTTTTTTTTCTGAGTGTAGTGTGTGTACTTGATTACTTATAAAACCCGCAGCTCATCAAGCAGGTTATGTACCACTGCGACCCATTATAAAAGATATCAAGTAATTCAAACCTTATTTGAAGCACTTTACGTGGCGGGGGAAGCGCGATGACGGTAAAAGACAAATTCATTTGACGTCTGTTTCCAACTGCCACGCCCCCTGTCTCCACCTTTTATTCGCGTTTTATGACTTACTTTTTATTTGGCTTTCTTTCCGTGTCTCACGTGCACTTCATTTTGTAATTACCTCGGCAACGTTCTAAAAATTTGTCGACTTAATGACAAAATGTTTGAAATTGCCCCTTATAAAAGACATCAGTGAATAAAATTTACACATGCACACTCACACACACAGCGGAAGACGACTTCCGGTTGCCATTTGCATTGGAGGATGGAAAGTCACGTAGCAGCATTTTGGCTCCGTCTTTTTCTCCAGATTTTCTTTTATTTTCTTCACTTGCCTGCCTCGCGCCTAAAAGTGTGCACAAGTTAATTTGATTTCACTGGAAGTCAGACATACAAAACTAAATTCGCTGGAACCCGACGACGCACTATGGGTCGTTTGACCTCTTTTAATGGCCAAAACCCTTTTTCAAAAGTCCTTCAAATAATAGTTTTTTAACAGCTATGTAGATTTTCTTAGATTAGTAACTTTTTTTTATTTAACTTGGGTTTTGGGTAAATGTTTTTCTCACATTCTTTTAGCTCTAAAACATTTTCAGAGTCTGACAAAAGCCAATGCAGTGGAAACAAAAAAACCGACTTATCAATGAGTGGGATCTAAATATATGTATTACGATCGACGGCAGAAGGGAGTTTTTGACAGGGCGATCTTTTGTTGACAGTCTGATCTGATAGGTGTTATGCTGCTGATGCTGCTGTTGTTGTTCCTGTTCCTGTTGCTATTCCTAACCTCGATCTTGTTGTGGCTCTGCTCATGGCCCGGCCATTTCTCTCAGTTAACTTTAAATACGCTTATAGATCCTCATCCTCGTCGGGAAGGGCGGTCGCTTGGGCCTCCTGCAAGTCCCGCTCGATCTGCGCCTGCCAGTCCTCGTCCATCTTGACCTCGGGCGGCAGCAGGGCTGGCATGGCGACGAACTCCAGGTTGGAGTCGCCAACCAGCTTGCGCGCCAGCCAAAGGAATGGTTTCTCGAAGTTGTAATTCGATTTGGCCGAAATATCGTAATACTGCACGGAGACCGGACCGAGAAGAGAGAGATGGTCAAATGTAAGTTTATTGAGTGTTTATTGTTGAGAGAGAAATGCATTGAACTTCTCCAAATCTTCAAATTGTTAACTCATACCACTTAATTTCTATAGTTTTAGTTTCTGCAAAATCATATTCGATATTGTTTTACAAAAATGCACACACTTTGTGGACACTACTCACCTGCAAGTTCTTCTTTCGGTGGAAGACAATACTCTTTGCTTTCACCTTCCGGTCCTTGATGTCGACTTTGTTGCCACAAAGGACGATCAGGATGTTCTCGCAGACTCTGACCAGATCGCGATGCCAGTTGGGTACGTTCTTGTACGTGACACGCGAGGTAACATCGAACATAATAACTGCGCACTGGCCCTGGATGTAGTAGCCGTCGCGCAGTCCGCCGAACTTCTCCTGACCGGCGGTGTCCCACACGTTGAAGCGGATGGCGCCGCGGTTGGTGTGGAAGATCAGCGGGTGCACCTCCACGCCTAGTGTGGCCACGTACTTCTTATCGAACTCGCCGGTCATGTGGCGCTTGACGAAAGTTGTTTTGCCAGTGCCGCCATCGCCGACGAGCACGCACTTGAATGTGGGAATATCCTGACCTTCTTGAGCCATCCTTTTAGCACTCTGTCTTTACTTGTAGTCTTTGACGGGAAATAAGATGTTCCTGCGTGAGTTTCCTCTTCAATCACAACTTTGTCAAAAATCGCACGAGGTTTCCTCACACCAGTGTGACCGACGCTGGCGATTACTAGCAGTGTTGCCAGATGAAATTTTTTCTTTGGCCCTAAAAAATCTCAAACAGTCGAGATTACCCCCTAAAAAATTCAGTTTTCCCCAAAGTTCAAAAAACTGGCTATTCTCAAACTTGTACAATAAAGTTGTAAATATCTCAATTAGACGTTATATATAGAAATGTGTTGAACAAAACGATAAAAACGATAACACTGAAAAACAAAATGCTGGAAACACTCTTTTTTCCAAATTGATTCATTTTCTTCTTTAAATCATTTGAATAAAAAATTTATAATTTAAAAAATATTTTCAGAAAAAAAATAATAATAAATAAAAAAATTTATTTATACACCAAATTTTTTTTTAAATACTTTCATTTTATTAATTTTAATTGACATAACACAAAAAACCAAACCCAAATATATTGCTACTTTTTAAGTTATAAATTAATGACACAAAAAGTGGTCAGATGACCCATAGTGCAACGCCTTTGCCAAGTAGGGCGAAAAATCAAAATTTCCGCATATTGCCTGTTTTTCAAAGCAACATTTGTATGTGTGTGTGTTTGTGCTGGAGGCACTTTATGTACACGTATGAGTCCTGTCTGTCTGTCTGTCTATGTCTGTGTGTTTTACCTTCAGTTAAAATACTTGTATCATCAAGTGTGTTAGTATTTCACAGGAAAAAATTATGTGATTTAAACGTTCTCGTTTCTTATATAATAAATAAGGCTTTTCAAAACGTTAAATTATGTTAGATGCAAATTGACTTCTGGGACATTCCAAATAAATTTCTCGCGGTTTTAAATTCAAGGTTTGGAACAAAAACACTGTTTAAAAAAACTGGACTAAATAATTTTATATATTTTGTAGCATAATATTATGCTTAACAAAAACAGAACAAATATTTATTTATTCTGTTGACTAAGTCGTTTAAGATGAATAGAAGTATCTTTACAGCACCGTTTCATGGGATTTCGCATCCCGCCCTATTTTGGTGGCACCCCCGATAAATAAATGAGCTAGATATGATTTAAAAATTTTAACAGTGTACTCGTTTCTATCACGTGCTGCATGCTGCCGTCATTCAATGAAGTCAAAAATTTATTTCAAGCTGCAAGCTGCCGCGGAAATAAAAAATAAATATAGCCAGATAAGGGAAAACCAAATCGAAAGACGAACATCTAAAGAAGATCTGAATAAAAAACAAGGCATAAAAGCATGCAAATAAAATTAACAAAAATACGAGTAGCATATCCTGCAGTTTCCCCTTCATTTTATTTCATTCGTTTTTCGTTGGACAAGTTGTTCAAACTTTTTCAAAGGTGTTCTGAAAATCTCTTTGACTGAAAGTTTTCCGAACAAAACGAAAACTAAAGATTTTCGTATTTTAAATTATTTTGTTAACACGGTATGTAAAATAAAGACAAGTTTTCAGGTAATAAATTAAGTTTAAGGTATTTGTAAAAACAGGGTAGAGAACATGTTGAATTAGTGGGTTTTTTTTCAAATAATATCTTCTTAAAAATAGGTCTTTGAGGAACCTATATTGAAGAGAAATTGAATATGGGAACAAATTCCGACATGTGTGTACGATTGCTTCAATGTGTGGCTGCCTTGATGTGGCAATTGCTGGCATATTTTTCGTCACTGCCGACACTTTTTCTCCCCCTTCATATTTTTTTTTAATTTTCCATTGGCACCTGCATCCGCTGGCACGAATATTCTCTCATTTTCTTTGTTAGCATCGAGGATAAAAAGCAGTTGAATCTTTCATGCAGGCGGCGCGCCGTAAAAATCAATTTTGAACAGAATACAAGTTTATTTATTTATCTGCTTATTTTGTGAGTTTCGTTGAAAAAGGAATTTAAAGAAATGAATTGAATTATATCATAAATGCGCGCAGACAGAAAGAGGCCGCCACCTGCCTCGGTGACTGCCAATAATCCCATTTAGCCCCCATCAAATTGTTATTGATTTATTATTATTTGGTAATGCAATTTACCGAGCCAGCCGGGTTTGGGCTCGAAATTATGAGCCGCAAATGGCGTTCAGACCGCGAATCCTGAAACGCTGAGCTTGAAAAAGCAAACGTGACCGGGCGAGCGGTTATTCGGTCACTCAATGAAATGTCTGCGGTTTCTGGATTGGATTTGGTTTCGTTTTGGTTTGCTTTTGGTTACAGCTTTGACAGAAATCATATTGATCAGATTGAAGGGTGGCAGGGAGAGCAGGGTTGAGTATTTTACTCCTTTAATGCCCTTACAATTCAATTATATTGAATTTAATTGTACTTTAATTTATAATTAAATTATTTCGATAAATTATAAATAATTAAACGCTATAATTATGATGAGGAATCTGGGTGCAAAGATAATTAGAAGATAATCTTTTGTTTTCAGTAAAAGCTTCAAATATGGTTAAACTTAAAATTAACGTTTTGTAAACATTTTATTTCCTTAAATGTGTATTTCTTATAAGAAGTAATTCTGTATTATGTAGCTTAATTCTTAAAAGCTTAATTCATTTTATAGACAACATTATTTATTTATTTTTTGTTTTATAAAAGAAGGACAAAATATTTTTATTGACATCTCCCCTTAAATAGTGTTCTTTTAAAATTAAATTTACCCACACTATCCTCCATCTTTTTTTTGTAAGCCTTTCACTTTTATGTAAGTTTATTTCCAATCTCGTTAGCATAAACATTAAAGAGTCCCATAACCCTTGAAGTCGACCACTAATACCTTGAACGAAATGTATATAACTGAACAAAAATTAAATCGTGCATAAAAATAACTAAACGCAACCAACTCGAACCGTTTACACTTGGAGAAAACCGCAAAACACAGGTTTTGGGCAGCCGCAAATACCCATAAAGGACCCCTGAACTTCATAACCATGACCAGGGACCAAAGATGGACTTTGTCTAGCGGCTGGGGAAACTGTCATTTTGGGACTCGAGACCTCAATGGGCCATGCAGGGAAATGGAAACGGGAAGATGGAGTGGGGACAAGGACTTTCACCTATGTATCTGGTAGGCCTTTCCCTCTGGTTAAATGATGTGTGCATTAATCCTTTCAACATGCTTTTCACATTTTTCTTTCTTGTTGCTCTTTTCGGTCGCTCGTGAGCTGTGAGCTCCATCACTCAGGTCCTCGGCACCTGTGACAAATGTTCCGGGCAGGTGGGCCAAATGGAGGTAGTAAGTAGTAAGTGGGGGTAACAAAAGGCAGTCACAAAAACTACTCGTACAAGGTCATATATTTTCGTGTCGCTTTGTGTTGCTTTGCATGCTAATGAAAAATTAAAATTTCCACTACAAAAACTGTGATTCATTAGGCTGGAGCAGGCAGGCCAGGTCGGCAGTCAGGCATTGCCAGTGAATAATAAATAAGCCCGCTGGCTAATTAAGTGCGGAGGGACTGCCTCCTTTTTAGCCATCCCCGCCCCCATCCCTCCGGGGCACACCATTTGCATTATACTTTTGTAATTTACATAGCACACGTGTCCTGGAGTGTGTTTCGTTCCGAGTGTGTAAATGTGTGTGTGTGGCGTGTCCTGTGAGAACATTGCCTCATTGCGGAGCTCATTCGACTAAAACGGCAATCGATACACTACAACAAAATTATTCTTTTGGTATTATATTATTTGAGCTGCAATAAATACATATAGTCAATTGAATAATTTATTAAAATGCCTTAAAATCTCAGCTAAAAAATCCTTAAGTCAGAAATTATGTTTGTGTAAAGTAAATTAAAGCATATTTAAAATACTATGTATTGTTTTTACAACCTGTGGCTACGCCAAAAATAAATAAATCAAAATAAATACAATACAATACAACAAATACAGTTTAAAAATGTTTTTTTTGATTACCAAATTTCAACTTGTAATATTCCTATCTTAGCACTAATAAAGAGTGGGTAAACGGGAAGCTTATCCTGTGAATTAACCATGACCAGCAGCTGGGGAACAGCTGTTGGTGCCTAGTTTGGTGCTTCGTGCCGTCAGCTGCTGGTAAGTTATGAATTATAAATTGTAATTCAACTTAATTAAATTCACACATTCGCCCATGAAAATGCAGATATTTTGCTGCATTGCCGGGACTTAATTTATGTTAGTGCATTATTCCCTCCGTTATCAGAACCGCAGAATTGCAGTTAATTTGCCAGCCATCATTTGCTTTCCATTTTGGCCGGAACAGCATAACGCATAACAGCATCAATTAGCCATAAATTCTTGTTAGCCAACAGCCAAAGTACTTCCATAAATAAAGGGTCCGGATTGGGGAAGTGGTGGTGGCGGATGGAAAGCCATCGTTCAGGACAAGGCGGCAAACCGCAAAATAATATCAGATATTTCACACGCCACAAATCCAAAACTGAATAACTACGCTTATTAAGGCTGAGAGAAAGGCGTTGAGAGCCAAAAGAGGGTCCTACCATTCACAATTACACTTACTTCTCCTAGTTCCCGACCGAAAAAAATCGCAGCTGTCAGTTCAAAAAGCCAAAAACTTCAGCAACAGCATCAATTTTCCACACGCCAGCGAATTTTTGGCCACCAATCCGGCAAATACACAGACACACACACACACACACAATCACAATCGAGGAGGAAGACATGTGAACGCAATTTTCACGTGCAAACTTTGCTCTTCCAAAAGGCAACAAACAAACGAAGCAAATAAACCAAGTGAAATGTGTATGTGGCAATTGATTTATACGAAGTTGGTATACACTCTCCTGGGAAGGAAACTAGGCCACATCCTGTATGTGGAACACAGATGATTCACTTCTTGATTAATGGGGTTAATTGGAAATCACACAACCATTAATTTTAACTGATTTGGGTAATACATTTATAACTTTTAAATAACATTAAATTACTTAAATTAATGTTCAATTAATTGTGTATTTATTGATGTGCTTTTTGCAAAATACTTTTCAAGGCTATAGATTTTAACCGCAATACGAGCAACAAAAGTTTGCAAGAAGTTAAAGGAAATTACTGAAAAAATGTAAATGTAATTCAAAAAAATATAAAAGTCAAATATTTAGCGATTTGCAAATATTAAACAAATATTTATTAACAGCCAAAAACCAGAGTTATATTTTAAAAGGTCAACAAGGTAGCACATATTATATTTTAAATGGAATTTTAGAATTCATAAAAGTACGTTTTTTGGTTAAAGAAAGACAACCAGAGTTTTAAAGTTACTAAAAATTAGAGTAACTTAGAATAATGAGTGACAAACTTATGAGACTCCTTCACAGACTTAATTGCAGGGCATCCATAAAACAAGTGTAGCTGCGGCATGGCATAAGTTGGCGCAAATAAAGTAAAGTAAGCTGCACAATTTTATTTCGTGCGTTGCGGAAAGCTCAGTCTGGGGGCTGTCAGCAGGGGGAGGTGGTAGCTGGAGGGGGTGGGTGCTGCCAGCTAATCTCAACAAACAAAGCGTGAAACTAACAATTCTGCAAATACAGACAAAACCGCACACTCCGAACAAAAAAGGAGAGCGAGACAGACGAATTGGGGGGCGGAGACACGCCCACTGAGGGGGTGGTTTGGGGGGCTTTTGGGGAAAAGTTTGTCTTGCTCATTCGCGGGCCAAGATGAAACTTTATTTCAGCGTGGCTGAGAGCTACAGCCATCGAATTTATTTTCATGTCAGAACAGAGCAGAGTTTCCCCCCTTTTAAGCCAGTCGCAATTGGGATTGGCGTTAAATTGGCAAAAGGCGATGGCTAAGCAAATAATGAACTTGCTAATTTGCCCTGGCTTGTCCGCCAGCTGCAACGCGTCGTATGAGCGATGTTCGTGCATAAATCGCGCATACGCCGCGTTGCACATCTTAAGCGTGTTAAAGTCTCTTGAACGCGCTGCCCAAGTGGCCGCATAATAAGGCTGGAAATGTAAGGACGAAAGCGAGGGGCGAGGCGAGGCGAGCAGCAACAAGCGGCTGAGGCTTCAAGAGGCTAAGCTCTAATTTTCTCACGTACTTGTAAATTTTGCGGAAAACCGCAACAAATTCACTTATAAAAGTAATCTAGAAAGCGCGTACACAACCGGAAGCACGAAAAGGCGCGGGAAATACGGGGAAAAATCCAAGCAAAAAGGAAGGCGAATGAAAACCTAAAAACGAAGCCTGAAAAAAAAAGGAAACAAAAAGCGCACAAAACTCGGCGTCGTGTAAAGAATTGCGTTTGTCGCGACACGGCGACAACTTTTGCTTCGAGGAACGGAACGGAAGGAGCGGGGCACTCAGGACGAAGGACTAAGCTTAAAGCGGGCCCCCACTTTATCACAGATTTAAAACGAAATGAATGTAAGCACATTAAATGGCTTGGACTTGGGGACCCCCATTAAAGGTTCATAGAGAAGGACTCGAAAAGATTTTACCCGCGGGGTAGAAAAAAAATGAGGAGCCGAGGTGGCTTGTTTGTCTTGCTGGGCGCATGAAAAAGTTTTAAATGCAAAGTTAGTTTACGGAGAAAACAAAAAGGATTTAATTGGAGAGCGATTTGTAGACCGGTTAAGAACAAGACAAGTTGCTCTTATCATTTTGCCTAATTTTGAGACCCCCGGAAAAGGGAATGGGTTATGCTATAAAGAGCAATTAAGTTTGATTTACTTTTTTTTTGGTTGGGAAGTAATCCTTATATTTTATATTTAACTAAGACGATACATTTTGCAAAGAATTTTAACTTCTATCTGAATGAAATAAGGTTAGTTTGTTTATTTTATTGTGGTGGTAATTTTAAGATTTTATAGGCTTAAGTAGACACAAAAATCACTTTAACAATGGCTTGTATCTGCCGAAAAGTTTCAGCGATTTAGAAAAGTTTTCCGGCTTATCAGGGCTATAAGCCCAAATACCATTTAAAGTCACACAACTCCATTTGATGTGGCTTCTTTGTGAGGATTGTTTAAAAAGAATATTTATCTATGTTGATTTTTTTGAAATATTTCCACAAAGCCACTCGAAATCTTAATCAAATGAATATAAAATAACCTGATAAAGTTGTTTCAAATTATTGCTCCCGGCAGACACCCTCCTCCCAACCACGAAAATTCCTCCAACCCCCCAAAGGCTACATCTGCAATTAGAAAAACAACTTTTCTGCTGTTCAACATTCGTTACAAGTGTTGAAAGTCTGAAAGTCGGTCGCAACAAATCCAATTTTCAGCTGCAAAGAAAAAAGTTAAATTATCAAAAGAAGAAAATAAATTGTAGCTCAGCGGAAAGTTGGGACTTTTCCAAGGACAATGCTTGGATAGGCCAACCCATCCTATAGTTCAGTTCTCTCCACAAAAACATACCCCGCAGCTGTATGTCACAATTTTCCGGGATGGGTCCTTCATCGTTATTAACAGCTGATGGCGGGAAAACAGGGAAACTTTTGGGCTATGCTTTTAATAAACTTTTACTTGGCATTTGCCATTTGACATTTATGCAAATTACAAACACACAAATATTGAGTGAAATGGCCCTGGCCAATAACAACAAATTTCAATTATGCCATCAAATCTATTTAGGTGTATAAATATTTGGAAGTTTCTTTTCCCTTACCCAAAGCCAAAATTGTGGCGTGTAATTTACAGATTTTCTTGTTAAGATTGTGGCCAAAGTTTTCCGTTCCCTTCGCTTTCATTGTTCGTAGTTTTTTGGCCCTCGAGCAGGCCATAATTGGCCTGCCAGGCCAAAGAGTCAATAAGCGGTATATAGGTATATAAATTTGGTATACAAATTGCACATAAATTTCTCGTTGAATATTTTACAACTCATTGTTGGGGTGTTTGCATTGTGGCTGCGTTAAATTTTACTTGATTTGATTTCATTTCAATTATACTTGAGCCGAAAATAAGCTTTTCTCCTCAAGAGACTTTTTCAAGTTCATTAACAAAATGAAGAAAGACTCGGGCGAAGGGCAAAATAAATGTTGCCTACTTACGGGAGGGCCAAATTAATCAATTATTCGTGTGTGTGTGCGCGTTTCGGGTGAGTATTTGTGCTTTGGGGCAATTTTGTTAATTAATAAAAATGTTAACAATGAATGAGGGCTTGACAATGAAATGATTTCTTTTTGCTGTTAATCATTTATTTGGACTTACAATTATCTTGAATATGGTTTTAGTTTTGGTTCTTAAAGAATATTTCAAGGGAGTCTAAGAACCTTATAATAATCTTAAAGAATTTAAGTCAATTTTTGCTGCTTAGCTCAAGTATTATTGAAACACCAACCTAAGTTCATTAACTAAATATCTGGCTAAATATCTCATTTTACCATAAGCACCATATCAAGGCTGTACACTCCAAATCGCTTTTTCCACTCTAAGAAATCAATCATAGCAACACTTGGCCCATTCACTACCACTGCCCTCTATTTGCCAGGATATGTTCTCTGGTCGTCCTGAAGTGCCTGGGTCATTTACTTTATTGATTACAACTTTCTCTTGTTTCCCACAACAAATACAAAAAAAAGCAACAGCAATTTGAGTTAAGCGTGGCTGGATATATCCACAATAACTGGCAGGATATTCCCCACAGATGCGGGAAGAGGTGGGGGAGCAAATGGTTTCCTCGCTTACATACAAAAAGTTGCCACAAAAGTAGCATTGATTAAAGCTGTTTTATTCCGGGAGTAAAGGGAAGTGCGCAGGATGGAAAATTGACCTGTTCTGGCTCTTGTTTTTACGCTGTAATGGCATTGCATAAATACATTTTCAATTGGCTTGCAATCACTACAAATAAATAAAGCGTAAACCGAGCACTGAGGGCGGCATAAAACTGTCATAATTTATGAAGTTTATCATTTGGTTCCTGGTTTGTCCTTTTTTATATTTGTTGGGGCACCCAAAAACGCATTTGTGTCAATTTAAATTTATGTAAACATAAAATGGCCAAACAAAAAAAATAAAGAAGCATCCTGTGCGAGAGATGTGGTCCTTTTACTGTGATATCACATATATCATTTGCTTTGGATACTCTTTTTTTAAATGAGGTATTTTAAATAAATGACGGGGTTGTTGTCTTAATTTCTCAAATAAAATTAGACTTTTGTTTTGATTGATTTAATTTTTGTCTGATATTTTTAGAAGAAATACATTACGTACATAAAAACACTTTTAGAAGAATTTAAGATCTTGTTGTAAATTTGCAATAGATTCGCTTAGTGTACATGTCAATAATAAAGCTAAAGAAAGGAACAAATTTTTTTTTTAAATATGTGTAATAATAAATTATTCTTTTAATATGCTTTTCATATAGCTTAATGCAAATTTAGGATGTTTGGTTAAATTTTAATAAAATTATGAAGACACTTAAAAGTAAGTGCAGTTTGTCCTTAAAAAGAGTACACAAAAATCCCTTGAGCTTTCGCTGAAAAAAAAGTCCTTCCATCTTGGTTAACCTCCAGCGCGGCTCCTTCTTTTTTCCTCTTTATGATTTAATGCGCGCGGCACGCCGTGACGTTCACTTAGGCATGGACAACACAATAAAACTCCACAACAGCCAGAGGAATATCAATATGGGAGTGGGCATGGAGGGGCAGGAGCGGAGGCGACGAGGAGCAGGCCAGCAGGATACGCTTTCCCGGGCCGCCTGCGCACTTTTGACATTTCATTATCCTGTTAAGTATTCAAAAGTCAAGCAAGCAGGCAGCGACACAGACGCAGGAGCGGGAGCGGAAACAAGGACGAGAAAATGAGAAGGGACAGGGACAGGGACAGGGGCAGGGACATGTCTGGGCCATGGCCAAGAACCTGCCCCCAACTCTCTTGGCCATGTCCTGCTGCGTTACCAGCTTATCATTTATGCCAAACGCGTACTTTTTGGCTTTTAGTCGCAGCTCACTCCTCGCTCCTTGGCTCCTCCTCCTCCTTGCCATTTGTTTTGTCTGCCCGTAATGCCATGCGGAATTGCCTTTGTGTCCTTGCCGTTTATGACATTGTATTCGAATCTGTGTGTATGGGTGTGTATAAATTACATTACATAACAAGCAATATAACAAACGATAACAAAAACCTTGTCATACACACACACACAGAAAGCAACGAGGAAACGACAATGAGCAAATATGAAGAAAGGTGGCAGGAAGGCAAAAACAATTTAATAAAAATGTTTCAACGACTTCGATTCGGACGGATCTGCTTTATGGCCTGTCATTTGTTTATGCCAAATGTTAATGATATGTAACTCGAAATCTTTTATACCTTGCACAGTGGGCCAGAAAGTTCATATTTTGGCCAAAAATCTGGCATTTCTTCCACGGCGTGGCTAGGAAGCTGAAATTTGGCCATTATGTTCTTAAAAGATTAAACTTTTGGAAAAACAAAATTTAAATTTTGTACTATTTTTTTAAGATTTAGATAATCTAAGCCAAAGTTGAAAAATATTTCCTATTTTTTAGTTTTTTATTTATAAAAAAAATCGACTGCAGAGATTCAACTTAATTTAACACAAACTTAACAACAAAAGATCGCAACTAAAAAAAATATATCCTTAAAAAAATATTAAGTGGTTAAATATTTATCAACCTTTAAATATGCCAACTTTGCGTGGGAACTACGTTAAGGTTTATGAAAAAATCGAACGGAAAAAAATATTTTTACCGCTAACTTTGTTGCGTCTATACTTTTGCAACCCCAAAATTTAAAAAAAATTATTTTAATTTTATTAAATTTTTTTAACTTTTTGGCTGCTAAATCATATTTTAACACCTGGATGTACAAGTATGCAGCAAAATGTCGATTTGTTTGTTGTGTATAGAACTTTGGTTGTTTTGTATAGAACATTTAGAGTGAAGCATACTTTTTTTTTTGTTTAAGTTCACAAATTCACTAAAATCACGTTCGACTTCAAAATGGGTCTCAACTTTAAAAATTCATAAAAAAAAAACTAAGAGAGGCGCACAAAACCCGCGCCCCCGGGCGACTTGACAACTGATTAAACTATTTATTAAAAAAGTTTTACTCAAATCGCGAAAGGTACTTTTTTTGCACAACGACATTTTGGCTGCAATTTTCAAAAAATTGTGCAACATTTTACGAACTTTTAACTTTAAAAATATGCCATAAAAAAACGTACAAATCAATTTGTTTGAAAAGTTGGCATAAACTAGCTTGAAGTATTCTAAACAAGATCTCATACTAGTTTTATTAAAATTCTTAAAAAAAACAAGAAAGAACGCTATAGTCGGGTTTCCCGACTATAAAATTTGCGATACTCATTGCCCTCTTTAAAAACAGCTAGCTAGCCCTCTTCAATAATGTGTAGCCTACTTTCATGCGCAATCAGTTTTAAGCGCCCTCTCTTAAAAAAAAAATTGTTTTGCCTACTTTTGAGCGCAATAAAAATTTTCAACGCAGTTGTATACACAATTTCTTGAAAATGGTCAGATTTTAAAATTTTTTAGATATTTGGGTAGATATTTTCAACTCGAACAACATTTGTAAGGGCCACTTTTCTCTAGCACTAAAAATGTGGACACCACAGAGTTTTTTCCGGTTTGTGGGCGTAAAAGGGGCGTGGTCAGGTTTTGAAACAAACTTGATGTCTTGACAAACTTGCGCCTTGCTCATAGAAGTCTGTGTGCAAAATTTGGTGGTTCTAGCTCTAATAGTTCCCGAGATCTCGATGTTTGTGCGGACGGACGGACGGACGGACGGACGGACGGACGGACAGACAGACATTTGATCGTTTACAGTATTTGCTTACTCTTCGAGTATCGCAAATAAAAAGGTATTTTTGGCCAAAATGTGAAATTTCTGGCCCATAGTGCCTTGTGTGGCTTTTATATGAAGTGTAAATTGATAACTTTACTTGAGCAGGTTTTTGTAATCTTCAGATTGAGAGTTAAATATGACAGCCGATTAAATCGCAAACAAATCATTAAAGTATTCATCAAGCTCTTAAAAACAAGTTATCTTAATTCTTAGAGACTTAGCTAATTTCAGAACTTGTTTAAATTTTATTTGCCTCAGGGTACTTAAATTGTCAATTTACTTGACAAAATCGACAATTAATTGAACTGAAAAAGTTGTATAAACGTAAAGACTTGATAAATGTATAATCTTCTTTTGCCTAGCTGGATTATATATACTTCTCTTTATCAGTCATTTTTGTGTGTCTAGCTTGGGGTTTTGTGCTACACCACATCGGATAATCCTCAAATGTCTGGCAAAAAGAAAATTCAACATTGAAACTATTCCTCTACTTGATAATCTTATCCTGTAGGTCTAAATTAAAGTGTTTTAAAGATTTGCGGAAGCTGTCTTTTATTGATGCAAAATTTAAGTGCACCTTTTCTTTTTGTTTGCTTCTAATGAAAATAATTTGAAATTTTTGCTTGACTACGTTTTGAAGTCCCTAATTGTAAGTCAATCAAATTAGACAATCGATTGCACCGCAAAAAGTCAATTAAATTCTTAACACAAACTCCAACTGAATAGTGGTCTGAAGCAATTTACTCATACTCCACTGGCCCCAAAGCCTTGATGAATCCAGGAGAGATCTCTATCCCAGCATCTCAATAAAGCAATCAGTGTGTACCAACTCGCAATATAAATTTCATTTTCCCTTGCAGGTCACTCTCACCGAGGCGGAGGAGGCAGATCCTTGGAGCGGGAGCAGCCAATGCAACCTGCACAGACATCATTAGACGTGAATAGCAACAACACGTGAGTAACTCGGGGCCTTTGCGCCCGCAGACAAACACAGACTATATCGACACTATATATCTCGGACATGTGTCGGCCATCAACTTATGCAATCAACGATTTGGCTTTGACCGGGCAAACTGACTGCCTGCCAGCCGTTGGGTGCTATGTAAACGGGGCAAAGACGGTGGCCCAAGGAGCAGGACGACGAGGGCCCGGACAAATGTTTATTTAAGCATAAAGCCACGTACGACCTAACACACACATGCCAATCCCTACACTGAGATAACAATAGTATATGGATATGGAAATTAGTTAAAAACTTCAAGGAATAAATTGTGCATTCTTGGTTAAATAAATTCATAATTTTGAGAATATTTGAAGAGAAAGGGTGGGTTGATTTATGATTTGCTTGAAGCCTACAGTTTATCAAATAAGTAACTTAAAAATTAAATTGCTATCTAGAAATTTGGTCTTAAATAAAGTCGATCATTTAAAAGGTTAATTTAAAGCAAAGAAATTGGTGTTACAAAAAACCTGTTCAATGCCGTATAGAAATAAAGTATTTCAAGCATTTTAATTTCGACATTTTAGTTCTGTGTGCAGCAACTGTCCTTTAGTGTGTGCGTTGGGAGCTATGTACTTAGGCACAGCTGTACTTGCAGTCCTTGCCTGGTAATTACATACAGACTACGAAAAAGGACTCATCCTCGTCCTTCATCCTCCTCCTCGCTTTAAGCCGTCTCCCCATCTCCTTGGGCGGCTGGATAAATATTTGGTTTAACCTTTTTCCTTTTGTGCGGCTTTGTATTTGCCTTTGGTTTTATGGCAGCGCCTGTGTCACTATTTCATTTCGATTTGAGCCGAGTTTGCCGCAGTCCTTAGCCAGATTTGTTTCCTTAATTTATTTGTTTGCGATTTTCTGATATTTTGTAATTGAGTTTTTCCTCTCTTTTTATGTTGATGAGGGTGCAGGCAAAACGATGTAAAAGATGACAAAAAATGAGGAAGCCAAAGCAAACTGTTGATATTTATTGGACACGACACGTTCGCAGCCAGGATATTTATATCAGGACGTGAGTGTGTATGAAAATATGTCCCCTGGGAGGCGGAGGGGAAGTACTCAGCGTCCTCAGTCGTCCTAATTTATAGCTATGAATGAATCACTCTGCTCCAGACTTTGTTTCTGGCAAGGACACGTACCTCTGGCGACAGGATATACTTTTGACTTAATTTGATTTCACCCGAATGAATTTCAATTAGCTGCAAATGAAATTTACGCCACGTTAAGTGATTCACAGCGAGATAAAAGGGTTTTTCAACTAGCACAAACGGATAAAGTCTTAAATTGGGAGAAAATTTCCTTTTCTTCTTTGGCCTCAGATTGATTATGATTTGTATCTGAGAAGTTTTCCCCTTCTCCACTCTCCTTGTGCCTGCTGTAAGCCTTTGTTAAGCTGGAACACTTAACCGTGTCAAGCCCAGATTTATAGCTCCCTGAGCACTCCACATCCCTCAGTTCGTTACTCAGCACTAGCCTGTTTGTTAGTTTTCACATCTCGGTCCGGAGTTGATTGATTTCAGTTCTAGTCGGGTCAAAGAGCAGTCTAAGCCCACCTCCGCACATCCGCTTCCTTTCTGGTCTGACAGTATATTGACGCGCAGTCATAAATAAAAACACTCAGATATTCATGCCACTGATTCCTTCTATTTTTTTTTGTGTTGTCCTGACTTCCCTCCTCTCGACTGTTGTTGTTCGTTGAGTAGAGCCTGCGGCAAAAACCCTCCTACCAAATACAAATTGTATCACTTAATATTTGTAGGCCCCAGCTCCACTCAAGTGCACCGGAAAAAAAAGATCTATGTATATCTTAAGATCAAAACATCCGTTAACACGTTCCATGGTGTCTCTACACTTTATATATTTTTTTCTTCGTGGTGTTTAAAAAAATAGCTGTTACATAAAAGTATAAAACATAGCTCCACAAACTATACACTTTATATCACAAAAAACATTTTATATAGGTAAAACCATATAACAAATACTTCTTATATTCAAAAACTTTTCATTTAATATCACAAAAACATCCATTAAATAAATAATTTTAAGAACTACATTAGTATGTATTATATGTTTGCTATAAAAAATATAACAGAACAAAAATCAAGTGAAACCCATTTTTTGTTTATTTTCCTGTGTATCCATGTTGCATGTTGACGTTGCCTGGTTTTGATCCATTTGCAGTGGACTGGAGGATGGATGGAGGTTTGGATGATAGAAGTGGGCTCCGGGCGTATGACTCCTTGAATGCTGAGCGTTTTGTTGATGATTTGCGTGTTCTTGAATAATTGATGGAATGACAATCTTTCGATGTGTCAGCATTGTTGTCACGCGTTGTTATCATCCCGAAAAGAGGCAGCAACATGGCTATGATTGTGTTCATCATCATTATGAGGCGAATGCCAGTGTTGTCATCGCTGACATCGTGTGTGTGTTCTGAATAATAAGATGCTAACGTTGCAATACACCCGCTTACACACGCAGATACCACGGCTTATGAATGATGAGCAGTCAAACAATCAGCTTTGCCCCCTAGGAATCGGGATTTAAACTGATTTACATGGGATACACGAGAGTGAGACATAAAAATGGGGCATCAGCTGCTAATGCCCGTCCCATTATGCTCAACTTCAAAAATTAAACAAGATTAATTTGTTGGCTCGTTTAAAATGGCTTAACAATATCATTAATTTTATTTGGCCGGCCAAACCAAAGCAAACATATTCAGGCGGACAAACATGGCTTAAAACCGCTTTAAACCATCGAATTATCAGAGGGGTGTTGGTCGGGCATGTCATTAATCAATTTACGGGTAAATGGCCATTTAAAGAGGTCGTAAAATCCTGTCAACGGCGCCTTAACTTGAGGTCAGATTTTCTGCAACTTGTATTTTTAGTGGGTCAAACTTTTGTGCTGCATAATTTTCTGGGTCCCCCTGGGCTCTTTTTTGTGTTATCTATTCATTAAATTTAATGATATAGCTCCCCGGAGTTGTCCCATCCTGTTCTGTTTTGAGATCATAAACTTTACTTTCCCAGAATTCTGTGGCAAGCATTTTTAAACGGACCTTCTCATTTCCGAAGTGACACACACACAATTTTGGCCCGGGTGCGCCTCGAGCTGAATGGGTTGGGTTGGGTCTGGGTCTGGGGGTTGGACCAGCAGCAGCATCCTCCCCTTTTATCATAATTATAAACACAAAGCAGACAGCAGGATGGATGGCTGGATGGGTAAATGGATGGGTTTTTCACCGCATCTCTTGTTTTGCTCGTTTTTCTTGCACTTTTCCATTCAAGCCGAGCAACATGTGGCAGTGGTATGTGTTGGCCCACATTCGCCTTGCAATTAACAGATCAGAGAGAGAGATGCTGCCTCTGAGCCATATAGTACTATACATTAAGGGGTTCTTCTAGTAGGACCTCTCTCTTTTGTTAACTGTTCCCATGCGCCTCGTTGGCTTTTATTATTGTTGACTGTCCTGTCCCCGTCTCCATTTCCATGTTCATTCTTATTATCACTCCCATCTCCAGATTTCCATTTACATTTCCCCCTGTCATCGGTCATTGTAATTGCGATAATTACGACAAGGACTGTGGACAGCTCCTTGGAGCGGCACCTTAATGAAGCAGCATTCAATGCAGCCCATCGATGCAGTGCCTCTGCATCCGAATGGTCGTTCCACATGAGTGTGTTGGCTGGTGCCTGGGTGTATGAATGATGGCCACTCATCCGGCACACAGTGCCTCCCAGCCGATGCTCTGTCCTCGTTCTGTTTATCCACTTAGCAGCTCACGAGGTCCGTGTCGTTAATTGAAATCTTTCGCATTAAACATCCTCCGGTCGCCCCCGCTTTTGCTTTTCCACTTTGTAGCCAGCCGCTTATTGTTTTTGTTATTAAAGTTTAATTAAATACCTTTTTAAAATGCTCACGCATGAGTGGAAAATATTTTTTAATGAGCTTTTGCGCCTTTTGTGTGCAAAATGAAATACACGCTGCTGCTGGGACACGTTGGCAACACGGCGTATGCGTGTTCTTAGCGCGTAAATTGATTGCAAACAAAGGCAGCGAAATAATTACCACTCCCAGGCGTAAAAGATCCACCATAAATATATCAGTTTTCACATTTTTTTTATTAAGCGAGAAAGTGTGAAATTGCGGATGACTTTGGGGCGACTTAAGCTCCAGGGAACCATAGTTATTTGCTGGCGGAAATTATTAAATGCTCTCATGCGAATCAATTGCAGTTTCCTCGAAAAAAAATGCATTTTGCCTCTGACATGAAATCAATTAGCTTTATTATTTAAGCATTTGTCTTTAGCAGAAAAACTCTCAGGCGGAAACAATTGATATCTGTATTTAAATTTTGTTTTGTTCACCATACATATTAAAGGAATTTCAATAGCATAGAAACACTTAATCCTATTAGTTATATTTATTAATTCATACATATGGACATATTGTGCTATTTAAATTGATACTCTCAAGATAGATAAAGGATAAGTTACCAATTTAAATTAACATTTACACTAGGTAAATTGTGTTTAATTATTAAAACAAACTCAAATTCAATAAATTGTGATTTTATTCAAGCTTTTGCTTAGTACCATGTATTAAATTTAATGAATAACTTATTTCTGTCAGAATTTTGTCGGTTCTGTCACTTCAGCAAATTATCCTTAAATAAAGTTACAAAAGTAAAAGTAAGTCTATTAAATAAAGTTTAGTAAGTATCTGTTTACCAAGCTTTAGATCCCAGTAATCAGATTGTTAAAACCGCTGCTAGTTTGGAAAAAATAAGTGAGAAAAAACTTGATCTTTCAACTGCCTGAATGAAAAATTCGTGGAAATATTAAAGGTGTGTGCAGGTGTGAAAATCCCTGAAAAATGTGAAACGAGTCAAAGGAAACCCAAACCCAAATGCAAAACACAAACTTGGGGGAAGGAGCGTGAACAGCCGTTGCCATGGCAGTAGTCGTAACCATTAGCCGTAACCAAAAACCCAGCCAGACATTGAATTGACCTTAATAAAGTCGACTGCGACTGCTTCGACCTTTTTTACCTTCTTTTTCGCCCTCAAATAATCCCATCTCTCTGCTTACAGAAAATGCTGATACTGCTGCCGCTGCTTGGTATTTTTGGTAATGGTCTCGTTGCTGAAGTCGAGGCGAGCCTGAGTCTGGGCTTTAAGGCCATCAAAGTGAGTTTTTGAACAAAAACGAAGCAGCCATGAAAATCTTTATGAATGCCCTTAATGCTCTTTCCTTAATTATGCAATCCCACCCGCCGTCCATGGATTAGTTGCCCAGGCATCCCAATCCGGGTAAGTTCCTTAGGATTTCAAAATGCTTCACAATTTCAATTGAATTGCATGGACTTGATGCGTATTTGCAATTGATTTGGGAAAGAAGACTTGCGAATTACATTTATTTTGTGCTTCATTAATCAAAGGCCTGTCCTGTCGTCATCTTCAAGTGGGACCAATAAAAAAGATTTTCTTAAAGTGCAACTTTTCTCTAAAGCCAAATAGAAGGAGAATTATTTTCCATTTTGCCAGGTCTAACCATTAAATTAATATGAATTTTCCTTTTGAACTTTGTCAAATTAATGTTTATGCCACAGTTTTGTGGCAAAGAAAAACAGAAACATGGAATTTACTTCAGAAAAGAGGCTTAAAAATGTTGCTGGCCAATTAGAAGTATTTTTTTTATAACTTAAAGTGAATGTTTTTATAAAAAATGTCAAAGGATTTAATCTTGAATATACATATGTACCTATGTATATGCTACTTCTTATTTCATAAAATTATACCCAAATTATGGTTTAAGCAAAGGCTAAAACTTTTAACTTTAAACTTTAAAAATATTGAACTAAATACCACACAATAAAAATAAAGATTAAACGCAACTATAAATTATTTAAATTTTTATTTTTAATTTAATAAATTATACAAATGAAAGTTAAGAAAATATTAACTATTTATTAGACAAAAATATTCATATTTTAAACCAGTTAAAGTGTAAAAACTGTTAAGTAAAATTATAAAGACTTTTTGTTGTTTGTTTTGGTTGGTAAAATTAAAAAGTTAAATTTTTTTTATTTTCCTAAGTTCTCTTTTATTTTTTTGACTGCATGTTTCCCCTAATTTACACCAATTTGAGATATTTTTTTCACTCAAATAGAATAAAGGAAACACAAACTAGCCGGACACAATCGAAGGGCCGAAAAATTTCATTAAAACTTGCAGTCAGGAAATGTTATTTTTTGTTCTCAATGGGGAAACTTTTGGCCCGATTTCCCAACATTGATTGTGCACCTATATCCAGTAGATCCCGGCTTAGCAGATATCCCATCTCCTGGGAGACGCACACCACCTCCAACGCCTAACTAACGAGTAAAGTGATTTTAATGGTTTTATGTTCGATTCGTTTTCTTCATTTTTCCGTTTTCCCCATACATTTTTTGTTTGCTGGGGAGGGGGCGGGGGTGTGTGTGTTCAATTCGCTTCGACATGTGCCATTTTCCATGCTATTTCCCTGCTCTCTATGCTTTTCATGCTGCCCCACATGATGTCGTAGAAAGCTGCTCAAAATTAAACAGCAGCAGCGGTCCGAACTGTGCCAGAAACTTTTCGTTTCGAGGGCGTTACAACAAATCCAACCCATATCGTGCAGAATAGCTGCATATATACACTTGTATATATAATATTTTCCCCTTGTTACCCATACCCCGTTCAAGTCAAAAGTTTTGAGTCAAATGCCAATACTGCCAAAATAAAAGTTAGCCGGCCAAGCTGAGCGGAGCTCCTGGCCCTGGCGTAGTCCACCGACTGGTTGTGCCCCGGGCCCATACTATATCAATGCCCCACACGTTTGTCGAGCTATAAGTTGTCATTCACACAGGAAAACATCATAGAACTTTTAAATCTTTAAGCCGCATGTTTTTTTTTAATAAAAAAGATTTGTAAAATTATTTGACAGCTTTCGTGCAATTTAAGATATCAAGAGTTTAAAAATAACACTTTTGTGCTAAGAAAACATCTTGGTGTTGTGCATAAATGTAAATTAATATTTTAAGGTTAATGTTAGAATTAAAATGGGACAAAAAGTAGATGTCCTTCGTCCTTCGTTTTTATTTTAAATATTGTATCATCAATCATAAAAACCTAAGGTTTTAGACTGAATCTCAAATAAAAAGTAGTAAATCAGGAAAAGGAAATTTTAATTCTTGATTTAAAATTTGGCCATCTTTTGCATTTTATCATGAATATATTTACTATTTTTGTGACATTTTGTTCTCAGTGTCAACCTCTCTAGCTTAGGACTAAAATGCATTGTCCAGGCAGTGCGGAACAAGTTTATTTAAACTGCAGAACTTGTTCTTTATTCGCATCTCTTGCCGGCCCAAGAGTGGAAAGTTATCGGAACTCTAAAAAAGCTGGGACGCTGTGAACTTGGCCAAACATATTTGCGAATACGTGAAGCAATGAAGAGCTCTTGCAAACAAGCCAAGAACCAGAAAGTTGACTCCGAATGAGCTGCAAAGATTAGTCAGAACATTTCATTTGCAGACGACGCCAGGGAAAGAACAGGTCATATAAAGGAAAAGTTTTTTAAAGTAAACTTTTAGGAGGGGGCCACTTTTCAGTAGATCCTGGCAATCATAAACATTGAGAATTATGTCAGCTTCCTTTGAGTGTATTGCACTTCCTGAATTTAAATTCATTCGAATGGTAGTAATAATTTTAATTTGAAAACTTTTTGGAATACCTTAATGTTTTAATTGTATTACTCCAGTTGATTGGAAAATTATTGGTACCAAATTTTATTTATTGGAAAAGAAATATTTTAAAGGGATTTATTTTAATTTTTTTTATAATATATTTTTATTTATCTGGAAATAAAAGAAGTTGGTATAACAAAGAAAAGCTTTAAAACTTAAACTTATAAGTTAGCCAACATTTTTGCAATGTACGCATTTTTTCAGTAAAATTAATTTATGTACATAAGTCTAAAGCTCGTTTGGCTAATAGTGTTTTGGGCAAACTCTTAAGAAGTCATTCAATTTGTTAAATCTTGTGTGGACTTTTGATTTTCCTAAGCAATCTTAGCCAAGTGTTTTAAAACGTATCCTGAGGCCAGTCACAGTCTTTAGTGCAGATTTTAGTTTCTGAAGTAGAATTGGGCACAGTTTCCAGTCCTCAATCACATGATGTCCCAAGCAAACACTCGAGCAACAAAAATTGCGCATACGCAGCATGGGTCGCATTCTGTTGGAACTTTTGTTCGGACCGCCTTTGCAGTAGCTTTTTCCCATGATCCGCTGCAGGGCCAACGGCGGAGAGCACTCAAAACTTGTCGCACACGCTCGAGTGTTGTAAATCTTAGCACAAAATGAAACTTTATTTGGTCATGGTCATCAACGACTTAAGTAAATCTAAAACTCTAAGTAAAACAAACACTACACACACTGCCAAAGAGGGCCAAGTCCGAAGGCAGAGTCTCGCAGAGGCCGCATAAAACAAATAAACTGCGCACACGTGACCCCAAACAGGGCGCTTGGCGATGATGACCCCAACAAAGGGATATGGGGTGCAAAAAATATGCCACACTAACAAAAAGGGTAGACACCGAGCCAAGAGTTCATTTCGAAAGGCAAGACATCGAGTTTAAGCAGTGACATGTACTATATACATATATATTATGTATATGCCCATGCAGACACACAGGATCTCTTGAGTGCGCTTTGCCAAGCAGCTGAGAGCCTTAAATGTTGTCAGATAAAAGCACTCGCTAGAATTTACTTCCGCCTTTCCAGCTCCACGAAGGGTATAGGCCATTTTGATTCAAAATATTAGGAATTTTTAACTATAAAAAATAAGCACAGCCAGTTATTTCTTTTAATGTCAATTACAATACGGCGGTAAAAATTTTCAAGTTGTTTGTTTAAAAAAAATTAAAGATGTCTTAGTATTTTATGTTTCCTAAAACTATTAACAAATGCTACTTATTTTTGGAAACTTATCTATATATTAAAGATTGTATACAAATTGGTTTTTATTCGTTAATGTATTATATTCTTTAGTACAATTAAGTATAGTAGCACCTTAAAAGCCTTTTAATATGAGTTCTTTGACCTTATTTAGATAATTCCTATTTTGTTTACTTCTAGGCTGCTTTGTATGTATTGAAAAAACTAGTTTAAAGAAGCTGTAACAGTAAAATTTATGAAAAATAATATTCATATAGTAATCATATCCATCTGTTTGAATTATACTGATTTAAATGTTTAAAATTTTAAATTTTATAATTAAAACTCTTTTGAGGTCTTAGAGTATTACGTAATCGTTTCAGTCCTTCAAAGGTTGTTAGCTTTGTTTTTGCTGAGTTCGATTTGTTAAGGCTAAACGAGAGTCCTTGTAAAGAACTCACTCACACAAGGTGCATGTTTAAAAATGTCACTGTCTGCAGGTTGAAGCTTTTTTCTCTTACCCAGACCAAGTGTGGGTGTGCTCAATGTTGACGTCTTCTTGTGAGAACGGAAAAACACATTAGGAAGATTGCACTTTGGAAAATGACACGATATCGGTGGAGCGAAAGGTGCAGTGCACGTGGATACTTCTGGCATTGTCCAACGACCACTGGGAACTTTTCACTAACAAAAGAAAATTGCTAATGTCATAAAGATGCGACAACGTGCCCATATTCATTACAATCAGCTCGCAATGCCAATTTGCACATTAACCATTGATGCCAAATGAACGATGATGCCCAAGGAGGCGGGCATCCGCACACGTCTCGTCCTTCCGTGAAAGTCACGTCTGCAGTGAAATCAATTCAAAGTGGAAAAGTACAGGGCACGTACCCGATCCCCTTGCACACAAAAACACAAGTGGGTGTAGGAGTCCTCTTTCGGTCGGTGCCCCCCACGAGCTGTGTCTATGAGCCATCACAGTGCCACAGTGCGATTGCAAATGCCTCGCCACAAGCCGGAGTAATTGTGATTGGCGGGAACACATATGAGATTTTGGCCAGGCCAGAACAAGAACCAGCACAAAAGCAGAAACAGGAACAGAAACATTAAAACACCGTTAAAAAATGTATAGAAGTTCTGAAGCAAAGAACCTCTTAAATAGAATAACATAAATGTTATCAAAGCTTTAATATAGTATAATATTAAATAGAATCAAGTTTTTAAAAATCCTAAGACATTTCTATACATTAATATTAAAGTCTTTAAAAAAAAACTATGAAGTTTTTCTGTCGGAACAATGTTTACATATTTTAAAGCGACATAGTACCTAAATTATCGTCAAAAATATATAGTCTCTTCTTTTAGACATAACTTAAGGTTTTCAAAAAGCTTCCCAGTTAATTTTTTATCAATTTCTGTGAAAACCAGTGCACATTTTTTCTCTGTGTTAAACAAAGACTGAAGCAAAAGCAAACTTTGGCGGGCTAATGGCATGCCATAAAGCAGCAGCATTTGTCAATATCAATTTTGATGAGACACGAAGACAAACGATATCCTGGCAGCAGGTCTATTGTTTGCCTGTAAATATGCGATTCCAGCGAAAATTTATAACAAACAGCACTGACATTAATTGGGTTCCCATTCATTGAAATTGCACATACGACATGTATTACGAAATTGATGAAATAAATTAGCAGTGAAATAAAAGCAAAGCGAAATGAAATGTATATCAAAACAAGTCAAAGAACTGATAGCCCAAGAAATGATTGAAGCTCGTTTGTATTTTAAAGAGTTTTAAATGGAAAATTTAATGCTCATTTGACTCTTCCCTTTTCTATTTTTCCAACTATTTTCTGGTGACAACAATGGAAACCAACGCAACATCTGGATTTTTGGATATGGTCTTGGCCTCGGATTCGCCTGCAGCCAATTGCAGCGTTGGCAACACAACATTCGCACATGGAGTCACATTTAAATTGGATTGTAAAACCCAATGCGTTTGCGAGGTGAGTCGCGGGTCGCAGGTCCCGGATCGTAGGTCGCAGCTTGCAGCCGTTGGCCAAATGCTCTGGGCCAACAGCACAAGAGTTGGCCACAAACCACAGACAGAAACACATATACATACATACATAGATACGAGGACACAGAAAGCACTCTCACATTCCGGCCAAAAGCCAGCTGCAGTTTCGTTAAACGATTCTCGTTGCCATTGCTGTTGTTTAACCTGTGCTTAGTCCGCTTTCCCTCCTTTATCCCTTATGGCTTTCAGGTTTAGCCTTCGTTTTGGAATTTTATGTTTTTGGCTGGATTAGCGCCAACACTTGCACCATTTAGCTGTGAATTGCTTTTGCTGGATAGCAATTTTAATTAAAATTTAAATATAGTGAGAAATTCTAGGAATTACAATTGGTGAACTGCACAGTAGTTTTTGATAGCGGTTGTAATAAGGAAAAATGCTTCCCGCTAATGAGGTAAAAACTGTTCTCATCTTATTTAAGTGTTGAAAAAAAGTTAAACATTTTTATGTTTCCTATATAAATTTACTAAAGGTCCATGATTTTATTTATTAAAGCATTTAGCGTTTTTTACGGTACATTTAAAACTACTTTTATAAAGAAGGAAAGAATAAATTTATAGTTAAATCATGAATTTCAAATAAATATTTTTTTGATTGTCACTTAAGAACAAAGAAATAAGTCTGAACACTTCTATATTTACTAGTTTTTGAATGACTTGTAAATTTATTCGGAGAGGAATAAATTTATAAAATGCTGATTTCTTTGTTTAATGACTTTCCGAATCATTGCAAAAAAAAGTACGATTATAAACAACTTTAAAACAAAAGAAAAACTAAATCCTTGACATTGCTTTATGGCCAAGCACCAGCTCCATAAACGCTCCTAGTTTTTCCACGTCTGGTTCGGTTTTTGCACCTTATTTCCAGCTGCGCCGGTAGTTTATCATGTGGCATAATACAAACACAAGCGCTTGCAATTTATGCAATGCAATTTCGTGACGACGCAGAAGACCAGGAATGAGGAAAAAAAGTATCATCGTGCTCTGACCGCTTAGGGGGCGAAAAGTGGATTACAAACAAAGCAGTGAGGGTTCCCATGAAATGTTAATTTCCCCATACACAACAACACACACACATAAAGAAACAAACCCCAAGCAAAGTTCGTGGTCAAGTCGAGGACCTTGCCAAGTTTTCGCTCCCCCTTGTGCGATTGGGCCAATATTTTCTTTACATTATGACTTTATTTTCGGCTGCCCGACCAAAGCTAAATAAACAACCCAACAGCAGCAACAATGGGCCACATTTAATGTATTTTAATGTGGCATTGCAGAATGGCCGCCACGCCTGCTCGACGCTCTGTCCCAACGAGCAGCTGCCGGCGCCGGAGGACACGATTTCCTGCCGATCGCCGCGCCTCGTCGAAGTTCCCGGCCACTGCTGCAAGATGTGGCTCTGTGAGAATCCAACAGCTGATGGTAAGTTGTCCACCTGCACTCGGAGAAATATGTATAAGCATAATTATAAATTATAATTATAATAATTTAACTTAATTAAATTAATCTTAATCGTTTAAAATGTATTTAAAATTAAAGAAATATTAAATACATAGTTCGGTCGCTTCTTTAAGTGACTTTATGTTTTTAACCACTAAAACAGCTGTTTATAAAAAAATTGTATTTACATAAGAACAACAAATTGTTGGAGGTAATTTACAATTCTACTAACTAGTAAAAAATTTAATGAAGTTTAAATAAAAATTGCGTAGTCAAAGATATCTGTGACAGGCATATCTTTCTGATACACATACTTACTTCACAAAAACAAATTTTTTTTTATTTATTTAATTTTTTGTAAAGACGTGTTCTCTCACAAAAGATTACAAAATAAAATCTTAATTTAGATAATATTTTTTCTCAGTTCACTACCATGGCCAAAACCATGGCCTTGTTATTGTTTTATAAGTGTGTTTATGGCTGTGGCCATCCCATTGTGTCCACTTCCTGCTCCTCCCCCTGGCCAGTCGTCAGTCGTCCGAGTTAATGGCGCTCAGGGGCGTGTCGTGCTGTGTCCGATGCGCAACTTAATGCTTTTTAAGCGCCCCCGAAAACCCACATCCTACCCCGAAAACCGAGTCCAGAGTGCAGCGCATATTTATGAAGATGAATAATTCCATCACGAGACTGGAGGCCACCACCAGCAGGAGCAAATGCTGGAGCAGGAGCAATGGCATGAGCCGGCGGCAGCAGTGTAATTACTTACACAGGGATTAAGTGTTAATTAAACGCGCAGAATGCAATAAATAAACAAGACATTAAGCGTTCCTGCCAGCAGCTACAGGGTATACAGTTGAGACCTTAAATGAGGGGCTCACAGGATCTGAGGAGTGGAACCCATAGCCAAACCCAGGGAGCAATTAGCACAAAGTTTGCTTTTAAGTAGAAGTCTTCCCAAACCTTATTCATTATAAAAAACAAAAACAAAACTAGTCAAATAATTACATAAATTTTAAAAAAATAAACAAACACATTTTATTAGCAGCACCAACATTTTCTGTAAAAAAAACTTTATAATGTTTAATATCTTTGCCTTAAATTGGAGAACTTACCTCTTGGAGTCAGATTCAAAATAATCCCGCTTTAAAGCGAAATCCAAAAATATTTCCTCCAATCGTGTCTGCATAATTAAATAATCTTCAATATTTAACTTTTTCGAATTACTTTCAAGAAGCTCAAAAATTGTAGGTAACAATTCTTTTTGTGGTATATAGTATGTTATCAGACCATTGTACTCTTCTTTTAATTCTGCATTGGGAATCTCTTTCAGTATAAACCTGTTAACAATAAAAATTCGATTTGGTATTACTTTTTCAATGACTAACGAAGTGTTATTTTTGAGAATCTGAGGAACTGCTTCGATTGTGTTTTTTGAATCAACTTGATCAGAAGAAGAACTCTGCACTATTCTCTGAAAATTTCTCTTTTTATGCATTACTTTAATTTTTAGAATGAGTCCCTTGGAGTATTGGTTTTTTAAACTTTGGACTGATCCTATGCATTTGAATTCGCCATCTACCATAATGGCTAGTTTTGTGCACAAAGTCTCACACTCATCCATACTATGAGAGGTCAATACAATGGACTTTCCAGCACTACGTATAAGACCAATTATTCTCCAAAGCTGTCGTCTTGAGCCCGGATCCATGCCGCTAGTGGGCTCATCCAGGTACAAAACAGAGGGATTTCCAATTATTGATATGGCGGCACTTAGTTTTCGTTTATTACCACCACTATAATGTTTCGTTTGCTTATCCATGTGCTGTTCGAATCCGAAGGATATAGCCAGTGCCCAACAAATGGCTGTCACATGTCGACGTTGTACTCCCCTCAGTAAACAATAAATATGTAACGTTTGTCGTCCCGTCAAATCCTCGAACAATGCATCAAACTGTGGACAATAACCAATTTTCCGGTGAACCTTATGAGTGGATATGTTTATGCCTTCTATGTAGGCTTCTCCGGAGGTAATTTTTTCATCCCCAGTAAGCATTTTAAAGACTGAGGTCTTACCAGCTCCATTGATTCCCAGAAGACCGAAACATTCCGCTTGTGTGACATGAAACGAAACGTCTCTCACCGCCACCTTTTTTCCATAGCGCTTGTTGAGATTATTTACCAAAAGAGGTATATCTTTCTTTTGGGAATTTATTAGATCTTTTACAAGCAAACGTTCCGTACTTATGTCTGTGTTTTTGGCAGAAGACCCTCCCGTAGATCGCTTTTGCCTCGAAGAAGGCTTACAAAAGTTTCTTACACTTTCATTTATACAATAGTATATCTTAGCATCATGCATGATAACCATCAGAAATAATGTTATAGCCACACAAATTTGGTAAACAATTTCTGGTAAAACTCCGGGGTGCGCCCATCCGAAATATTTTGGAATATTACAGCACACTGGAATATTGCGACACCTTAATACTTTGGGTATACTCATTATAGTAGACACACTGCAGCCACGACGAATATTATATCCTATGTGGATATGGTGAATGGAACTGGCCAAACTGTAGTGCGGAAATATTCTAAAGTACCAGCTAAGTTCTTTGGCCACATGCTTCAGTTGAAAAGCCTCAAAATTAAGGGCTAAGATCAGCATAAACAAACCAGTTCCTGCCAGGGTATTAAAAATGGAAATTCTGGTGAAACCTGTGGCAGGGTCAGTGAAGAAAGCCGACATTACATAACTCAGAGGAATTGCAGCAAAGCCAAAAAGAAGGGTCATCAAAAAGTAACGACTCATATCCAACACTGATGAATATCCAATCTCCTGAAAGGCGGCAATGGTGAATATGGCCATTAAAGCCGATAGAATAAATATAAAGTAATCCCATAGTAACTGACTTATCCAGTAGGCACACACATTAACTCCACTTAAAAACTGCAAAAGTTTGGCACGAGTCTCTCGCTCTTTAATGATGGGTATCGCATAGAAGGCAGTTATGAAACTCATGCATAATGATAAATTAATGGCTATTTCAGCGCCCAAACGTTGTCCTTTGTTCAGGCGTAAAGTCCTGGTATCATCGCTATATGGCAAAGGTGCATGAGTTATGTATGTAGAGGCCTCCTTACCCAGTAATTGTATTGCCAGGGCATTGTGCAATAAATTCAGAGTCAAAGGAGCAGTATGAAGGGGCTTGTTATTTAACCAAACAGTTAAAATATCGCTACCAATGGTAACTCCTGCTAGAAAGTCAAAATCTACTCGATGGTTTTGATGTATGTCACGACTCAGTATGTACTCCTCAAACTTTAAATCACCCGTCCTAAGTAACTGGCTTCTATCACAGTAATGCTCCAAATGCTGGTCATAAGCCTTGGCTATAGGCGAAGCTTGATCAGTGGCATTATCCTCCAATATAGCATAAACATAATTGTACTGATAAATGGATATGGGCATGGCAGGTAATTCGTAGTAAATTCTACCACCTCGTGAGTTGAGGATCGTCAAGGACATAACTACGACGGGCAGAAAAATTTGTATCAACATAAGCCAGTAGTTTCTAATGGTGATCAACGATTTCTTTAAGAAAAGAGCCTGCCAAAGCATACAACAGCGGGTCAAAGGTCTTCGTTCCCTCGTCCTTGTATCAAAGATTAGGTCCTTAAAGCCTTGATTTTCTTGGGGTGGAGGCATTTCCTCCCCACCCCGAACTCTTCTGTCGCTGTTGACCTCCATGAAAACATCTTCCAAAGTGGCAACACTTAGACCATAACCCTCTAATTGTAAATTAGCACATTGGCTATCCAGATCTCTTAGTAAAGCTGCAAATTTATTGGTATATTTGGTAGGCAGGCGATAGGTTAGTTCAGTGCCCAACTCTCGTTCCGGGATTATGTGAGGCAAATGCCTGTTTATCAACTGGGTTACAGCGTTTGCATTGCAGCCACTCTGCTTTATGCAAACCAATTGATACCCCGTACCATATCTCTTCTTAAGATAAAAAGAGGTACCCTGACATTGCAGCTTACCATCGGAAAGGATAGCTATTCTATCGCCCAGGACATCAGCCTCATCCATATAGTGAGTGGTTAGTAAAATAGTGCGTCCATTCTTTTCGGTTTGTAGTAGCTCCCACAGACTTCTCCGTCCGGCTGCATCGATTCCGGAACTGGGTTCATCGCAGAGAACAACCCTTGCATTTCCACATAGTGCACAACAAAGAGATAACTTCCTTTTCATTCCACCCGATAATTTACCAGCGGCCACAAAAGATTTATCCTCCAATTCCATTATACTAACATACTTACCCACTTCACTTTTGACTGCCTTGGAACCACGTATTCCTTTCAGTTTGGCAAAGAACACAATGTGATCCCGTACGCTCATGTTCTTGAAAAGTATATTATTTTGGGGGCAAATTCCCAGGGATTGTCGCGCTTTTTCCATTTCGTTTCGAATATCATAACCATTAACTATAGCAGTTCCATCTGTGGGCTTTATTATACCTGTTAACATATTTATAGTTGTGGTTTTGCCAGCTCCGTTATGTCCAAGTAATACTGTGATTTCATTGCAATACATTTTCAGTGTTAAGCCCTTGACGGCTCTTTGATTTCCATATGATTTTTGCAAATTGCATAGTTGAATTCCCACGTCCCTTCTTCTTCTTAGCCTTTTAATGGGTGTAAGTCCCTTTGAAGATTTTCTGACTTTTGAAGAATGCTTAAATTCCCGCCAAAATTTACGATGAAAAATAAAGTTCCACTTGCGAGGCACCCCGTAATTACCAGGAAATACCTGTTCCACATATAGGCAAATAGTTAAGTACAGAAGAGCCCCCACTGTCATCATCATGATTACATAAAACAAAGTGAGACTATCGTCTGCTGAAACGGACTGAAACATATTGCTCCATGTGGCACCCTCTCCAGTACCTTCCCATTTTATAATGACATGGATACCAAATCCCAGTGCCGAGTTCGATACCAGTAAACATATGAGCAATTTGTGAATGAGGTCAAGGCGTCCGTAGTAGTAGAAGGCAAATGAATAGGGTATATAGGTGAGAAACCAGAGAATGCAGGTAACTGCAGCTGCTGTACTGGCTTTGGAGAACAAAACAGCCAACATAAAACAAAAACAAATGCTCGAAACAACATAAGTATGCAAAAATATCAGTATAGGAATCCAGTGGGAATATGTGAGAACAGCCACGGAAGCATAGAACTTTACCATTAAAAGTAGCATGATTAGAGCCACCACCAACATAAGCATTATATAACTCTTCACGAACCACGCTATCCAATGAAGCCAGTTATAAACACCAATTAGCTTCATTATTTCCTTGAGTTGAAGTTCCTTTTCGCTGGTCACAAACTTGGTCACCACCGAGCAGGGATAAATAAAACTCAACAGGATCATAAAGGGCAAAAGTTGACGCAGGCCACTCAACAGTTGGTCATAGGTATATGCTCTATAGGGAAAGCGCTGAAGTTGTACTTGTGGAAGATCTTCATTCTTTAGACCGGAGGCCAAAGCCAGCCAGGACATCGTTAGAGCATGCTGGATTGGTAGAAACCCTTCCTTTATATAACCAACCGGAACACCGCCATCATTCTCCTCCCTATTACGAGGTCCACTCGTGTCGTAGGATAGAAATAAATTATTGGTACGCCACGTCTCTATAATCGGGCCCTCCATAGTTCTTAGTTCACTGGGAAAGCGCAAAGAATAATTGAAAATAAGTGGATAACCCTGATCATTCATTGCAACCTTTTTTTCTTCAAAATGCACACCGGCCAAATAGTTATGCATCACAAGATCCTTCTCCATATGCGAAGCGCTTTCATATGGTCGAGATCCCAGAAGCTTAAGTCGCAGTACCGTAGCTCTCATAATATCCTTATTTATACTAGTATCTGGAGTATAGCAAAGAAAGTTCTTTGGTATATTTATTGATCCATTGTCGTGCATTATTCTATTTCCGAGTAAAACTGACGACTGATAAAGCCTCATGTCCGATATAGATACAGGCGGGTATCGAATTTCGGGCATTACATCGGGCAGAACTATAATGCGCAGAAAAACGATAAGAAGAAGGTACATTACGGGAAGAACCAAGGCACACAGAATTTGTATTTTTTGATTCCGCTGAAGAATCCAGTTCTTCCATAAGAGAAGCTTCAGCTTCTGCCAATCTCCAACGGGGTATACTTCGTCGTTGTCAAATGATTCTTCTTTGGAAGTCATTTTAATAAAACACTATTTTATATTTTTATAGTAAGCCTTTGATTTAAATATCAATGACAAAGAAAGGAGGGGTTTTTAAATGATCTGAACAAATCGTGGGTTACAAAAAAACGTTTTAAGAAGAACAGATTTTAAACGCACATGAAAGTTTAGTTTAGAAATCTATATAAAAGACATTGAAATTTATCCATTAATAAAATGTTAATAAAAAGTATATTTTACCTGGAGTAGTTTTTGCAATTTTAATTCGAAGTTTTTCCTAAGTGTAAGAAAAATGTTTTTTGACTGCCACTCGGCGGTGATTAATGGATTTACCGATCATGAATCCGCTCATTAGCAATCCTTTGCCGCTCCACTCGTTGCAGTTTACGCCACCTGCCACAACAGCACCACCAGCGGCAATTGGACCGCCTGCAGCCGGAGCTGCGGCCTTGGAACTGCCACGCGGCACACCTCCACCCATGCGGGCTGCCATCAACTGAGCAATTTGCGTCTCTGCGAGAACCGCAGGTGCGACAAGGACGACCACGTGGACAATAAGCGGAGCAAGAGCTATCAGTTAACGCACAAGCGGAAACAGCATCACTCCCACGGCCACGGCCACATCCACTCCCATCATCATTATCATCTTCACAAGGAGCACGAGGAGCCTGCCCACAGGATACGAGTGAGTATCCCCTTAATGACGCAACACAATTGCCACTTTGGGGAATTAGGTAGCGAAAGAGTAGATTAAAATTGTTAAAAATATATATGTATAATTGAGGTTTTAGTGGTTTTAATTGTGGTTGTGCTTAAACTATATATTTAAATCAAAATGACTTTTTTAATACAGTAAAAACTAAACTAATTAATTAAAAACGTAAGAACTTAATTAAACCATCGTTCTCAAACATTATTATTGATTATAATTGAACTTGATTTGGTCACACCAGTCATTATTTTGTTATTTTCAAAGAAGTGGGATAGTTTAATTTTAAAAGTTAACAATACTCACATGTGTAATACGTTTGTTTGTTTTTCAAGGCGTAAATGTTTTTCAACCATATTGTTGTACATGAGGATTCATTACTAATTCCCTTATATTTCCACCATTATTTCTTTACATTTTCCGTCGTAGAAGGGTCACGAGTGCCGGAGCATCCAGCGACTGGGTCCTGCAAGGATTCGCCTGGGCGAGTGCGTCTCCCGTAAGTTGTATCGACCGAAGCTGTGCGGCCGCTGCCATCGCGGGGTCAAGTGCTGTGCACCGGCGGTTTCCACCACGATACAGGTGAGTGGAGTGGCGATCCCCTTGGTCTAGTTTCCACCTGCCGAGGGCCATCAGCAATAAGACGGGATGAGCTTAAAGTCCGGCCATCCGTCTCCCTTAAGGAGGAGATGAAAATCCTCGCGGATTTAGTTTCCTGTTTTTTCTTTTCCAATGCAAAATTTGCATTCCTTGCATCCTGGCTTGTTGTTTGCTATTTGTCCTTTTCAATTAAATTAGCGTTAATTTGAAAGCAATCCCCTGGACAGCCATTAAAAGACGATGTCTTAGTGAGCTGGCAAAAGTTTCAAATGGCAGTGATACCCTGGAAATTTGGATAGTTTTTTATATCAAACAATTTTAAAAAAAGTAAATCAAGTTATAATGTCAAAAACAAAATATTTAACAATAATTCAACTGATTTAATTTAAACTGTTTATTATGAAAGAAAACATTTTTTTCTCAGTATATTGAGTCTGTTTATATTTAAAAATTACTTATTAAAGTTTATTTTGTAACTTAATCAAATATTAAAAAATATCATCACTATCAACGTAATTCATGCAAACAAATATTTTTCATCAACTTAATTTGTTTGCATGAGCATCGAACTGACAAATTTAATTTATTCTTCATTATTTATGCATCTGGCTGACCGCATTTTAACTTTTCCCTATTTGTTTATGCACATACCCAAATAGACTCACACATTTTTTTTTTTTGTGATACCTCCACGTTTAATTGACAGGATATGCCCTTGGCCAGTTACATTCAAAATACAGGTATCCAATTCCGTTGTTGTTTAGTTTACTGGCTCTTGCCCTTCTGCCGCCTTTTACTTTTAATTAAAAGGCAAATTGCATTAAAACGTCAATTTGCAGAGCTGGGACAACAGGAGCCAATGCCAAGTGGCAGCAAAATTAAAAGTCAAACGCTGGCCAGATGTCAAAATCAATTTAACACCTCTTCCCCCGTTCACCAATCCTTACAAATTGAGTTTTTTCCAAGAATTGGAAATTGTCTGAGCCGAGATTTCAACTCCTTACATCTTCAATCTTTTTTTTACAATGATTCGCTTTTCCTTTATGTCCTTTTTTTCTGCTTCAGGTTGAGCTGTTGTGTCCTTTAAATGCTGTCGATCCAATTAACTACGTACAGCGACGGGAGCTGGATAGGAAAAGGCTGCACAAGGAGCAGGACGAGGAGGATGAGGAGGAGGAGGAGCAGGTACAGGAGGAGAATGCACAGTTATGGGATACGGTCGCCTTGGAGCCAATCGATCAGGAATTCCTGCAATCGCATCAGATACAAATCGAGAATAAATTCATTGCCGTCGAATGGATACTGAAATGTGAATGCAGCTCGAATGTGAGTACCAAAGGGTTTGGGTTTTTTTTGGGCTTTGGGCTGTTCTTGTCTTGCCTTGGGTGTTCCTGCGGCAGCTGCCGTATAAACGATGTCATATTACACTCACCAACCGAATTCGCATGCCATTTGAGGCAATCATTCGGTAGGTAGTGTCTCCTCCACCTCCACAATCATTTTCCCATTCCAACTTTTCCCCACGTTTTTGCTGTAGCAGATGCACGAAAATTGCTTTCACTTGTCATTTTAATCGCATCTTTTGTTGTTGTGAAAGTTGCCTTCTTGCTGTACGTAATACCTTTTAAAAAAAGAAACTGCGGCTATGATGGGTTCTAAAATAGTTTGTTGTGGTGAATATAAAAATACGTTTTGGACCCAGGTCCTTATGTAAAAAACAATTTATACACAAAATAAAAAGATTAAACCAACCGCATCTTAGCTCACTGAGTTCTTTCATGTGTCATTAAAAACTGGTTACAAAATGTTGCATTCATTTTTTAGATTTTGATTTGGAGAGGGGTAACATGTTAAGCAATAATTTTTTTCTTTTTTTAATATGTTATTTAAAAAATAATTTTTTACGTAAAATCAAATTTAAGATGTAGATTTTTTAAATACTTTTTTAAGCTATTAATAACTAAAAAAATATATTCCGAGCCATTTTCCAAGTGCATAAGAATACACCAAAATCAATCAATGCCGATTCGATTTATTTTTAATAAATATTCTTCGGTATTTTTCCTGCTTGGGTATCAACAAGCCTTATCAGAAAATGGATTTTATTAAACTCTGGTTATTTTCCCCATCTATGCACAAATAAGTTTTTGTTTTCCGAAAAAAATTATTGCTGCAATTTTTTGTTGACTGGTTGGTGGGGGGGGGAGGTCCTCTTCCTTGCCTGCGGATAAATGGTGGTGGGAGGAGGACGAAGGACGGAGGTTGGCCCAGCTGTCTGTTGTGTTTTCCCATTATTTTGGCGAATTCATCTTGAATGCCTTTGCCTTCGCCGCTCGTATGCGCTGTGCAATTGCAATGATTGGATTTTTATGAATACATTCATCAAAGGAGCTCGCCCACTTTTTGCCACTGGGAAACCGAACGAAAACATTTTGTTGCATACATTCGGTGGTAAGTTAAAAACGCTGTGCGAGGGTGTGCGTGCTATTGTTTGTGCGCCTAAAGTGAGGCTTTTGTTTGTATTGTATTGCCGCTGTTAGCTTTCAATAGTTTTTTTCGTTTTTTTTGTGTGAATAGTTGACTACAATGATAGTCGATTTCCGAAGAGTTTTAGAGTCCTGAATACGAGGGGAATAGCATCAACATGATCGTGGGACTGTCTATTGGCACGCTGGTTCGTACATTTAACTCACTATTGCGAAACACTTTATTTTGGTAACCTCATTGAGGCTTTAAATAGATGGGAAAAAATTCTAAATAAATTGTAGTCAAACTGTGGATATTTGTATGAGTGCGTTGCACTAATTATAATCAACATTAAACATTTTTAGTGATATTTTCGTAGTCTATAAGTCCTTCTTTACCAGTAAATAGTGTCGTGTATTAGCTTGAATACATTTGTTAAAAAAATTTTTTATTTGTTATTTATTTTTTTTGCCCTTTTACCATTTTCACAAATAAATATAAAAAGTTCATTAAAAATGCCATTAATTTAGGTCAAATTTGTTTGTTTTGCCTTTATGGTAATTTTCTTAAACATAAAAGACTAAAAAAATGTGAATGTTATTTTTGTCTGTGTGTAAGAGCCGTAACCCAAAGAGCTAGTTAAAGAGAAAACCAACAATCTCTTGATTCCGCTCTTCCGCTCTCTTAAATTAGTGATAATAAATGCTGATAATGCATTATAAGCCAGTCAATTGCTTTATTCTGTGTTTAACTGAGTTGACATAGCACCAATTCGCCTGAGCAACAACGAAAGCCGTCTTATCAGTAGGTTAGATCTTATCGCAGAAACCCATTAAGTAAAAGTGATATGGGAAAAGAGGGCAAAAACTATAGAGCATATAGAGTAGGCGAATACACGAGTGAAAGTGAAGAAACCCGATTTAGTTGCTCACCGAACGTCGAACGTGAAACACCGCACGTTGTGGACAGATATTCATAAGTATAACCCACCATGAGTTCTGCATCTATACGCCTACTCAGTAAAACCAAACAAACCGCTCGCATTGTGATTGTGGGAGCGGGATCCGCTGGAATAGCCGCAGCCACTCGTCTTCTGGAGCAGGGATTCAAGAATGTTCTGCTCCTCGAGGCCGAGAACCGGATAGGTGGACGTGTCCACACCATACCCTTTGCGGATAATGTTGTCGATATGGGTGCCCAGTGGTGCCATGGCGAGGTGGGAAATGTGGTCTACGAGCGGGTCAAGGATCTGGATCTCTTAGAAGTTACGGATCGTCACTACGAAACCTACAAGTGCGTGCGTTCCAACAAAGAAGTTTTACCGGATGAAATAGCAGACCGACTTAAAACCATAGCTGATAACTCGATACCCGAGAGGCAAACCGAACTCTTGAACCATGAGGGATCTCTGGGCGATTATATAACCTCGAAGTACTGGAAAGAACTAGCGAAACTTCCACCCATTGATCGCACCATAGCCGAGGAGTTCCTGGAGGTCTTCCACAAATTCGAAGCCTCCGTGGAGGCGGCGGATCACCTGTTTGAAGTATCCGGAAAGGGTCACCTGGAATACTGGCTATGCGAGGGCGAACTGCTGCTCAATTGGCGCGACAAGGGCTACAAGAGGTTTCTGAGACTTCTCATGAAGGCCAAGGAGGATCAACCCGAGGACCTCGGAATCCTAGAGGGTCACGTGCTCCTCAACAAACGGATATCTGAGATTAATTGGGAAGGAGCCGATGAGCTGGTGATTCGCTGCTGGAATGGCGAGGTTATCACCGCGGACCATGTGATCTGTACCGTTTCCCTGGGAGTCTTAAAAGAGCAGCATAAAAAGCTTTTTGTTCCCGCCTTGCCAGCTGCCAAAGTGCGAGCCATCGAGGGCCTCAAACTGGGCACCGTGGACAAGTTCTTTCTGGAGTTTGAGAGTCCACCTCTACCTGCCGATTGGCCTGGGTTTAACTGCCTCTGGCTGAAGAAGGATCTGGAGGAACTGCGGGGCTCCGAGCTCTTTTGGCTGGAAAGTGTGTTTGGGTTCTATCCCGTCTCCAAGCAGCCCCGCATCCTGCAAGGCTGGACCATTGGACCTCATGCTAGGCACATGGAAACCCTTACCGAGGAGAAAGTGTTGGAGGGATTGCTCTGGCTCTTCCGCAAGTTCCTGCCCTTTGAGTTGGCCCACCCACTGCGAATGCTGCGCACCCAGTGGCATGCGAATCCCGAATTTCCGGGGCAGCTACACCTTCCGCTCCACCTACACGGATGAGCTGAGAACGGGTGCCTGGGAGCTGGAATTTCCGCTGCTGGATGTGGGCGGCAGGCCGCGCCTCCAGTTCGCCGGGGAATCCTCCCACAAGCACTTTTACTCCACGGTCCATGGAGCTGTGGAAACGGGTTGGCGGGAGGCGGATCGATTGCACCTTTTCTACCGGTCGCGAACTGCTCAGCTGTGAGCTCCAGGTGTGACTACAGGGGTGTGCAATAAAAAAATTTAAAGTATTTATATTGTACTCCATTCAAATATTTTGTAAATAACTTGTAGAGATGAAAATATTTAATTTGCAAAAACTGTTGCGAGTTAACCTCCGAAGTTTTTTAACTTTGTATAAAATACAAAACAAATATTTTTACACAAGTTGTATAAATTTGTTGTTTTTAATTTGGATTTTATTTGTGTTCATAGATTTTATTTAACTTGTATTTTAACGCTTGACTGGCCTGTGTTAAACCTATTTCTTTTACCCATGGGTTTGTTTATGAGACTTGTATTTCAACGCTTGACTGGTCTTCAAATAATGTATGTAAGTACATATTTCTTGGGGCCCTAACTTCGATACCTAACTTTGTTAATCGCCACAATGAGAAATTTTTAACAGGGTCGGTATTTTCTTTATGGAATCTTGTATCTAATCAACATATGTTAACCATTTTTATAGCTGCAATTGGTGGCCTATTTTGTGAAAGATAAGATAAGAAAAAGTTTGTTTTATTAGAAGTTTGAACACAATAATTTTTAAAACATGTCAAATATTTTTTTAAATGTAATGACATTTCCAAACTCTAAATTCACAGCTTGTCAAAAGAATTAATACGTTGAGTGACCAGTCAGCACTTAAACCTAAAAACAAATGTTATGCGAGCAGCTCTTCGCGCTTGAAAATCGATTTACTGCCTTTCCACAGTTCATTTATATTTAATGGCCAATTTTAATGTCTAAGCGCAGACACAATATCAGTTCTTCCGATTGGTTTGTTTGCCTGTGCCTCAAGCAATAAAACCTCTATTTTATTTGCTTCTCGTAGTTTATTGTTTTGGGTAACTTTGCTCGGATCTTTAAATTTCAAACCCTTCTGTTGCTAACAATATTCAAACACATTCGGACAAAAATAAAACACACGAATAAAAGCCAAACATGTTGACCAACTCATTTGCAGTGAGCAGCAAACAACATTGTAATTGCGCCTGTTTTTCGGAACATTTGCAAACACTCGACTCAAAAGGGGGCGGTGGGGGCAGGGGCACGGAGGCGTGGCTGGTGAGGTCTCACACATGCAAAAGTTCAGATTACGTGCGGAACACGGAAAGCTGAAATCAGTTTAGCACATACCAGTCAGTATCTGGTGCAGCAAAAAACGCAGCCAAGGGCCATCTAGACCAGACCAGCCATGGATGGCCACAAAAACCACAACAGGGCAGCAGCAGGAGCCAGGAATCAGGAGTAGGAACAGGAGCAGGAGCAGGAGCGGGATTAGAAGCACTGGCCATGTGATTTCACTGCAAAATGGCCCAGCAATTGCAGCCGAAGCACTTTGGCTGCCCATGTTGAAAATTCAAATTTATGCCAAGCTGGGGCCAAAACATTCAAAATATCCTTGCTCCGAAGTGGCTACTGCCTTATCCTTCTGTTCCCTCCCATTCCACCCTACTAAACAGAGAGAAAAAACTTCAAAGATTAAACTCAAAAACCTTGCCTTAAAAATTATTGATTCTTTAAGTTATTCTTCAATATATCAAAGGAAGCATTTTGTTTGAAGAAATCAATTTTGTTCTTAAATAAGTAAATTGTCTTTTTAATGGAAACAAATTTTAAAAGTATACGTAAGCTTTAAAATCATGTTTTAACACAGTTTTAGCCATCGTTTTCAATCAAACAACTTTATGTTTTAAAGTTGATTTTTGCTTGAATAAAGTACCTACATATTCAATTCCTTTAATGAGGTCTTTTATCTAAGTGTACGCTATCCGCCTTTGTGTGTTTCCATTTGTTTGTTTGTTTGCATGTCGCCCTGGTGGTCGTAGTCGTATCCTGCTCATAGTTCATCGCCCCGTCCCCAAATTCGCCACCTCCCAATTACATATGCGACTTTGTCGCCCTTCCAGTCGAAAGAAGGAGAGCCCGACTACAAGTTGGCCACATCTGTTGTAGCTTTGCCGCTGAGTCCTGCCCCTCGTCGAGTTCCTATTCCACTTTCGATCCCTCGGCTAATGCAGCGACAGTCTGTAGTTCCGTTGCCTTTGGTGTCTAGCCAGCCGGATACTTTTTATTTGCGATACTCGAAGAGTAAGCAAATACTGTAAACGATCAAATGTCTGTCTGTCCGTCCGTCCGTCCGTCCGTCCGCACAAACATCGAGATCTCGGGAACTATAAGAGCTAGAACCACCAAATTTTGCACACAGACTTATATGAGCAAGGCGCAGATCAGTTTGTTTCAAACCTGACCACGCCCCTTTTACGCCCACAAACCGGAAAAACTCTGTGGTGTCCACATTTTTAGTGCTAGAGAAAAGTAGCCCTAACAAATGTTGTTCGTATTGAAAATCCTACCCAAATATCTAAAAATTTTTAAAATCTGACCATTTTCAAGAAATTGTGTATACAACTGCGTTGAAAATTTTTATTGCGCTCAAAAGTAGGCAAAACATTTTTTTTTTTTTTTAAGAGAGGGCGCTTAAAACTGATTGCGCATGAAAGTAGGCTACATATTATTGAAGAGGGCTAGCTAGCTGTTTTTAAAGAGGGCAATGAGTATCGCAAATCTTATAGTCGGGAAACCCGACTATAGCGTTCTTTCTTGTTTTTTTTTGAACCCATGCACTGAGGGAAAACATGTGTTCTAAAATAAACTCTAGATCTTTCGACGAGAATGTCAAGGTTTAGGGAATATTACAGGTTAAATCACAGATTAAACAAATTTAAGTTGTTAAAAGATTTAAGCTAAGGAGTTAAATTAGGTATTTAAAATTTTAAAATAAATTTAAATAGATGTGTGTCAAAATAAATGTTTAGACAAAAGCCAATGCATATTGTATATTTTTTTAAATACTTTTCAGATGACAAATAATCAAAACTAACTTTGACTTTAAAAAAGCATTTAGCACCAGTTTTTCGCTCAGTGCCTTCATTCACATCCACGTGCTCGTGACTCCTCGAGTGACAATGTTAAACAAGTCTCTGTTTGACCAAAGGACACACATTTGCCCGGCTGGCAGAGCAGTCATCCTGTTCCGTCTTTGCAGGACTTGTGTTATGGCCCAGGTAATGGTTGTTATGACTGGCAAAGTATTTCTCTGTGTTTGCTGATTGCAATGGCCACAGTGAGGGCAAGTGGATGGGCTTCGAAATGGGAATGGTGAGTGGCTGACAGTTGGAGCCTTTGGTTGGACTCTTGACATAGCTGGGAGTGGAACATTCGGCTTAATTGTACAACTAAGTCAGTTGCGCCGGGATTAAATGGGTTTAGTTGGGATTCCTTTATGCAAAAGCACGATGGCGGTCTCTTGCTATGAGTAGATTAAATTCTCTGAAATTATTGTTTTGTATTCAGGTGTTATATTTACTTTAAATTTTCAATTGGCTGCTGAGGTGGTAAGTGAAAATGTTATGTGCAAATTTGTTTAAGGAATATATTTCAGAGAAATTTTATTGCTAGTTAGTTTTACTTATTGACAAAGAAGAGATGTTAGGGAAATTTAAAAAAGGTTTATTTCCTCATTATTTATATAGCATGAGCTGTTTAAATTGTTCAGCTTTCGCTGTTAGTTTTCAGCTCGTCCCTTGTAGAATTCATTGAGACGATCTGCCTCTCGCCATCCCGACTCAGTGGCTCCATGGACAGTGGAAAAGTGGTTCCTGCTGGCAGCCTCTCCAGCGAACTGAATCCTGGGCCTTCCAGAAACAGTCATCAATGGTGACCCCAGATCCGTGCGACCCGTGCGAAGTTCATCAGCATAGGTTGGGTAGAAACTGTAGCTGCCACGGAAGTTCGGGTTGGAGTACCACTGAGTGCGTAGGAAGCGTTTAGGATGGGGAACGCTGAAGCTAAGGAATTTTCTAAAGAGCCACTGCAAACCTTCAAGAACCTTCTCCTCGCTTAGGGTTTCCATATACCGAGCATGGGCTCCGACGATCCAACCCTCTAGCAAAAGCGGTTGACGATCAACTCTATGGAAGCCAAGAACGCTCTCCAGCCAAAAGAACTGACCGCCTCGGATTTCCTTGAGATCATCCTCCATCCAAAGGCAGGCGAAGCTTCTCATGTTCTGCGGCAATGGCTGCTCCTCGAACTCCATCAGGAATTTATCCACAGTGCCTAGTTTGAGGCCCTCTATGGATCTTACTTTAACGGCTGGAAGAGCTGGAACGAACAGTTTCTGGTGCCTCTCCTTAAGAACTCCCAAGGAGACAGTGCAGATCACATGATCCGCTGAGACAATCTGTCCATTCCAGCAGCGTAGCATCATTTCACCATCTCCTGTCCAATTTATCTTAGAGATGCGCTTGTTAAGGTGCACGTGACCCTTCAGAATTCCCTGATCACCGGGTTGATCCTCACTGGAATTCAGCAGGAGGCTTAGGAACTTCCAGTAGCCCTTCTGCCGCCAGCTGAGATTCTGATCGCCACCGCTAAGGGCATAGTTTCTATAATTTCTTGGCGAGAGCTCAAACAGATGATCGCAGCCATCCTCACTGCAAATGTGCCTCTTCAGGCAATCCAGGGCCTCTTTCGCAACAATCTTATCGGTGGGAGCTAGCTCCTTGCCCGCCTCTTTCCAATAAGTTTGGGTCAGGAAATCTCCCACGGAACCCTCGCAATCATCAGTTACTTCGAAGTCATTCATAAAATCTTTGATGGCCTTAGCTTGTTCATCAGAAAGGATTTCCTTGTTGGAGCGGACAAAGTGAACGGAGAAATCACCGGTCCTATCGAGGAGATCCAGATCCTTAACCCTTTCGTAAACCACATTTCCCTGTTCACCGTGACACCACTGAGCTCCTAGATCAACAAAGCTATTTGCAAGGGGTATCGTGTTGATGCGACCTCCAATGCGATCCTCCGCCTCGAAAAGCTAGACATTCTTGAATCCCTGCTCCAAAAGCCTAGTGGCAGCCGCAATTCCCGAGACTCCAGCTCCAATGATCACGATCCTGGTGGTATCCTTTGTTTTTGTAAAAGATGTTCCCGTGCAGGCAGTCATTTTTTTGACGGAATAGTTTGTCTAACTAGCTTGTTTGCAAAAATGCAAATTATAACATTTGCAAAAAAACTTCAGTCTTTTATAAGTTGACCACTGGGTATCATATCAAAAAAAGTCCGTGCCTTTCTGCGGTTTTCATTATCTGTCTAGACATTGACATGTTTTTTTCTACAATAAACCTTTCTGATTTTTTTTTGCTTATGTAAATAAATATATGTATGTTAAAGTAAACTTTTGCCTTGTAGTGAGTTATAGCTTATCTGGCCACTCTTCAATTGTCAGCATGCTATTATTTCTAATTGTTACATTGAAATAATTTATTTTTCTTTAGAAAACAGACTTTGTGTGTTTTTTGCAATAGTTACAAGAAGTTCAAGTGCAACTTGAGGTTTTTGTGGTACCTTATCTTACCCACACGTAGAACCCACTTGAAGTAATCGACCAAGACAAATAATCTACAAGCTACAGCGATAAAGTATTATAAACACAGTAGATACGCCTTGAAAATACTTATTTAAGTTTACTGAATAAATGAGAATTCGATTTTAGGTGACACTTTGATATAAAAAATATTCAAAATATTTTTAAAGTAAATATACAAAATTCTAGTATTTAAAATACGACTTTATGTACACGTTTTTTGGCTATTATAAGTTGATATTATTTAAATTATGAAAATCTTGAAAACATTAATTTAAGGAAATCGGCCCATTATGATGATAACTTCTATTTTAAATTATCGTGTTTTTTTTTTTTTACAACAGACTGCGGTAATAAAAATCAAGGCCTATTAGGAGCGACATACTAAATATTCCTAAAATAAGTGGCAACTCTTTTAAAAAAAAACATGAGACAAAAATTTTATTAAACTTCAATGAAACCAAACCACTTTAACTCTACAATTTTATATTACAATTTTATATTGTTTTCCCTTTTTCCGCTCTTTTTTTGTGGCCCACAGAATTGCAACGCAGACACCAGCAACATTAGCAGCAACACCAACGACAACATGTCTAACACAAATAAATATGGTTATTACAATTACAAAAACAATAACCATGCCAGGAAACACGAAATTAATGGCGAACCAAATGAGGTGGCCAACAACAACAACAAGGACAACCCAGAGGATGTGACCGACAACAGCAACAGCGTCGACCACAACGATGTAGACAACTCGTCCTCGGAACAACAGCCGGATATTATACCCTATCCGTTGAGTGTGGGCGAATCCAGTTGGAAGGGCGAAAAACTTCGACAGCAGCAACAGCAACATGAACAGCAGCAACACGAGCAGCAGCAACACGAACAGCAGCAACATCAACAACACTGGCAGCAACTCACATAGCGTAAACACTTTTCACGCAAAATAAAACTCGATCGGCCGTGGGCAGAGATATAGAGGAGAGTAGAGTTTAAGATTTGTACAGCATAGCGATACTTAGGGCCCCCCATGGATGGTTAAGATTGTAAAGGAAAATTGGAAAGGCGGTGCAAGTTATAAGTACTTAGGATTTGAACATATCGAGGCAGTAAGTTTAGATATGTGAACGATAGGGTTAGTACTAAACCAAGGGCGAATAACAAACGCAGGCCGGATATTAGAAATATTTTTGCAAGCATCTATACACAAAAAAAAACGCGACAAAAAGGAAATGGAAAATTTTCAGAAAATCATTTGAATGGAATGCTGCCCAATAATAACGTATATGGTAATAATAATTTTAAAGACATAGTTGTAAAACGGCTTAAACGATTCTAAACCAAGCAAACAAAAGCTAAATTCGTGTGCATTCAAGTTATAACTGTGCTATATACTCACTTGTATTCAGATCTACACGTATGCATAAGACTCCGCTTGAACAAAGAATTTAGCTGGCCGCAATAAGTGGATGTAAATGGACAAAATCAGGGTACTCGCACTTTACACTCTTAGCTTAAATGCGAATATCCTGGTCATAGTTTCGTTATGCCCCCAACCACACATATCTCCCGAAAATATCCCGAAACAAGTTATCTGATTTAGGTCGTGTGACCCGAGCAAAGCTTACCCATCACCCATATCAATTGTATCGATGTAAGTCAACTCTTAGCTAGCGTCAGAGTTATCCGTGTGCAGGCGAAATTCAATAAAAATTAAATACGAAAATAAAAAACACACTTGCTTTATATTAATTAAAAATAAAAACACTGTTCACTGTTGCTCCACCACCTCGTCGATCCACTTGTCCCACAGCTTCTGCCACTTTTGGAACGCCATTCGCTTTTCCTCGTCCTCCAAGGCACTGTACCTGATGGAGTTCAAGGCCAGGCTTTTCAGGAACCTCAGGTCAGCCTTCATTGGCGGAATGCCCAGGAAGGCGAAGTAGAAGTCGTGGGACAGCGGTGCACACCGCCAGAAGGAGGGATCGTCCGAGGAGATCACAATGGGCACATTCGCAGTCATTAAAAGCGCCGCCGGGTGATTGCGATAGTCCACACCCAACTGGAGCACCTGGTTTGAAACGGGGCACACCTCGATGGCTATGTCCAGGGCTTTGGCCAGCCTCATTGCAATCGGGTGCTTGGTGAGGGCGAATCCATGTCCTATGCGCTTCGTTCCCAGCAGAATGGCGTCCAATAGGTTGTCGTCTATGGGTGATCCAAACCAGTTCGTCTCCCCCGCATGGAAGTAGAAGTTAATGTGCTCTGGCATCTTCAGCAGGGGCTCCACAAAATCGACCAGCGGACGACCCAGCTCCTCCTGACCAACCAGATCGAAGCCCATCATAAAGTTAGGGAATTCTTTCTATGGCGGAAAAGCGGAACATTATATAATTAGAAAGTTGTTAAAAGTAAGTAAATCGAGTGGGTAGATTGGAATAAAATTGGACTCTCAGATATTATTTTATAAGAATAATGGTAATGGTAAGTTTCTTTGAGGTACAGAGTCCTATAAAATGTTATAAAATGTTTTGTTTCTTCGAGTAATAAAAGATAAAAATATTTTCGAATGGTTTTAAAATTATTTCATGGGACAACAGACAACAAACATAAAATAACTTAAGAAAAGAAACATATTTGTTTCAATATCCAAGGGTTTCCGAAGTCATATAACGTTAGAAATATAACCTTGAGGAAATAAAAACAACTTAATGATGGGTTTTTCTGATTGATTAAAAGCCTATTTCTAGTCTTCTTTATAGAAATTATATAGAAGTTTGATTTGACTTCATAGACAGCATTCTTACATTAAGTTCCACAGCGGTTTTCACATATTGCTCGACCACATTGGGCTCCACACCTCGTAGCGGTGCATATATCAACTTGGAGCCAATAAAGTCAGGATGGTCGGCCTTAAAACGTTCCAACTCTGATTTATAGATGGCCACCGTGTCCCTGGTGGTCAGCATATCGCCATCGATGCAGTAGAGCGGCGGCAGGAGGGATCTTAGCTCCAAATATTGCACTCCGTCCTGGGACAACTCCTTGAGGGCATTGTAGTAGTACTCACCCCAAACGGGGGCGTGGCACAGTAATCCGTCTAGCAGAATGAAGATGCCCATAAAGTGTGCCCAGGCCTGGTTATTCGAGATGAACTTAGAGAGGGGATACATGCTAAAGCGTCGCCTGAGATAGGCGGTCACGTTGTCTTCGCCCCGGCGATTCCGGAACTCCTCCATCGGCTCCCACGTGCATTCCTCCAAGGGCTTCTGAGTGGGTTCCTCCCTTGAGAATCGAAACGCAATGGCCTTGCATCCCTCGTTCGCTGTGCAAATCCAAAGATTCTCCTTGTAGGTCAGACTGATTAGGAATTTCGTGCTGCATAAAGCTGTATCGTGGGCATGGAGCACACCGCCCTTGGGCATCCTTTTGATCAGTTTGAATATGGGTGACTTTCGGATCTGAGTCAAGGTCTTAAAGATGTGCTGACCCGGTGTAAATTTAGTGGGGTCTAGTAGGCCCCTGGAAATCTCCTTTTTTTTCACAGCCATAATTACTTTGTTGGCCTCCAGCTCCCGATCGCTTAGCCTTATCCGCTGACCCATAGATCCCCAATGTTCCACTTTGGCCAGGGTTTTACGGAGGGTCTTGAAAGCGGTTGGAGAGAGCTTCCTCAGAGATCTCTTAACAGAGACCGTAGTGTGCGAAATCTTTTCGCATTTTGTCGAGGCTCGGCGAACAATGGTGACGACCACCAGTTTGATATCCGTCATTTCTGCCTAAAGGCCACGGCTTTCATCGGGAATTTGGTTGGAATTTCGTTAGCCGAACATGTAATTTACACAATTTATTTACCCTACGAAATGTGTCACGCCGAATGTGTCAATAGGCCGCACATTTGTTAGCGCCCCGCCATTGCCACTTCTTTTTCCCCACCCAACCCCACAAAATGGCGCCCAACGCATTTCCGCTTTCACACACTAAAGCCGCCGCGGAACCGTCAACTACACACATGCGGCTTTTATTAGTAATTTATGGGCCCCGTTGTATCGCGGACTGAGTCCGGACTTCGGTTTTTTATGCATCCGCGCGCCCTCAACACCACATTAAATGTGCACGACATCAAATTGATGAGGCTGCCACGGGCTCAGGCTGATATAGTACCAGTGCTGCCGGATTAGCTATTTATCTGACTTATATGTCCCTCCAAAAGCGGCTTAAATTTAGCTATTACAAAATTACTTTTACATCCGATAACTACAGGTCAATTTATGAACCCAAAGAAAAGATAGGGCTCACTAAGGTAAGGATGTAGGTTTCCCATCTTTCCAACTATATAACTTAATTAAAAATATCTTAAACTTGTATATTACTCACATCTGATAGCTTATTAAAATGTGGGGCAAAATATAAAACAAATAAGGTTTTTTCAAACAAGCAATAAATTAAACCATCCCCAAATTGGAAACACTTTTTCGAGTCACTATAAAACAAAGCTTGGATTTATCAAACAATGTAAAATAAGGAAAACTTTGGAATTATTGTTAGATACATTTTCGAGTGATTTAAAACTACAGGCAATTTCTTCATTATTTTAGCTTAAACCCTTTTCTAGGCTTTACTCAGCTAAACGGAGTTTTTCGATTAGGAAACCCCGGAAAACCGGCAACTCTTAATGTCTTATCCACCCACGCTTTCACTGGCCCATCAATTTTATGGTCGCATCCATGTTTCAAGAGCCGAACCCAACTGCATCCGCAGCCCGGCCCCATAAAATTCCGCCAGCTCATTACGGACGGCAGCCAAATCAAAATCGAACCCTGTGCCGGCAGCCGCAGCACTAAACAGTGGCACGTAAAATTGAAACATTTGCAGCACTGGGATGGGATGCCTCGATCCGCAGCTCAAAGGAGGCTGAATGATGGGTGGTTTTTAAGGGGAAGGGTCCTCAACGACCATATAGCGCATATTCATTAAAATTCGCATCCACTTTTCTGCACACTCGACGCAGCCAAAGGCAATGAGAGATTTATGGTGGCAAAGCCTTGAGTGCACTCCTCGGATGGAGATGGCAGCGTGACTGCAAATTGAAGATTATGGGATGGAGCACATGGATATCTAAGGGGAATGATAAGAGCCATCTTTTTGTCGGGAGAATCAAGAGTCAGTCCTTCCTTACTTTAAATTAATATGATTAAAGTCGAAAAAGAAGTAAGGCAACTTCAACTAACATTTAAATAAGTAAAGAAAATAATTACTTAGATAAATTAAAAAAAACAAATTCAAGAAAAAATTTAAAATATCCAAAGAGGTTTTAAAAGCTAATTTAAGCCACACAGGCCACTAATACTAAACTGTAATGATTGGCTTGCTGTATGTCTTTTTTAATTTTAAAATAAAGAACATGCTTAGGCTTCGAATAGGAAGATACATGGACGGGTATCTCCAACAGATTATCTGAAAATATAACAGTTATCAAAAGGACATATTAATCTTTAAATTATTTCCTTTATCTCTCCAGTGTTCCATCTCTAAAAGGTTCAAAACCACTTGGGTGCCAGACTCATTACGATTATGCTCAGGCTTCTTTGAGCTTTGAACATAAATTGCATGCACTCTTATTTTGGCTACGACTGAAACGGGTTCTTTATTGCTTTCGTTTTCTTCAGCGCTGGCAAGGATTTCAGCCTGGAACCGTTTCAAGGACGCGGCACAGAATCTCAAGGGTTTGGATAAACATATGAGCTTAGGTCTAACTAAGGACTAGTCCATAACAATTAGCTTACAGCAATGGTTAGATATTGGATGTGGACATGGACATGGATATGGCTTTGAAAGAATGCAAATGGGGATGCAAAAGTTGTAGCCGCTGCAGCCGGATGTCGGGTTTAAGTGGAGTGGAGTTGGAGGTGCAGCAGGCGGAAGGGGTAACAGACTAGCGCCTTAGGACAGAGGTCATCAGGGAGAACGCGACCAGCAGCACTGTCACCACCCGTGCTAGTCAATCGAGCTGCTGACTGGGTGATCCCCGGTTGGAGGCCTCCTCGTTGACGTCGGCGATGAACTGGTCCCACTTCACCTGCCACTTCTCCAGCGCCTCGAACTGCGCATCTCCCGACAGCGAACTGTACTGGATGGAGTTCAGAGCCAGCTTCTTGAGCAATCTCAAGTCCGAGTGCTGAGAGGCAATCCCCAAGAAGGCAATGTAAAAGTCATGAGTCAAAGGGGTGGCCTTCCAGAAAGAAGGATCATCCGAGGAGATCACCACCGGGTATCCATCGGCAAAGAAGTGAGAGCACGGATGATTGCGGAAGTCCGTGACCAGCTGAAGCACCTGATTCGAAATCGGGTTCACCTCGATGGCCACATTCAGTTTCTTCAGCATGTCCAGCACAACGGGATGTTTGACCAGTCCGAATCCATGACCAATACGCTTGGTGCCCAGCAAAATAGCATCGATCAGATTCTCATCCACAGTCGAGCCGAACCAGTTTGTCTCTCCAGCGTGGAAATAAAAGTCAATATCCTCGGGTACCGTCAACAGCTCATCGATGTAGTCCCTAAAGGGGCGTCCCAACTCCTCTTGGCCCACCAGATCGAAACCAGCCACAAAGTCGGGGTATTTTTCCTGTTCATTAAGTAGTAAGTAAAGACCGCTATATAAAGTGTATTTCAAAGAATGCTCACCTTAAGCTCCTTCAGCGTTTCGATATAAGCAGTTACCCCCTGGGGATTAGTGTTACGTAGTGGTGCGTAGATCATTCGTGAACCAATAAAATCGGGATGAGCATCTTTGAACTTTTCCAGAGTCTCCACGTAGATGCGCACGGTGTCTAAGGGAGTGTACTGAGTTTCATCCATGTCGTAGAGCTGCGAGAAAAAAAAGTGAATGTAATGATCGATTTAAAAAATATAAAGAAACTAAAACAAATAAAAGAAAGTAAACGTTGTAAGATTTTTGGATTAAATATTATAGTATCCACAAATTTGTTTTGAAATAGCAAACACCCAATATCATGTATAAGAACACTCACCGTGGGCACAAGGGAACGGAACTCCAAGTACAGCACTCCATCCTCGTAGAACTCCTCCAGGGCACTATAGTAGTAGTCGGCCCAAACGGGAGCGTACATCACCAGACCGTCGAGCAAATCAAATATGGTCATGAATGTGGACCAGGCGGCATTGTTGTCCTCGAACTTCTTGGTGGGATACAGGGTGAGTCTCTCAGCCAGATACTCATCGACTTTCTCAGCTCCGTACTTTGTCCTAACATCGGCGAGCAGGCTCCAATCGCAGTTCTCGAGAGCCTGAGGCTTATCCTTGGCGAATCTCAGGGCGGAAGCAGAAAGATCACCCTCCTGCTGGCAGGACCAGAGATTATCGTAGTAGGTCAGCTTGATGATGGCCTGGGTGCTGCAGAGAGCCGTGTCGTGGGCATGGAGCACCGCACCCTTGGGCATTTTCTTCAGCAGCTTGAAGAGTTCAGTATCCCGGATTCCATCCAACACATCGAAAATATGCTGAGATGGCTTGAAGAGATGCGGGGTTACTAAGCCCTCTCCGAACTCCTTTAGTTTAGCATTCATTATGGTCTCATTCGCCCTGAGTTCCCGCTCGGTCAGCTCCAGATCATAACCCAAAGAGCGAGATTCCTCGTACCGGAAGAAGGCACTCCTTAGGGTCTTGTAAGTATCCGGAGTAGGGCGTCCGGGGCCCAGGAGAGCCTCCACATGGGGCGTGTTGCCATAGAGGGTGACCAGCTTTCTGTCCACCAGGTTCTTGTTTCGAGTGCGTGACTCCGCTGGACTCGGTCCGAAACAGAGACAGACGCACAGGCCCAAAGCGAGCACGACGATAAGATTACGACGATTGGCGGGCAGCATGATGAAAAGGTGATTCCGTAGGGGTCCGATCGCGTCTAGGTTCGCTCTGCGACTGACGTCTGCGGCGATTGAGGTGCTCCGATTTTAGTTTCGATGTGGCGGCCTATCTGAAACGATTGGGGGTTGGCATTATCTTTGATTTAACACGCGTTCGCCTGGATCTCGAGGCGATAATTGCGCGTGCGGGGTTGGGTTGGCAACCCACCCACCGCTAAACGCCTCCAATCGGGCAATCTGGCATCTTGATTTACGAGTAAGCAGCGATTAGATTACATAACCCTGGTCATAAGCATATCCCTGACATTCAAGTGCCGCTTTGTTGGTCACTTTATGGTCGATTAACCGGAAAGCGGCCTTAAGCCATAAGTGCACATAAGCCTTAAAGCACTTTCAAAAACAAAGACACAAGACTACTTCATTCCTCCAAAGCTACAGACCTCTAGAAATATTTTCTTAATCAGGATTGTCTTTTAATCAGTGTCCACCACATTCTATTAAAAAATATAACACAATGGTCATTCATATTAATCAATTATATTGGTCATTCATATTGATATAAAAATAATGTCTTAACTTAAATCCAACCAGCTAGTTTACAAAATTTCCCAAATGTAAATTGTTTGCTTTTCAGTGGAAACATTAATTTAACATTTATAATTAAGAAAGCAAAGAAGAGATTTGACTTTCATCTCTCGGTTCACCTCTAAAAAAAAACATCTTTATTAAATTTTGTCACCCCAAAAAACGGTTAGATTTGTATTTTCGTTTCTACAATCATCACTTATGGGTATTTACTTCCATTTACAAAGTTGCTAACCCACCGGTTCCAGTTGCATTGCCACTTGGTTATAGCCACTTGCTTCTCCTTTTCACTGAGGGAGCTGTACAGAAACGAGTTCATGGCGAACTGCTTGAGCAGGCGCAGATTGCCCCAACCACTGGCCACGCCCACGAAGGCCACATAGAAATCATCCGTCAGCGGAGCGGAGTTCCAGAAGTACGGATAATCCGACCCAATTACAATGGGAAACCCAGCGGCAATTAAATACGCAGCCGGATGATGCCGGAAATCGTTAAAGTACTGGAGATAGTGATTCGACAGTGGACATATCTCAACAGCCACTTTAAGGTTTCTCATGGCCCTCATAATCTCCGGATGAAAGGGAAGATTCAAAGAGTTCCCAATCCGCTTGCTTCCGAGCAACAAGGCATCAATGAGATTTGCATCTGGCCGGGAAGTGTCTGGACATCGGGATTCACCCGCATGGAAATAGAAGTCAATGTCCTTGTTGATCTTCAAGAGCTGAGTGGCTCTGCTCAAGAGTGGTAGATTACACTCGTCCCCAAAGGTGTTCAGATCAAAGCCCGCAAAGAAATCGGGAAAATGAGTCTAGCAGGGGAAGGTATAATGTAGTTAAGTGGGGAAATGGTTAATCGTATACCAGACTACCTTTAGAAGGCGTGCACTGGCTACATAGTCATCCATACGACTGTCATTGAAATCTCTGGCAGGGGCATAAATTAACTTTGATTCCAATGAAATCTTCATGGTTGTCTTTGAACATTTTTGACACCAAAACTATTGCCTCAGCTGTCTCCAAAATTGTGGAGTTATTGCCATCCAAATCGTACAACTAGGTAAAAAACAGGAGTTAGGAGTAAATTTCTCGTGTGCCTCATCCACTTATATATAACGATATCAAAAATACATTTGTAGCCTGTCAAGTAAAAGCTAATATATATATGTGAATAAATAAAGTAATTGATTACCTGATTAATATGATGTTTTATGTTTAATATTCACCCTGCTCGTGACTTAAATAACACAGGGCAACAAAATCGAACTTTTTGAAAATTCCACGGATCATTTGCACTTTTCCATGACAATTGGGTTCTCCTGAGTCCAAGTCCCATACAAAATTATTTTCCATCACCTACGGTTCCGCGGTATAGCGGTGATGAAAAGATGTTGGACGACATTTTGAATTATGTCGCCTATTCCAAGAGTTGCCGTGATATTTTTAGCTGGATTATAACACCACTGCACTGAACAATTGCCCCGGCTTGGACATTTGTCCATACGTTGGATAAGACGTCAAAGTTGAAATCTCTTTTTTCTAGTTTTGTCGCATTCGGGCCTTTTAAAATATACTTAAAAGGTGGAAATTTGTTTTTTCTTTGAATCTGTAGCCCTGTGTTGTCATTTTTTTTTGTGTTATTGTGATAATATTTTATTGGAATTCTTATAGCAATAAAACTTTTCTTTTTTATTTTCTACTACTATATTTTCCCAATTTTTGAAAATTCATGGCATGCTTAGATGGTCCATTAGGGAACAATTTTTTAACTCCAAATAATATAAGCATGTGTGTTTAAGATTGCCTTGACTTTTCAAAATTGGGAGAAAATATTGTAGTAGAAAAGTAAAAAAAGTATTTGTTGCTATAAGGATTCCAATAAAATATTATCACAATATGCACAAAAACAAAATGGGCTACAAAATCTAGGTAAATAAAAATTCTACCATTTTAGGTATATTTTTAACAAGCGGTGAATGTGACAAAAACTTGGGTTTTTTTTGGCTGTGTCCTTTTGTTTGGTGTGTTATCCGCTATCTTCTTTGATGGTATTCAATGTCGTCCGCCTTGTTCATCTTACCGAGGTTTTTTTTTTACTCGGAACCCAATTGTTAAGTAAATGTCCTTTGCCCTGTGTAATTAATATTTAACACAGAAAATTTAATTGACCGTAATTTTAACCAAACATCAGGTTATTCAACAACACAGATACAAATCCCACTTAATTTTTTAAAAACGGGAAAGACAGTAAAAAAAAGAGTATCAATATAAAACTAACAATGTTATGGCTAAAACATTCAACCATCACTCACGATTGGTAACGAGGATCGCAGCTCCACATATTGCACACCATCTGCGTGGAAATCCTCCAGCATGGTGAATATGAAGTCGTTCCAGATCGGTCGAAACGTGATCAACCCGTGGATAAGGCGTTGGTGGCGTCTCAAGTGCCTTGCCAGTTCTGAGGAGCTATCGTAACCCTCCGGCCGAACAGTGAGACTCTCCCGCAGCCTGTCAATAAACCCATTTGTAGTCTCGAACTCAAAGAAGTTCCTCATCAGCATCCAGTTGCATTGGTAATCTTCTGCCGGCGGAATGTGTGGAAAGCTTGCGAAGAAGCGAAAGTCCTCGAAGCCCTGATCTAAGTTCACGCAGACCCACAGATTGTCGCGGTAGGTCAGTTCGATCAGGATATCGGTTCTTAGCATTCCGGAATCGTGAACATGGAGGAGTCCGCCTTTGGGCATGCTTCTTAACACCGCAAAGAGATCCGTATCGCTGATGTTGAGATGGCTAAGAAACGGAGGCGGCTGGGAGTGGTAGTTCTTCCACAGATTGTGCACCTCTTCGTCCACTTCTTTGATTGCCATCAGCATTCCATTGGCCATCTCCTCCAGCGGACTCATCTCCATCCGGCTGCCCAGCCTTCGAAGTCGCTCCCTGTTCACGTAATCCTGACGCTTGTGGGCATACCGATCCTCGGGTGATTGATTGAAATCGTTTTCACCAAAAGAAGCCGAGCAAAATATAACCACCACCATCACGCAGAACATGACTGCTATTCCCACGTGGAAGCAGATGCCACCGTATTTGCTGGCTGCCATTTGCCTTCGACTCTCTTCCTCGTCGAGGTCCAAGTGGATGACCCTCATCGCAGGCGGAGGAGAGGGCGTGGTCGTTTGCTCATCCTGTGACCGAGGTGTAACCATGGTACCGTTTGCCATTACCCACGGAATTTAGTGATCCCAACCAAATTTTGTTTAAGTTTTAGTCCCCCAAAATGTATAACAAGCTATTTAAATTTCAAAACATATGGCCCACTTGCCATTTTCTTGTGTCTGACTTATGAATCAAAACTATAGCCGTCATTGTTTTGTAGAGAAATCACACTTAAACGCTTGTACTATTTGTTTTGTAGAGAAATCACACTTAAACGCTTGTACTATTTTTATACCGTTAATGTTTTTATGTCCGGTATTCATTAGAAGGTTGCTTGGAGTTGGATGTAACACAATTCGCTGCTACTGTATTAAAGCTTCAATAAGAACCTGTGACTCACAATCTAGGAGATCTATGTATTCTATCAAAACATAAGTAGTTATTTAAAATTTAGATGGGTGCCAAAATCGCCCTATCAGTGACAGCTCTTTGTTTACGACACTCAAATTATCAGGTTATGAAACAGTCGTGATTTGTTTCCATCCAGGTTTCTGTTATTTTGGGCCACTTGAAACTACGAGTCCCCACCTCCAACAAACTTCTACACCATATCGCCGCCTTGGCCTTGGCCACATGTGTAGCTCAATTTAAAAAAAAGGGGAATTTTAAAAATAGCTCAACTCTCTTTCTCGCTCCCAACGTTTTCCAATATATATATATCATATGTTCTTTGTGTGCCGCTCATCCAGCGATAATACACTATCGCTGAGAGAATGTAGGAAGTGAGGAATGCCCGCACCCCGAACGAATTTAAGAACTCTCTTTTAGAGCGGACAGTTTGTCACTTAGGGGTTGCACTTATTTTCGAACCGAAATCGACCACCACCAGCATAGAAGACGCCAAGGGGGTGGTAAATAATAGTTGTGCAGTGGTTACAGATTTATATTTTATTTTTTTCATAACATGTAATAGTATTTCAAGTAAATTTACATAGAACAACTGTAGTTTTATTTCAGGTAAAATGATGGAAGAACGAGAATGTGAAGTACCTTTGTTTATTTATTATAAAGTATTTACTACCCCGTCAGTATGTATAGAATGTATTTAAAGTTTCATAATAAAATAATCAAACATTTTTGAACACTTTTGATCATCGCTAGACCCACTGTGCCACAAGATCTGTTTAATCGGGGACATATGTAAGCGACAATGTGCATATGGGTTCAAGGGTGTGCGTGAGCAACTGCACTGTTTTTACGCATAAACGCTGCGATTGCATGCAACCGCCGAAGGCGACACTGATTCAGCCGCATCGGGGGTTCAGACAGTGGACACAGCCCATATGTAGGTGTATATGTATAGCTCAGAAATCGGCCTGGCACATGGCACGCGCTTCCTGCTCAGTCGAGCGAGCTTGCTCAGCGGCAGCAGATCGAGTGGGATGCGATTCAGGACGTCCATAACCATAGGCCATGCAGAGCCACCCGGGCATCGCAGATTGATGGAACTGAACGACGACTGCCTGCTGTTGATTTGCGAACAGCTTTCGCTGGGGGACCAACTTAGGCTGGTGGAACTGCAGGAGGAGCGACTGTCCCACTTGGTGCTACGTCTGTGGAGCAGCAAATACGCCCACCACTTTAACTGGCGCCGGGAGCGGCAATTAAAGCTGCTCAGACCCGATGAGCAGGCTCACTTATTGGACCACTTAGGCCATCGAACTAATGCCTTACTCAACCTGCCGGGCACTGGTGAAGGCTGCCGAGAGTGGCTCAAACGGAAGCGGAAGAGCCTCACCCGTTTGCAAAGGCTCAGTTTCATCAGAAGCAACACCACAGTGATACAGGGAGTGGCCTCCCATTTCCCAAATTTAGTGGATCTTAAACTGGGTGACGGTGTGGGATTGACAACCACAGATTTGGGTTTGCTATTTAAGGAAATCACAAAACTGAGAGCATTTGAGCTGCGCTCCAACACAAAATGCAGTCAAGTGATGTTTCAGTACCCCAGAAATCTGGAAATACTTAAACTACCAGCCTGCATGGTAAAAACAACGACCTTTGAGATATTTCAATTAACAAGACTCCGTCAGTTGACGGCTTTTCTGTGTCAAAACTCGGGGCACCTGGATGAGGACCAAGCAAACGGCAGTGCCACTGGAACCTTGGCCGCATGCCTGCAGCAAATTCGAGGGCGCAACATTGAGGTCGTGGGTCTACGTTTGCAGTGTCGACTGGATGACAGCCTGTCAGCTGGGGAGGAGGATATGTTACGGCTGCAGCGATTCGCCTGGCACTCGCAGCTGACGGTGCACTATGATGTGGCGGATGGGAGCGTCAGGTGGCTGCCACAGCGACCGCAGGCGGTACGCTCTTTGCTCCACTTCCTTGCCACTCAGGCGGGGAGTCTGCGGGAATTGGATTTCACGCGTAACGCACATGCCACGCCCGCATTCCTAACGCAGCTGGATGCCCACTTAAAGCTGGCCGGCGGATGTCGTCCTCCCCAACTGACGGATACGGATGCAGATGCGGATGTGGATACGGCTGAGACAAACGATTTGGCGTTTGTCGAGCTGGAATTGCAGCATTTGCCTAATGAACAAACGGAAGTGGACACCGGAGAGATGGCAGCGATGGGGGATTAGGCCATCAGGATAATGGACGGTACTGATTGCTCACTGCACTCTGCGCATAAAGGCAATTTAAATTAATCTCATTTAGCACTGTAAGGGTAGCAGTTTTTCAGAAAATTAATATTTATTTATTTGAATTGCGCGCTCTCCTTTTTCATTTAACGATCAGTCCGGTAACCTTTTTTAGAACTTTTAAGTATGGCCGGCCGACAAGCTTTTGCTATTCACCCAAAACGTCTTTCTTACCAACACTGGTAACTCCATCGCAGCGAACTTCACGTTTTGCAGCGTTCTCTCTTTTCACGTGATCTTGGCGACTACAAACGTATAAGTTTTCTGCTCCTGAAAATCCAAACCAAAAAGATTTATAGCAAGTGAAAAGTGAATGCTCGTGACATTGGCGGACGCGAAATAAGTGATCCTATCGTTCGAGCGGTGTTTTTCGTTAGTTTTTGGGGATCCCAACAGGTATATTTTTAGCGTATAAAGTTTTAGGCAGTTCTAACCTACATTTCTTTAGAGAAACCCGCATCGGGCCAAACCCAACTGCGCGGCATACGTGCCAGCAGCCACCTGGCTGCACGCAACCCTTAATCCCGACAGTATTTGCTGCCGAGGCTGTAGGAGCCACCTGCGGCCAATATCCTCAGCCGCCAGCACCGGTCAAGGGGAAGCCACGCTCGTGCAATCTGCCAGCGGCTGCGCTTCAGAGACCAAACTGCTACTATCCGGCGTTCTGTAGAGACGCTTTCTTCAATCAGCAAAGTACACCTTGTTATTATTCTGGGCGTTTAAACTACTTCGGAAACGCGAGTAACATAGGAGTTCGTCCGTAACCTCACTCAACCGGAGGCCGCCGGCTCTCACAGAGAAGCTCGGCCGTCCCTAACCTCAGTCACCGAAAGGCAGCCAGTGCTTACATAGGAGTTCGGCCATAACCTTACTCAACAAGAGGCAGCCGACTCTCAACATTCGGCCTTAACCTCACTCATCGAGCGGCCGCTCGTGGGCTGCTGCTCTTCGGATATCACCACTCGGATTAGACAGGCGGACATTATCATGTCACATTAAGCGGACGCGCGAGCACAAACACCAGCGATGGATTTCTGTAGGCCGTGATAAATTTAACCACATGTTCTGCCCATAATCAAGCAACAATTTCTAACAAATATGGTCTTTCGTAGGGATTACACGTCGAGCCCTAATTGTCATATTTCATAACCCGATTCTGAAAGTTATACAGCACACCCGTCATCAACAGGCCTGTCGACAACGGAGAAAAGCAGCTGATTCGTGAGTACGGCCTAGCCAAAATATAAATGGGTATTAAAACTTATGGCTCCTAATGTTAATTTGACCTATTGGTGTACTCGTGACATAATCACGCCCTCAAGAGACCATAGCGTTTGCAATTTCGTAATTGTTTTGCTTTTCTAATTTTATATCAAAAAGTTTATAAATGGCAGCGAATATATTTCAGTTTATCACGCTGATTATCCTTTTCTTAGTGTTAAATCAATATTAATCTTCTAGTTTTCTGAAAATTCAAAATAATCGATTAGAATAAGTAAATTTGTTAATTTAAGAACTGTAATGCGAATCCATTAAGCATTCGCCAAGCAAACAAAAGCAAACTTAAAATGAAACTTAACGCAAACCCCATGAAATTAATAGAAAATAAATATTGTTGAATATGAAGTCTAAAATCAACATGAACTAAATCCTTTGTTAAGGGGCACCTAAGTACACACAGTCAATACGAATTGGGTAGGGTCAAGTAAATTTCCCTGATTCTACAGGTAGGGTGGGTCAAGAAAAGAAGAACAACTCCATCTAAGTTCTTCTATTTATATATATACGCCGCTTAAGAAAACAATTCCTTGATTTAGGTTCCCGTTCTTACCTTACTGTCTACGAGATTTATTCATGTAGCGCATATGTAGACGCAGCCTCAAACAACCCACCCCAATTTCCCTGAGCACGGCCGGAACCGTATAGTAGACAGAGAAGCTGCGAATGCATCACTAGCGTGCACGTTACATAATAATTTGGCGCCCAACGTGGGGCACGAAGGATCTTAGCCGAAAGGATCCTTGCAGAAAAATTGCATTTTAATTTTCGAATTGAAATTAGCTTAACAGCTAATACCCCACGCTTTCCAAACCCTTCAAAATATTCCTTTCCCCTAAATCACTCTTTTCCAGTTAATTTTTAATTAGTTTCAGTCAATATTTCTCATTTAGTAAGGAATTGCTGGTACTTGAGTAATTTTGGGATCCAGACCTACTAATAAGCAATATTTCTATTGAGTACACATTTTCATTTATATTCAATTCTCTAAATCGGTTAAATATGTTAAAGTTTAGGACCAATAAATCGAAGTAATAGTTCAATTTATTCCAAACCAAATCTATTTAATCAAAATACAGTTCCAAAAAGGAATCGAGATTGCCCAAGCTGATTTAGTTCGACTTGTCCCTCTTCTATTTTGGACTTGTAACACCAAAGTTTTATATTTAATCAAAATACAGTTCCAAAACGGAATCGAGATTGCCCAAGCTGATTAAGTTCGACTTGTCCCTCTTCTATTTTGGATCTGTAACCCCAAGGTTTTACTTCTTTATTTTTTTGGTTTTCTTAAGGCGACGTATTTATATATCAAGATTCATATTGACCTGTGAGTGCTTATGGATAAGTCCCCTAAAAGAAAGTGTTTATAAATATTTTATATCGTTTATTATCGTTTATATTTCTTTTGCTTAATTAATTAAATTAAATTTGCTTAAAAATGTCGTCAGTAAGGCATAGTAACGAAGATTTAATCGCGGCAGCAAGCAATGCAGCTGAACCAATAGCCTGCACCATATGCAACGATACGAGTGCAGAAACCGAGTTTACCGAAACTGCTTGTAGGCACAAATACCACAAAGCCTGTCTATTCGAGTGGTTATCGCAAAATAGCACTTGTCCGATATGTAGGCAGCCATGCTCAATGCCTAGAAGTTCCGATAGTAGAGAAGCTCCTACTGGATCCAATCCCAGAGGTGCAGTGGGGAGACCACGTGGTGCCTCTGGCAATAATTCATCAACTGCAAGTCCAAGAACTCGACCTGCAACCCGATCAAATGTTAGATCAGCACCAAATATACGGCAGCAGCCTAGTTCAGGACCCAGACGCGATATGAATAGTAGTGAAAGAGACAGACAAAGTATAGCAGAGGAACGCGTGCAGCAAATGATTGCGACTTCTCTAGATAGTTATAGGGAAAACATTTCCGCTGCAGTGTCCGAGCAAATCAGCAACGCGATTCGTAACCTTAATTTGTCAACTTATCCCCGAGAACACCGCGACGAGCAACAGCTTGAGTGGGACAACGACATTCCCGTAAATGCTCCCCGGGTGAGCAATGGTCGCGAGTCCAGTCAGAGACATAACACCGCTAATAGAATTAATGTTAGTGATTACTCTACAGATCGTCCCGATAGGATTTCTAATATAATATCTAATTGGAAAATTAAGTTTTCAGGATCTCCTAGTGACCTTCCCCTTGAAGATTTCATATATAGAATAAACTGCTTGACCGCTCAATATTTTAATGGTAATTACGACTTATTATATCAATTTGCGAACTTACTCTTTTGCGGTCCAGCTCTTTCTTTTTATTGGCGTGTCCACAGAAACGCGGGTTACATGAGCTGGTTCGAGCTTTGCAATCGACTGCGTGAGAGGTATCAAGACCAACGAACGGACCGAGACATTAAAGATGCAATGAGGCGACGTAAGCAGGGGGGTTAATGAAAACTTTGATGAGTTCCTAGATTCAATGTTAGCTATAGCAGATTCTCTTTCAGAACCTTTATTAGAATCAGACATGATTACCGAGGTTAGGCATAACTTAAAGCCTGAATTGAAACATGAGCTTTTGCATGTTAGTACTCCAAATCTGGCAATCTTACGCAAAGAATGCCATCGACATGAAGAGTTTTTCCGAAACGCGAAACCAAGGCAGCGTAGCGAGGGTTTTAAACGATTTGTTAACGTAGTGCGACATGAAGACGATCCCGAAAATATTTCAGATCCTGAGGTAGAAGTTTCCGATGAGGTTTGTGCCTTGCGAATGAAAGCCAATTTGAAATGTTGGAATTGTGACGAGTCAGGTCATAGGTATCACGATTGTCTGAAACCCCGTAGAGTTTTCTGTTATGGGTGCGGCCTTCTCGACACCTATAAACCCAACTGTCATCAATGTTCTTCAAGGGCGGAAAACTCATCTCAGGATGTCCACCGAGTTCCGCGAGGGGATGTCCGACGTTAGCCTCAGATACTATTTTACCCTCAAATCAATTCTCACCAGACTTAACAACTTTATTACCAGATTTATCACCCTTAACACCAGATTTATCACCTTTAACACCAGATAAAGCAACTTCTAGACACTTCAAGCCTTATCATGTACGTTTAAAAGAATATAGGGAGCGAAGAGCAGCGATTTTCCGAGACAACCCGGGAACAGTTCCCACAAGTCGTTCGTCATTACGAATGCGCACCTTCTGGCACAATAAAAAGCGCCTTAAACGTTTTACAGTATCAGCAATAGTACAAAAAGTAGGAGATATTCGACCCTTTACGCAAATAGAAATATTCGGGGAACATTATCTAGCATTGTTGGACAGCGGGGCTAATAAGAGCGTCATAGGTTCGACATTGGCGGATCGATTGATTGAGGAAAAAGTGAAGTTAGACTCCATAAAGGGAATAGTGCAGACAGCGGATGGCCAACAGCAAACGGTCGTGGGCTCAGTTCAAATTCCTATAACCTACAACAATTTACGTAAGACTTTTGAATTTCTTGTTATACCTGCTATTAAACAGACAGTAATTTGTGGAATGGACTTCTGGAAGTCTTTCGGAGTATCTATTTCGACTTCTTTTTCGCTTAGTGAGCTCAAGGTAGAAAATTCTAGAGAACCCTTCCTCATTTCGCTATCAGCATCGCAGAGATCGAAATTACATTCGATAATTGAGTATTTTCCAGATTCCGAACGTAATGGTTTAGGAGAAACATCGTTAGTAGAGCACTCTATTGATACAGCAGATTCCAAGCCTATCAAGCAAAGGTTTTATCCTTTGTCACCGGCCAAAGAAAAGTTATTGTGTGAAGAGGTAGACCGAATGATCGAATTAGGTGTAATAGAAGAAGCTAGCGCCTCCCCTTGGTCTTCGCCGGTCACACTTGTTGTCAAACCAGGAAAGGTTCGATTTTGTCTAGACGCTCGAAAAGTTAATGCAGTCACGGTCAAGGATGCTTATCCTATGCCACTTCTAGAAGGACCTTTGAGTAGGCTTCCTCCAGTGCACTGCATCTCGAAGATTGATTTGAAGGATGCTTTTTGGCAGATTCGATTAGATTTAGGTTCACGTGCAAAAACAGCTTTCACCATTCCCAATCGACCCCTTTATCAGTTCAAAAGAATGCCTTTTGGACTCACCAATGCTCCACAGACCATGTGTCGATTGATGGACCTTGTAATTCCCTACCCCTTAAAATCCCACATCTTTGTATACCTGGATGATCTTTTAGTGATGTCCTCTAGTTTTGAAGAGCACATGGAACATTTAGCCATAGTTTCTGCGCAGTTGCGCAAGGCAGGACTTACTATAAACGTAAGCAAAAGTCAGTTCTGCTTACCTAAAGTTGACTACCTTGGTTATATTGTAGGAGAGGGTACTCTACAAGTCAACCCAAGTAAGATTCAAGCAGTCGATCAGTTTCCGATACCGAAATCTCTTAAACAGCTAAGAAGATTTTTAGGGATGACTGGTTGGTACCAGCGTTTCCTTTCTCAGTATTCGTCAGTCATCTATCCCCTTACAGAATTGCTGCGTGGTAAATCGTTTGAATGGAACGATTCTGCTCAAAGTGCCTTTGAACAGATAAAACGTATGCTATGTACGGCCCCTTTGCTCATTCATCCCGATTATGAAAAGCCATTGCAGTGTGATGCATCCTTATTTGGAGTAGGTGCGGTTCTTGCTCAGGTAGATGAATCAGGATGTGAAAGACCCATCGCGTATATGTCTAAAAAGTTGAACAAAGCACAGCGGAACTATACAGTCACGGAACTGGAATGTTTGGCGGTGGTTTTGGCGTTGAAGAAATTTCGGATGTATGTCGAAGGACACACATTCAAAGTTGTCACTGATCACGCAAGTCTTCGTTGGCTAATGAATCAAGCAGACTTGAGTGGCAGGCTTGCTAGATGGGCGATTAAATTACAAGGATATTCATTTTCTATCGAACATAGGAGGGGAAGTGAAAACGTGGTAGCCGACGCGCTGTCTCGTTCCTTCGAGCATACCGATGAAATAGTTGAAGTAGTAACAGAACTTTTCCCAGAAATAGACTTAGATTCGGAGGCGTTTCAATCGGAAGACTATCGCGCGCTTAGGGACAGTTATCAGACATCGGCTCTTCCAGACTTTCGTGTAGTAGACAAATATATCTATCGTCGTAGTGCCAACTATGATGAACAGACAGATCAGGATGAGAGTTGGAAGTTGTTTGTTCCGGAGGATTTGCGTTTAAAAGTGATCAGTTCAGCGCATGATCAACCCACGTCTAGTCATTCTGGCATTGCCAAATGCTTAGAACGGATTCGGCGAAATTTCTTCTGGCCAAAAATGGTCATCGATGTGCGGAACTACATAGGGCAATGTGATATCTGTAAGACATCTAAATACCCTACACAAGTTTTAAAACCGCCAATGGGAAGTCAAGCTTCGAGTGAAAGACCATTTCAGAGATTGTATGTGGATTTTATAGGACCTTTTCCTCGTTCAAAGCGAGGCAACGTTGGTATTTTCATTATTCTGGATCACTTTTCAAAATTTACGTTTTTAAAGGCAGTAAAGAAATTCACTTCTCAGGTAGTCATTTCGTTTTTAAGGGATGAAATCTTTTCATGTTTTGGCGTGCCGGAAATAATTGTTAGTGATAATGGAACTCAATTTAAAAGCCATGAGTTCGCTGCATTTATTTCCAAGCACGGTATTCAACACAGGACGACAGGCGCTTACGCTCCCCAGTCGAACGCGGCTGAGAGAGTTAATCGCTCAATTAACGCTGCGTTGCGATCTTACATTCGAACCGATCAACGAGTTTGGGACGAGTTTTTACCTAGTATTAATTCATCTTTAAGGAATTTTGTTCATCAGTCGGTTGGGATGTCCCCGTATTTTATAGTATTTGGGCAGCCTATGATAACGCATGGTTATGATTACAAACTTTTGAGAAATCTGCAATTGCTGAACGCTGACGTAGAGAGATGTAACAGAAGCGATCACTTTCAGACTATCCGCTCAAACATTGGGAAGTATCTTACTAAAGCGTACGAGAAAAATCAACGTACTTATGATTTGCGATCTCGGCCGCGCTCCTTCGAAGTAGGGCAAGAAGTAATCAAGCGAAACTTTGTATTAAGCAAAGCAGCTGATAACTTTAATGCTAAACTAGCCCCTGTGGGAATCAAAGTTCGAATTAAACAAAAATTGGGTCAAAATGTGTATTTACTTGAAGATTTACAAGGTAAAGAGTTGGGGAAATTCCACGCTAAGGACCTTTGGTAGATTCTGCACCCTTTGATTTTCTTTCAGCTTTTATCTTAGCTAGGTTAACAAAGATTAAACCTGTGGTGTAAGGGTAGCAGTTTTTCAGAAAATTAATATTTATTTATTTGAATTGCGCGCTCTCCTTTTTCATTTAACGATCAGTCCGGTAACCTTTTTAGAACTTTTAAGTATGGCCGGCCGACAAGCTTTTGCTATTCACCCAAAACGTCTTTCTTACCAACACTGGTAACTCCATCGCAGCGAACTTCACGTTTTGCAGCGTTCTCTTTTCACGTGATCTTGGCGACTACAAACGTATAAGTTTTCTGCTCCTGAAAATCCAAACCAAAAAGATTTATAGCAAGTGAAAAGTGAATGCTCGTGACATTGGCGGACGCGAAATAAGTGATCCTATCGTTCGAGCGGTGTTTTTCGTTAGTTTTTGGGGATCCCAACAGGTATATTTTTAGCGTATAAAGTTTTAGGCAGTTCTAACCTACATTTCTTTAGAGAAACCCGCATCGGGCCAAACCCAACTGCGCGGCATACGTGCCAGCAGCCACCTGGCTGCACGCAACCCTTAATCCCGAAAGTAGTTGCTGCCGAGGCTGTAGAAGCCACCTGCGGCCAATATCCTCAGCCGCCAAAGCCACGCTCGTGCAATCTGCCAGCGGCTGCGCTTCAGAGACCAAACTGCTACTATCCGGCGTTCTGTAGAGACGCTTTCTTCAATCAGCAAAGTACACCTTGTTATTATTCTGGGCGTTTAAACTACTTCGGAAACGCGAGTAACATAGGAGTTCGTCCGTAACCTCACTCAACCGGAGGCCGCCGGCTCTCACAGAGAAGCTCGGCCGTCCCTAACCTCAGTCACCGAAAGGCAGCCAGTGCTTACATAGGAGTTCGGCCATAACCTTACTCAACAAGAGGCAGCCGACTCTCAACATTCGGCCTTAACCTCACTCATCGAGCGGCCGCTCGTGGGCTGCTGCTCTTCGGCTATTACCACTCGGATTAGACAGGCGGACATTATCATGTCACATTTAGCGGATTCGCGAGCACAAACACCAGCGATGGATTTCTGTAGGCCGTTATAAATTTAACCACATGTTCTGACCATAATCAAGCAACAATTTCTAATAAATATGGTCTTTCGTAGGGATTACATGTCGAGCCCTAGTTGTCATATTCCCTAACCCGATTCTGAAAGTTAAACAGCACACGCGTCATCAACAGGCCTGTCGACAACGGAGAAAAAAGCAGCTGATTCTTATGTATGGCCTAGCCGAAATAAAAATGGGTAGTGTTAATTTGACCTTTTGGTGTACTCGTGACATAATCACGCCCGCAAGAGACCATAGCGGTTGCAATTTTATAATTGTTTTCCTTTTCTAATTGTATATGAATCCGTTTACAAATGGCAGCGAATATATTTCAGTTTATCACGCTGATTATCCTTTTCTTAGTGTTAAATCAATATTAATCTTCTAGTTTTCTGAAAATTCAAAATAATCGATTAGAATAAGTAAATTTGTTAATTTAAGAACTGTAATGCGAATCCATTAAGCATTCGCCAAGCAAACAAAAGCAAACTTAAAATGAAACTTAACGCAAACCCCATGAAATTAATAGAAAATAAATATTGTTGAATATGAAGTCTAAAATCAACATGAACTAAATCCTTTGTTAAGGGGCACCTAAGTACACACAGTCAATACGAATTGGGTAGGGTCAAGTAAATTTCCCTGATTCTACAGGTAGGGTGGGTCAAGAAAAGAAGAACAACTCCATCTAAGTTCTTCTATTTATATATATACGCCGCTTAAGAAAACAATTCCTTGATTTAGGTTCCCGTTCTTACCTTACTGTCTACGAGATTTATTCATGTAGCGCATATGTAGACGCAGCCTCAAACAACCCACCCCAATTTCCCTGAGCACGGCCGGAACCGTATAGTAGACAGAGAAGCTGCGAATGCATCACTAGCGTGCACGTTACAGCACAAGACTGTAAACTTGGTTTTAATAAGGAAAACAATAAAAACTGTATGTTATTGTAACAACCAAACCTAGAAAAAATTTAATAAACTCACATATATTTTTATTAAATCAAATCAATTCAATCAATGGGCGGTTATTAACTTAACTAAAAGTAATTATTGAATTAATCGGAAGGTATTTTATATTTTGAGTGCCAACCGAAAAATCTGACTGCAAATTCCATTCTTTTCACACTATAAAAATTAGTAAATTAAAGTTACAAAAAAAGGGACACGTTATGATGACGCCAACAAACATATTTCAGTTTTCCCAAATAACTTCATTAATTTAAAATGAAAACGTTTTGTTTATAACATTAAAAAAAAAAAAATTTTACAGAATTGGTACCTTTCCCAATTTTTTTTAAATGAAAAGTTTATTTTAAAATAACAAGTATGAAGCATCGACTTACATGTCTTGTTTACTTTCATACTTTCTTATGAAAAATTACCAAACAATTTTTTTTCTAAATTTGAATACCATGTAAATTCCAGTTTGGTAGGTCGATGCAAATAAGATTTTGCACTAGGCCAAGACAGGCACCCAAAATTGTTTTTTTAATTACACCCTACTTGCTACACCACGTGCAGAATCATTCACTTAATTGCAGAAATTAAATTTTAAACCCAAGTTAACGAATGTCATCTCCTGATCAGATAGACTGTATGTAAGTATAGTTCGCCATCATTTGCGTCTATTATCTTCGAAGTAAAAGACATCTAGTGAATCTGTTCCGTGACTTGCCTTAGATACTCAACTCTGCTGCCCGACGAGCTGTTTTTGGCCTTTAGTCGGTTTTTGGGATACCAGGCAGATTTTAAACCAGCATCTACAACGCAAGATCCTTGTGGGGGAATCTCCCAAAGAACTTTTCCTATTAGCTACGATCCCCGTCCTACTCTTAGTCGATTTTCAATGCGACGTAATCTCTTCAAACCGGCAGACGATCCCCCATATCGATCCACGATCAATGGCGGCAGACAGAATGAGTCTTCAGCGGCACAAAGAGGGGTAGGAATACCAAAGAGTTTAAGAGATGACGACTATGTGAGCATAAGATCTTTAATATAAATTATTTTTTTCAATCGAATTTAAAATTTTAACGATTAAAGCAATGTTGCAACTTGCCGGATTGTCCGAATAATAGTCCATTTCTACAGGATCGGGTTATGCCTCAGCGAATAATCCCACAAGATCAGCTGCATTATATTATTCCACAATCACTCCATTCGCAACGTAGAGCTACACGATCGCAAAGTGCCCCTAGAGCAAATATAGCTAATAAACCGGATAAGTTTGACTTCCATCTGGCTGTTCACACAGTGAGTAACAAACATATTTGCAAAGATTTAAGTCAGTTTTACAAGAACCAATCGCAGGAACCTCTAAGTAGATCTACAATCAAACGACCTATTGTTCAAACACCTGTGAGTAAATTAAAGTTAATTTATATTTTCTTAATTATATTATTGATATTTTGTACACACAAAAAGTGCGAGTACACTGTACCAGGCGGCTCAAACCAAGACGATAGATATGTAATGAATCGAGGGTCAAGAAATAACACCTCAAGTGATTGGAATGATAGTTCACAAGTTGGCATGAATTATGGTGAGTGGCAGAGACGTCAAATGGCATTACAACAGCAGCAGCAGCAGCGACAACATATGCAACAGGAATATCAGCAACGGCAATCACGCCAGCAAAATCAATCTAATATGTCTTGGTTGGAAAGCGACGAACCCATTGTATTTGTAAGTGATTTCAAAAGAAAATTATAAATTAACATTTTAATTATTCTTTAATAAATTGCATAACAGGAACCAGATCTCAATAGCACAATGATAAACCAATCAACAAGAAATCGCCAACAGCAGAATTCTGGTCATCAATCCCGCAACGAAAGCCGGACGCCACAATGTGTAAGTAATATAATAAAACAGTGACTTCTTGTTTCTTAGTTAATTTGTATCGATTTATTCCTATAAATGATAAATTTTCAAAAAGACGTCACGATCTATGTACGATTATGAGCAAACTCCAGAAATGCAACGTCGTCAAGCGCAGGTTAGTTTTATTTTCCAAAAACAGTAAAATCTTTATCTAAAATTTCAATACTATAACAACAGTATGATTCTCCACAAATGCAGCGACGACAAACGCAGGTAAGTTTCATTGTTTAAAATGTGTTAAAAAGTTTTCAACTTTATTCTCTCTATTAAACCAGTACGAAACCGAGTTCAACGAAACAAGTTACCGTCAACCGCCTGAGACTCTAAGAAATGCTAGACATTGCCCACAACCAAATCGGAATCTTGGTCAAAAACAATGTCAAAAAGTAAGTGAATAATTTCTCCACCTAATCTATATTTTGTCGTATCATAAAAACTCTTAACATAAATTAAAATATTATATTTTAATTTTATTTTAAAAATTACCAACATTATATAAAATTTGTGTAAACGGTTTTTAAAATGTTAAAGATAGGAAAAACAATTTTCCATTTCTTTTTAAATACAATACATTGTTTTACTTGTTATTCCAAATATAAATTCCATGTTATCAGTATTAAAAATATACCATTACCGTTAGTGAGCTTCTTTATAAAACTATGCTTAAACAAAAACAGCCACAGGAATTGTACCAAGATATCTCAGCTGTAAATCGGACATCGTGTGGTCAGCAGACCATGGGTCATAGTCAAACTTCGCGTTCCTTACAAACCATGAATGAACCTTGTTATAAAAACCAAGGATCTAACGTCTGTGAAGGAATTAATGAAGTTACCCAAGCCTCCATATGTCTTGGCAATAAGTCTGCTTCAAGAAATCAAACCTTTATGGACATGTCCCAAGCGATGACAGAAAGAGCGTCCTTGAACGTAAGTTTATTTTAATTTTCAAAACTAATTTAACATTTTTTCATTTCTGGCAGCAATCTTCACTGGATAGAACCAACCAAAATACTTCTTTGGGAGGACGATCCCTGCGAATTCCTATCAAAACCCGTAAGTTGTGCATTGATTCGTTTTAAAATTTATACCAAATGGTAAACTTAAAAAAAATAGCTGAGGATCGTCTAGCTGAACGCACACAAAATGAGTTCTTCGAAACCTTGGTAATGGATCGCTTTTGTCCGGGTATCATAGAGGATAGCCTCAATGGACGTGAGAATTTCAACGAGTACGCCTTTGAGATCGCTTTTGCTGGATCCATTCCGAACAAACCATTCCCAGTGGATCCCATCACCATGATAGAAGCTATTAAACTGCGAATCGACTATGAACGTAAGGAAATTCATAAGGAACATGATTTGATGGCAGGGAGCGAAAAGGACTTGAAAAAGCAGTCCAAAGATGGAAAGTCAAAGGGTCCCCAACAAACTATCAATGAGGACATTGATATACACTTTAACGCCAAGAACAAGTCTAAAGTCAATGAGGGCGTGTCCGCCTTTTTGAAGGCCGAGAGTGAATATAAAAATAATAATATCGAAACTGTGAGTATACCATTTTGTGTAAGTAACGAAAAGTAGACTTATTGTTTAATTTTAATAACTACTCGGCTACCTTAATATAAATTTAATTGTCTGCCTAGTTCAGGCAAAGTATGTTTAATAAGTCATAATTTAATTTTTTCCTCCAACAGGATTCAGCCTTTGACGCTCATATTAATGGCTTCGAGTCAAACCTCTTTGATGAAAAAATTAAGATTAACTCCTATACAGGCACAACGACACCATCGAAACATAAATCAGGCTGAAAGTGTAATTTTTCTATAAATTTAGCTTCAAAATAAAGTTTTTATAAACTAAAATATTTGAAAAAAAAGTTGGCTTTATTCATAAATTTCTGTGTTACTAGTTTACCATTCATCACACTTATTAAAGTCATTAAAAAATAACCGGAGTAATCTAGACGTTTGTCGATTAGACCACAGAACATACTAAAAGAATGTACTTACAGTAAGTACAAACTAATTCAAATCGGGTGACTAGTTACAAATTCTTAAGCAATTAATCAGACTTATGAATGACTTTCGGAAATATTTAATCTATATGCAGCTAATCTTTATGATTCTTATGCGACCTCTCGAGAGTTTCGTCAGAACCTACTCAAATAATTTAATTACCCCTGTTTATGGATCAAATACAAAATTATAAATTACGTAATTTCCTTTGAACTTTTTTTGCAACGAGTTGCAGTGAAAACGATTAAACAAAAATAAATCATGTCTGTTAACTGCAAATATTTTTCCAAACATCTTCGGGGGGTCTGACTAAAAATAGAACTTAGCTGGAAATTTTAAACAAAACATTTTTTTTCAAGTTTAGGAACATATCAATTTTAAATTATTTACAGCGAAACTTGCTGTCATTTATTTTAGGATATGTAATAAAAATGTGAAAAATAAAAATAATGAAAAGAAATAAATCAGAATCACATAAACATTTTAAATCGACATTAAAGAAAGTATTATTATTATTATTTTCTATTTTAAAAACTGCAGATAAGGAAATGATCCAAAATAAACCAACTAATAGGACAACAAAAGACAACAATAAGAGCAAAGTCTGCGGGTTCTCTGAGCATAATATTTAGAAATCGTAATGCATGTCGCTCTTCCGAACATAAATAGTTTTTTAAGAGACACAAAAAGGTCTCGAAGAGAGCTAAAGTTCAAAAATAAACCAAAAAGTAAGTTAAAAATAAAAAATCAGCTGGTTGGACACAATCAAACAAAGTCCACCTCCACTCTCTTCTTTTTATCTCTCTGTTTTCCATTCAACACGATGATTTTTGCACCAATAACTAAACACAACAAATATTGTTTGAATGTAGAAAACTTAATATTAAACTGTCAGCTCGTTTACAGTTTTTTGTTGTTTTTAATGGCTTAACATGTGAAATATTCATAATTTGCTTGTGCTGATTTTGCATAAACGAATCAATGATGAAACTTTTACACTCATGTTTTTTTCTCTTTTCTTGCCTTCTGTTTGTATCGAATATCATTTAATGCGCTTAATCATTTTGTTTAAAGCTGAACCAAATTAGCATTGTTTAACTATTAGGTTCAATGCACACATTCTTTGCAGGAATTATAAATATTAGTATAACACTGTTTATTTAATAAATGAAATGAAACTTTACCACAAAAAGAGGCACGTTAAGTGGTTGTATATTATTTGAACTTCGAGCACTTCTATGCCGCGATCTTTACGCCAACCGCGCGTCCCAAAGACTGATCCCAACGATCCCGAACTCGAACCCGAGAACCCTCCCTCCGATGATCACTATGAGTTTTATATATCGGTCGACGTCGACGCCGTACTTCACTTCATTCAATTGTGCACAGCGTAAACAGCCCTGCGTTTTTCTTTCTTCATATTTTATCAGTGCGAAAAGAAAAAAAATGAAAAGGCAGTCGAAGCAAAAGCCTCAAACTCTAGATAATGCTCACAAACGTTACAATTCTCTTTTTCAAATCGAGAGACCGGCCAGATAATAACCAAACGAGAGTCGCTTTAAGTATTTACCATATGTACATAGAAAAAAAAGTGAATAGTGAAATTAAACGTTTTTATTTAAAACAATGCTCTCAAGGTACGGTTAAATGAATATTAAAAAATATTTATATTAAAAATACATTTAATGTTTTTAATTAAAGTACCTAATAAGTTAATTAAAATACAACACAGCTTGTGGCTAAGTCATTACCAAAAGATTACATTTAAAGTGTAAATATTAATATTTAGTACAGATTTTCTTAAGGTGTATGTACTTCTTTCAAAGCCTGGAGAAATCACTTTTAACCTAAACAAAAATAATTTGTTTAAGTAAGTTATTGACCCTCAATAACTATTGAACCTTTATCAGCACAATAATTTTAAAACATCATTTAAATAAACAAATACTTACACCATGATATTAAT